>RYFJ01001919.1:0-360740 GCA_003991445.1 Oryza meyeriana var. granulata
GCGCCAACGTTAACCTAAAGTGATTTATTGATCCTGGAACCATACGAAGTACTTAGCCTATAGAACGGAATGCCGGCGTCCAGCGGACTTCGAAGAAGTTGACTCGGCCTAAGAAGGTGAACCGCGCAGGGCAGCTGACTCCTTTTCAATAGAAAGAATAGCCCAAACCTACCTATATAGCTGGTCAAATCTCAGTGATCTTATCGGCTTGCAAAGCGTGAGCGGACGACAGGTCCAACCTTACCAGCACCGTAGGTTTAAATCAATGAAGCCCTTCACCTACTATTTTTTCTTACAAACTCAACCAACCTAACAAACCCCATGCTCACGGACATGTTTCTGATATGATTTGAGTTTGGAGGGAGTCAGAGACACCACGGGAATCCTTCCATTAGTCACCCCGCGTGTGACCCGTCACCAAAGCGTCACGACAGTTTCAAGACCCCTCATATAATTTCCTGTGGGGATCAGTACGGTAGCCGTAGGAATTCTGACCACTTTACATGAGCCACGTCTAGCTTGAGGCGCAGCCAGCAAGCCGGGGAGGTTTTTTTAAGTACAAGAACGTTGGGGTGGGACGCTAGTACCTTAAATAGGGTTGCTTTTAGCACTAATCTTGGTTTTCAGCAGTAGTATGTAGCCCGCCTTCCCTCTTGTTTCATTCGGAAGATTTGTAGTATTTTCTTGTGACCTGATCGAGAGAGTATGAAACATCGATGACTAAAAGAATTGAGTGGGATGTTAATAGTAATGGCGAACCAGTGCTGCGCGAAGAAGCGAATCAATCCAGAATGGACGACAAGGGAAAGAGGAGAGGCCTTTCTCGGCAGAAGGGTATCTCAGTAACTTGAAGGTGGCAGGGATGTGGGTATCACTACTCATTGATTAACGATGTCATGCTTAGCTGCACTCCCTCTGGGCATCACCACAAAGAGACTTCATCCGCTGCCCCCGCTATTGAACTCTTAGGCCTGATGCCCATTATCCAAAAAGTAAGAAGGTGCCTGTAAGAATAGGTTTTTACAGTTAAAAATAATATATTGTCTGCCTTGAAGGCTTGGTTTTCAGAGAGGGAGAATTTGGCATTGTCGGTGCGAAACCAGCAGAAGAAGCCAACTATAGTGATGCCATAGCATTGGATTGCTTTGAGCGGAGGCCAAGTCAATCTAGAGTGTATGGCTGAATATTCTAGAGGATTGTGCGATAGTTTGCGGAAATACTGAGCAAGAGGCTGGGACAACCCATAGATAGTGTCTAGAGGCTGCTTCAATCCAGTCGTACCCGTAATCCATTGATTTACCTCCTCTAGATGAGTCTTGAACTTTACTGACAATTAGCAAATTGACACATCTGCCTGATAGGCGAGTGATGAGGATTATCCATCCCGGTATAAATCGTAGGAAATTTATGCGAAGAAGAGAACCACTAGGATAAATGCCCAATGGAGCTACGTTCTGAATATATCCTTCCTTGCTCGTAAGCAGGAAAGATTGATATTTCTCTTAACTGAAAAACATAAGATATCGGTGTTCACGAAGAGTAGATCAGAATAAGTATGCATAGACTATTTCAAAATTCAATCTAGTTCAGTCACAAGGGCCGTGAGTGTCTCTTTCGCTAAAGCTGTGTCCATGGGCATCGATATATGAAGATTGTCCAATCTCTCCTCAGTCTCTTCCCAAGGAGTAGTAAATAATTAATCCGAGTGTCTACTAAACCAAATTGGCCAAATGTATTCTATCAAGAAATCCATACTTGTCCTAATAAAGAAAGTCTAGAGGAAGAGCAAAGTAAGAAGAAGCCAAAAAAAGGGCTGCCTCCTTGAGCAGTAAGGTATGTCTAAGCTGGTTGTGGTCAATGTGCCTAGTGCGGTGATGATGAAGATTCTGAAGTGGAGTAACCGTCCCCAAAAGGTGCATGTGGGTACAAGTAAGCAGCGTAAATTAGGCGCTTTGAATGAAGAAAATTGAAACAAACGATGAAATAGGAATCCTGATTTCAACGTTGAATTGGAATCAGGACAATGTGTCGTTAAGCTCACTCGGTTCATTTATCCTATTCTTTTCCTGGAACATCTAAATGATTTTCTTTTCAACTTGTCCAAATCTATCATATATGTATGTCTAATTGGCGCTGTATGGATCGTAATCCTCTCCTGAGTATCCTCACTAGTCCCTATCCTTTTATTAAAGAAGATGCCACGTTTGGTTTCACTAATTCCTATCATTCTTCTCTTCTCGGCTATAGATATGACAATGTTCCAGCCTTCTTTTCCTTTTCTCGTTAATTCCTTCAATGACGGCTAGTTGGATATGACAACATTCAAATAGAATGGAGCATAAGCAGACAACTAGACTCTATTTATTGAATTGACAGCGTGAAAGAACAAGCAACGGATTGAGCGCACTAGCGCGAAAGCGTTAGCACGCGCTTCCGATTTCTTGCTCCTTAGTTTAGTCAAGTAGGTGAGGGCATTTCCATCGTGAGAGATTCTCTCCAGCCACAGGTTCCCCAGTGGTACGTCCGGGGTTGGTTCAATCAGTGCGCTATCAGTCCAATACCATTAGCTCTCCAAGGGTAGCAATCCATTCTTTCTGGGCAAGCCAGTTTAGTTCCTTTCTTGTAGCAGGAGATCCCATATCAGATTAAGTAAAGGGATTACCTAGCTAGCACATATTGAAGACTTGGAGACTTCCTGCCACTATAGAAAAAAGACATTGATGGATCAATTTCTGTAGGTGGTTCTCAACTTGGATCGAGACATTCGGATTGCCGATGAAGAGTATTGCCTTGGAGGGGTAGGGGTTGTAGGGAAAGAACCAACCTTTTCGGGTTACAAGAAGTCCTATCGAGCGACTGGATTAATAGCAAGAAGAAAAAAAGTCAAAACCAGGCAACCTACCGAACCCAGCGCAGTGCCTATGAAGAATAGTGAATGTAGACCAGATAGGAATTAGGACTCTTTAGGCGGAGTGGCTTTCTTGGAGGCCTGTCTTCTTCGAAACTCGAAATTCATTTTTCAAAAGAAACAGGGCTATAGCCTTTAGAAGGCCAATTGACATTGACTTTTGATAGTTCCAGTTGCTTACAAAGATCTAAGTCCATCTACTTACGAAGAAGGGCAGACAGACTACGCCATTCCCATCCCTTCTGACAGACTAACTAAGCTTGGTAGTCGAGTGAACGAGCTATCAAAAAGCTCTCATTTTGTTGCGAGCTCCTTTCTCGAGGCAAGATAGTATACCTAAAAAAGAATGGATTCGAAAACAAACCATTCATGAAACTCATGCAGGAGCATGCGGTGGTCACATTAATGGACATGCGCTAGCTAAGAGAACTTCTTAAGTTAGGGTACTATTGGCTGGCTTACTATGGGGAAGGGGAGAAGGCAAGCCGCGTATGGATTGATCCCTAATTCAGTTCTTTTTTCGTTGTTTTCTTTCCATCTCACAACTTCCATTTCTTGAGCCGACCTTGCCTGTAGGAGGCGATCTTTAAAACAAATTGCATTTTTTGTCTGAAAGCCCCGCCCTTACTTGAACTTAAAATCAATGATTCACTTCGTTTCGTGTGCCTATTTCCTTTTAACTTAGTTAGATCATAGAAGATAAGCAAGCAAGTTCGGGCAGTTAGTCCTATTTGAAGGTAAGAAGTTCGGGTAGTAAGGGCTAGGTTTATATAGGGGCTATATTTTATATAAACATAATGGTCTTGCTCATTTCCCATCAAGGAATGGAGATTGGGTTGGTGTTTGGAAGGGATTCAGTAAACTGACCTTGGCCAACAAGCAGAAAAAGGGTTGACGTCTTGGGGCATGCTAGCGCACGTACTCTTCTTCTGCGAGACTCCATCCAAATCCACCACTTGTTGGTTGGTGTTCCATTCTGGTGTTCCATTCTGTTATCTTAGACTATGCTGATTTCTTCAATTCCATTCTTCGTCTCCCTAGTCGAAGTCTTCTTGCTGGCCCAACCCAACAAACATTTTAAGTGCCGTGCAAGGGCAATAGGCGCTCCGTAGTCACGCATGATCGCCAGAGCCTTTCTTGGCTATGTAAATGTAGGGCCAGAATAAGTGAAAGATCCTCAAGAAAATGGATTAAGGTGGGCTTCGGATTTTTAATATTTTTTTCTTTTTTTCTTTTTTTATCCCTCCTTTTAGGGTTAAAGCTGCTCGCTCTTTGATCAGTGATTCACTGGCCACTAGATCGATGAAGAATCTCTCAAAAATCCGCTTTTTGATTAGTGAACATTCTTGGATCCCACCCTATTCCCAAACCTGGTGGCTCGCTTGATTGGCAGTCCTATAAGCTCATCTTGCATACAAATTTTGGGGGTACCAAGGCCTGCATCCACCAAGAACATTTCTTCCCTTAAGCGTAAGCGTAAAACTGAAGATTGTGAGCCGTTTCCACTACATAATAAGAAATTAGAATTAGATCTTGGAAATGATCGACTCCAATAGATGCTCATCATAAGCTCTTTTTCCCCCTATTCCTATTGATCAGAAGTATCCAGCAGCGCCACGCCAGAGTGACTTCCGAAGCGCTATGGACGGGATGAAATCTAGTAGCCAGTTGCTGGCTCTAAATAACCAGCCCAGCAATAAGCTAAATTCTTCCATAACATAACGGGGCGGGGTTGCGCGTGAGCCGAGTGACGTAGGTGCACAAGAGTACTTCGCACCACAATCATCTCTTTTCTATAGGTTCTACGGACCGATGCCTCCTGCTTCATCTGGTAAAAAAAAAGTCATAGATATGCCTATAATTAGAAGGAAGAACCGCCATAAAAATCTTCCTCGTGTATCGTGTGTAGCAGAATTATGAACGGGAGCTAGCAATCCAGACCGCAATGAAAAGGTTCCTAAGACACAGCATGGAAGAGTCAAAATATTCAGGAGCGAGGTCCAAGAATGAAGAAGGGGTAGAATTACTGAATGAATACGAGATGTGGTTAATACCCGAGGCATAAAAGACGCATTTTCTACGAGATCCCGAAACCACCAGCCACCCCGACCTAATTCATGATGAGCCCACGAACTTCCTGGTGAGATGCCTACGGTTAAAAACAACCGACATGTCAAGATCCAAATTCAAATTGGTTCCTGGTCCTGGTCAGAGACCACTGTGTTCGCGCCGGCGGTCCAACAAAGAGGTGAAGTAGTGGTGTCTTTCTTTCCATTACGAATGACACGCTTCGCCTGCTCCCTCCTCGTGTCCATTAGCGCTCCTGTCCAGAGCGAAGAGAAGGCAAAAAAGAGTCGCCGAAGCAGCATGAGTAGGCTTCTATTGCTACGCAACAATAGAGCAGGCGCGCTGCCCACACAATGTTTGAATGATCGGGTAAAGAGCGAGCTTCTTATATGGGATCCGACGTGATACGGGGTCGCCCGATCTTCTCGACGTAGGATCTGGATACTCACGTGGATTTGATGAATCGTAGTGATCCCCCGTTGCCAATGCAATAGTTAGCACTCTATAATTCGCCCAATCTCACATGCTGAACTTCACGACCACCGATGAAGTTCTATCGCGCTCCCAATTCCCAGTGGAAAATGTTGAACAATCTTAATTTCAGCGAACTCCCAATTCCCTCAAGTTGGTTTGGCCAACAGAAAGAACAAGAGTATTATTATCAAAAGTGGTTTCCCTTTACAATGGGGGTCTACCCCTCAATATATAGTCTTAGCCTAAGGCTATTCCACACTAAACTTTCCATGTGGTACTATTCACACGTAACTACTGTAGCACGATGCTGTTTATGGGCCATACTGTTCACGGGCCTGGTACTGTAGTGTAGAACTATTCATAGGCTGGATACTGTTCATGCCGTGGGCTTGTGCTTCCTTGGTTGACGGCCACATATCCTTGATCTCCATCCATCGCTGACTCTTCAAACCTGAGCAAAAGTAAGACATTGTTTTTAGGTAGTATAAAATTCTCATTAAAATTAATGATATATTCATTAAGGAGCAGGTTCACCTGAGATTGTAGTTTCTTGGCTCGTGCTCTTGTTATTGGTCCTGTTATTGAAGTCTCATTACTAGCTTTGACATTACTAGTGATGTCCTCATCACGACGCATCCAGCAGAGCGAAGCAGCGTTCCATTCTTTTCGGTGGCATCCTTCCGCATTGGCGGCGAGTGGAGTGCCACAATCCCATTCATCATTTTTGATCTACATAACCGAAAGCCCATAGCACTGGCGACGTCTCCAGCATAAATGCAAGGAGGATGTATAGCTGATATAGGATCTTGTGGAATAGGGTTTGATTCTACAAGCGGTTCGATACGAACGAAGAAATTTCGAACAAAAGGATCGGAACTCGCTGATAGGAAAGGAGAGCAATGCCAAGAGCTCCGTCAATCTGCTGTTCATCGATAGACGAAGCTCTCTCTTTTTCATCTCGTGCCAGATGTAACAAAAGATTAGTCCTTTTTCCTTCTCGCGAACCACAGGAACACCCAGCGCCCAGAAGAGCAAAGCTCATTTTCAAAACAGGGTCAAGCGGCGCATTAAAAAGGGCTGGCTCATTAAAAGGACGCTTACTTTGCGAATAAAGTTTAGAATCAACAAGGGTTCTCTGAACGAAGGGAGTGTACAACTGGGGCACAGCCCCACTTTTTTGTTGGAGAGATAGAATGGAGTTCTTCACAAAGTTCAAGACAAAGGAAAAAAATCAAAGTTTCTCTATAACCTCTTCGTTTTGAGACATTATGGCTTTGGAGTCGACCCCGGTAACAAAAAAGGAATCCATACAAGCTTGGGAACCAACACCATGATAAAATACTACCCTCATGATTAGACCATGCCCCTAAGATTTGATAAAAAAAAAGATGCAGTAGCGGTTAATACGTTGTAATTAGATAAGTTATTTGGAATATGATGGAACAAAAGACCAAGGAAAGGAAGAAGAATGCACCAAAATGCAGGTGCTGCACCAAACGCTGGTGGTTGTTGTTTCTTGTTGTAAGTGAATGCAACGAAAAGACCCGGAAATAACGAATAATGAGAAAATTCAATTATAGACATTTCGTGCTCATTTCAAAATTTCTGCTTAGTTATTCCCATCATCCGGTAACCACAGGATGATCCCAATCTCCTTTTAGTAATAGATCTTTTTGATATGTCTCAGTCTCAGCGGCAAGGAAGAGAAAATGCATCAAGTCGTTTATCAAGAAAGTGGATGAGCATGGCGGTCCCTATATCTCAGAGGGGTGTACCACTGTTTTTTTAAAAGTTAGCTTAAGTGGTTCAAAAGAGAAAGTCACTCTCCTTATTCTTGGCTAGTGGAATGGAAGCAAGACTCTTTCCTATCCGCTTTGCCGAGGGGAGAGAACTAAAAGATAACTCAAGCTAGATAGAAAAGTGCAAAAGTCCACAGTTTCTTAAAGATCCTGTAAACAAGTAGGTTCTGATTGTCATTTAGCTTCAATTTATTTAGTCTCACAAGCGGGTCCGCATGCAACAAAAGAAATTGTCTTTGCCTACTACTCCAACCTTGCCCTGAAAGGATAAGGAAATTGGATAAGAGCGAGAACTAGACTGACTGTTGGTCCAATGCTAGTAGAGGATTCAGACTGAGGACCCCCCGCGGCGGCTACTCATAAGAAGATGAAGGATTGAAAGAGGACTGATCACCCCTCAGATTTGTGATCTTTTAATAGAAAGAAAAAGCCTTCTCTCCTTCAAGGTCAATGAAAGCAGGATTCAAAATGATTGACAGGTACCAAAGCAAACATCCCTTTCCCCTTACCTGCCTCCCCATGAGAAATCCTTTGTCTACTTGGATCTTCAAAGAGCCTCATAGCCAAAAATTTCTCAAGCAGAGAAGTCATTTCTTTCTCTCTCTGATACAAATTCCCATCTCATGAAATTTCTATTCAATTTTATTTAATAAAATAATTGCAAATTATTTTTTACTCAAAAAGAAAGCAATATGACTGAAAAGTGGATTTTAGACCTAGCTGACTGGCATGTTTACGTCTCATATTGGCTAATGTATTTGGAAGCTGATGAGGACATCAACACCATAGATACGTCCACACCTACGCCGCCGCTTACTCGCGCTCGTGCACGTCAACTTAATTATTAGGTGAGTTCATTTCTAAGTTTGTCTCCAACTTATGTAGACCATGGAGATCCACGCATGTTGTTGTTGCTTAGGAATGATGGAGGAGATCAACAAGGAAAGGGATTTGCGCAGGCTGGATTCGGACTGTCGGACAGCACCAACTTGTGACGGCCGCCACGACTTCATACGAACTCCGTTTGGGAGTTCTAGTATTTCACGGAAAGCTTATCAAGTCTACTTTCCAATGGATCTGGATTCATGTTCATATCTACTCGGAATCGTCCACACTCGTCATTTTAGTAACGGGAGATTTCCTGTTTAAGGTGTTGCGTCACCGTTTGTGGGCCGAAGGCCCATGTATCAAGTTGGATCCATTAGGGACGTGTCCTAGGGTTGGAGAACAACCCCAACACCCCTGTGGTCATCCTCCCATCCTATTAATACCTCTAGAGCCGCCACAAACAGATTAGGTTTTGTTAGATTAAAGTTAGCATCGCTACTTTACCGTGTAATCCCGTGATCGGTTAGATCGCTGGTTTGCTCGTCTTTGGAACCCCACCATTTATTCTCTTTGAGTTAAACCTTCATCTTTTATTCGCAAATTGAGTTGCTTGTTCATCTTGTTCTTGCTAGTTCTCGATTGCTTACAGGAACAATTACCCTCGTGGTTGGGCTGATCGTGCATCCGTCGAGATTGCGAACAGCCTCTGGAGTTGGTGTAACGATTGCTAAGGCGCAACGTCCCTGGACGGTTGTAGTCGGATCACCAACGTCGCTCTATCCAATCGACTTATCCTCTCATCGAAAGATCGGGACATCCACGTCCACATCAGAAGCCCTAGGAACGTCTGTCAAATCATATTAAAAAACTTTCTAGGGTGGCATCCATGCTGAAAAAAGAAAGAAATTGATTATGGTTGTCCGTCCTCTATGGAGAGAGATGCACTTAAACCAACCGCATAGTGTGTAAGGATGTCTCTGCGATGGTGATCTTTTGCTTTTGAAATGAGAATGGCTTGGAAGGCTATCATTTTATTTCCTTAAAAGAGGGCTCATTTGTACTTGATTTCTGATATCGGTGGGTTGTTGATTAAAAAAAAGATCAGAAGAGATAGTTGAAGGCACCGGGACCGAATATGCCTGAGTTTGGGAAATCACTATTCAAGCCCTATTGGATGGGACCACTTTTAAACTCCCATTTAAATAATGATGTAGACATATAGATATAGATATATGTATATCCATTCTCGGGTCCTCAATCTTAGTTCAGAATTCAGTCTCGTCTTCTTCTTCGACCTAGGTTTTGGATCAAAAACCTATGAGTATCGGTGGACTTGCTTATGCAAGAATCGAATCAGCAATTTTTCTGCTATGAGTAGCGAGCTGGTCCAGTCTGCCCTAAGAAAGAATCAGGCCTTTTCATGGATGAAAAACCTATGACACTCTTTTTCCATTTTTTCTCTCTAGGCCCTTATCGGCTTCAATGGCCTTTTCTTGGCACAGATAAACACTTTATGCCCCACTTCCCTGCAAAATCTATTTCTTGCTACTCCCTTCTACATTCCATGGCTTTATGCCCTTTCTACCTACATCGATAATAGTGGATTCAGCAGGAACTTAAACAACTCATCATTCATTTCTCGATTAATTTGAAACCTTAGAGTAAAAAAGTCCTTCCATGAATCTAGGGAACACCTCTGACTTCACCAACTCTCCCTTTCTTTGGTCGAAGGCTTTAGGTCAAGATCCTTTTTCCTATCTATTGAAGATGCAAAGAGAGATGCTTCTTCCTCTTCAAGTTGGAAGTGCAAGAAGAAATGTCGTAAATAGGAGTTCCATCTACCACGCACTTGCCCCACACTCTAGCTAACTTCAGCATCCATACTCAGCTAGGAGGAAGGTGCCAGGGACACTATGAACACACATGTACTTGGTTGACTTCACGTTCCGTCTCACAACCGGGTAAGATCAAATAAACAACCAGCTTGCTTGCCCAATCCCTATTGAGAGGATTTCTTAAGCTTGAACTTCCTTTTGTAGCTCCGCTCACAAGGACTTCTTTTCATCTGCAATGAAGCTTATACCACCACTTGGTCAGTAAGGCCTGATTCAAAAAAGATCAATCACCCCCTTCCCTACTTCAATGGAAAAGGGGGAATCGCCCTTTCACAGCCACCCCTCCACAAAATTGATACCTATCCTTTTGCCTAAGATGATCATGAATGAAGATAGCGAATTGCGTAGATAGGAGGAGGAAACGAACCAACCCGGGGGAGGCCGGGTGGGATGGTAGACTTTTTTTGCCACAAGCGGGAACTCAGTCCTTGGTAAGGCACAAGGGGGGGAGGAAGATCTTCACTCATTCATTAAGTGCCTGCGGTGAGACATGACCCACAACAAATGAAGGGGGTAGAGGGAGACTGAAGAAGGAACAATTGTCTTGAATGCTACGCTAGGATCAACAGCTTCCAATGAAGACAAAATGAGTCGGGCAGGAAGAGGAAGATTGCGCTGGCATGACAGACCAGCACTCTAACCAACTGAGTTATTTCCCCCTTTCGTAACTACTGTCGATTCAATAGTCACCTACCGGTTACCTTTGTAACTATACCAAAGTAGTTGTACAATAGAATGCCCTTTGCCGTTAGTACTTTTATTTTCTTTTGACGACAGTAGAAAGAAATGGCTCTGCTCACTTAGACTCGGGGCTCCGCGCTCTATCAGCTATCAGTTAGTTGGCGCTACGCGTGACTTCAGTTGACAAAAACGAATAAGATAGCGCTAGCGCCCGCTGAGAACTTTCGTTTGTTCACCTTCTAAAAGGCCTACTGACCTGCCGGTGAAAAGCCGTTACAAAAAAAATAAGAAGACGTAGTGAAAAAGTACCAAAATGTCACACCCAGAAATCCGAAACCAGAATTTTGAAATTTCTATGTATTAAATCTCTGTCCAGGAAAAACAGGGTACACAATACGAAGTTGCCATACAAAGTGCGTCTTACAAATAGAATAAAAGTTATATTACATAAATGTAGCGGTAACAGAAGCTAAAGTCTATAAACATCTAGCCAAGTAGTAGCTTCCATCCCATAGGCACCTTGATGGCGGAGCCAGCCTAGTCCTCAAGTCGATCCTCGTCAGAAGCGTACTCCACCACTGAGAGGGGGAAAAGGGAGCAAGGCTGAGTACCACCCACAGTACTCAACAAATCACACCCACAATTATGCGTAATGCACAGGAGACAAGGATAGGCTAGAGGTTTATTTGCGTAAAAGCAGTTTCAAATAGTAGTTTCAAAAAACAGTAAAAGGTTGATTAATTGAACAGTATTATTCCTTCACTGGTTAACGTTACACCACGTTAACCAGGCCCAACCACCCATCCAAACTATGCTAGTTCCATTAGGTCAAGTTAATGATGAAATAAAGGTGAGACTAATCACGGTGAGTCTTGACTAATCGCCCATGTCCGCGGGCGCGGCTATTCGAATAGATTTACTCTGATCAGAGGTTTACAACTGTACCCACAAGACAGCCCCACACATGTTCCCGTGTGCCGGCGTATCACCACAACACCCCGTGAGAGGCTGTGACAGGACCATTCACGCAACCCCTCCCAAACCATTCACACCACACTAAGGTTGCACCCACCAACAGGACACCTCATATTGGCCAGGCTACCCCCCTTTCGGCACAATGGATCTAGAAGCCGATCAACCCTACCCCGGGCCGACCCAACTAAATACGCCCATCCTCACCATCGGTGCCTAGGAGAGGGAGAAGAGACATTACAAGCCCAGCCGTTGCCCACGCTAGCTTGTGGAAAGTACGAGTATTTGCCCAAGGGGTTCTTGCGAACCGGTCCTTAATTGCTATGGGTGCGACTAGCAAAACCATGCACCCACAGCCCACCATTTGGGTTAAATTTTAGTGATTTAATGGTAATAAAACCACTATTACATTTCCCGACATAGAGTCGAACCAAGAATGTAAATGTTCATATTTAATTCCCAGGTGAACTAATAGTTGCTAAGCAGGGCTAAGCATCCTAAGAATAATATTCTGATCGTGTTGTTACCTAGGTGACAAGGAACAAGGTTCAACAACTAAAGCATGGTTTAATCTATATAAAGGTTATATTCCCTCGCCACATGAAATAATAAAACACATGCAGGTTTATTTGGATAAACAAAACATTTTAACAAAAAGTAGGTACAAAATGATCAACATTACAGTGTGACTTGCCTTGCTCCAGCTCGACGTACTCGGCTATGACCTCGTAGAACACGGGAGAATCGACAGCGTCGGATTCTATAACAGGCAATGCACAAGCAATTAAAAACAGTACATGTGGGTAGTCAAACATGAGCTAACAATATTTTCAATGAATTTTTGTCATTTTTTCGATTTAATGAAATTTGAATGGGCTTAATCGGAGTTTGTATGAATTAGTTATGAATTTTTGAAGTTTTACTATGATTTCCCATGTAAAAATAATTATTAAATGATTTATTGCATAATTAACTGAATTAATGGCGTCACCAGACCCGAGAACCAGCGCCGATAGGCGGGCCCCACAGGTCGGCTACACCGGAGTGGGCGGCACACGGTGGACCGAGTCCACCGCGGCCTAGCGAGGAAGCGGCCATGTGGCTGCCATGCGGCAGGCACGGCGGGCCGACGGGCCGACGCGGCGCCCCGGTGGCGCCGACGTGGCAGGGAAGCGGGCGCTCGCGGGGGCGCCATGTGGCCGGTTTGGATCTGCCCAGAGGCAGATCGGACGGCCCTAGACTAAAGGGGGCTCGCCCCCACCGGCGTGGCCGCGCTGCGGCGGGGCAAGAGGCCCGATGGTCATTGCCGGCGACCATCCGGCCCCTGGACAATGGCAGCGAGCTGCGAGATGGAGTGAGGAAGACGAGGGAGTGCTCACCGAGAGGTTGCGATGGCCAAAAGGCGGTGAACGGTGGTGAACTGAGATGATAGGCAGTGGTGGAGCTTCGGGTCGCCAACGCCGACGGGATTCCGGCGGCGCTGAGGAGCAACGGGGGTACGGACGTCGTTGTGGAGGGCCTGGAGATGGAGTAGAGCAGATTAGTGAAGAAAAAAGCTAGGAGAGGCAGTGAAACTCTGTGGCCGAAGACTGGCAGAAAAGCTCACCGAGGAGGATGACGGCAAGAATAGGCCTCCGACGGCGTAGAGGCTCCCAGATGCGTTGGCCAGGCTTCGCATGAGTGCGGCGGAGCTGGTGGTGGCAAGTGTGCAGTCTGGCGGCAGCTACGGCAGCGGCGGCAGATGACTGGAGACGGCGGAGCACAGCGACAGCTCTGGATCATGCGGCACGAGGTGCTAGGGAGCTCGGGAAGCGTTGGTGTTTGAGGGGAAAACAAGAGGAGAGGAGGGCAAAGGGTTTTAATGGCTCAGGCGGCCGAGATCGTGGCTGAAACGGCTCCATTTTGCACGGGTTTGAGGGCGGTGGACACGGCGTCATGCGCGCGATTCCCACGCGAGAGGGGCTGACGGCGCTAGAGATCGTGGGGGAGTGGGCGAGGACCAAGTCCTCAGTCGTTTGCACCAAGGACGGGCGCGCGGGGAGCCAAGGCGAGGCGCCAATCAATGGCGAAGGGAAAATTTCCCCTCCGCCCGATCTGGACGGAGGAAGACGAAGGAGCTGACAGGCGGGCCCGGCCTGTCAGCGGGGAGACGCGCGAGTGAGGTGAGTGGGGAGACGCGCAAGCGAGACAGGCGGGGGTCTGACGGGCGGAGCCCACGGGATAGCGAGAGAAGGAGCGAGGAAGGTGACCGATAGGTGGGCTCTACCGGACAGCCCGCGTGGGCCGCGAGCGGAGGCCGACACAGTGCTGGGCCACGGCCCAGTGGGAGGGAAAAAAGGAGAAAATGGGAAAAAGAGAAAAGAAAAGAAAGGGATTTTCCAGAGCAAATTTAATTCCGATAATCGTTTTTGATTTATTAAAAATACCTCTTGTGCTCTGAAAATTCCAATAAAAATCCTATTAATATATTTTGGCAAGAGGAATATAAGAAAAATATTCCTAGCCCAGTACCATAAAGTGATCACATACCGATTCACCACGTGAAAGCGGGGTTAAGGTAAGGCAGGAAAGACTGGCGCTGAAAGATATGTTTTGAAGAGAGAGATCCGCAGGCTAAAATCTTGAAGGAAGGACTAACTGAAGGAAGGAACAGACCGTAGCAAAAGCCGAAGAAGATGCGAGGCCACCCTACCCTGACTTGATTAGCTACTAGTAACTAGGATTGATCAAGCAGTCAGTCAGCAATGCGTACTTCTTTCCTAGTTGTGTGGATCTGCGTAGCAGAGCCCAATCTTCTACCACAAGCTCTGACCTGACTTGTTGTACTTGATTCACCCACGTAAATAGACAACTTGGATAAGGGCTTTCATCCCATAAAAGAGAAGTGAGTCCGCATGTCAGCAAATGATTTGGAATTGGAACTGGCTACAGAGGAAACCTAAGCCCTAACTCCCCATTCTTTCTATCTTACATCACCATCAAGCCCTGGCTGTAGAGTCACAGGTTTCTAATCGCAATGGATTTATGTTTTCTTTGGCTTTTCCATTCGCTTCGTTCAACCCTGATCTAGATAGATAGCTCGGCTTCTATTAGCTAAGAATGGTTTTGTCAAGGAAAAGTTTTGCTATACAACAACAATGAACTCACTTCTGATCAAATTGGATGAGTCGGTAATCGATCGGGCAATTCGTTAAACGATATCTGTATTATGAGTACCTTTTTGAACCATACCGCTCTTCTGGTAAACGGTCTAAATCAGTAAAAAAATGAGTTCCTTCTTCAAATCCATCGGTCACATCCACCCTGTTGTCTCAATCGGTCGAACTGTATTGGTCAACTATAGGAAACTGGCTTGGTAAAGGTCAACGGTCCTGTTCAAGCATTGGTGCATAACGGGAGGCTAGCTCAGTAGAATTAGTTCTTTAGTTTAGGAGTGAATGCTTTGCTTTCTTTTCATTCATCTACTTGTTCATGAATTCCATCAAAATAGTAAATAGAAAGAATTTCAAATCAGCAATCATACATAATATGCAATTCTTGTGAACAAAAGAGATATCTGATTTTAGAGTTAGGACCTTAAAACTGATTATGGTGAATCCGGTGATAAGACTGGCAAAGCTTCTTTGCTCTAGGTAGAGGCGGCTGGGCTGTTTAGTGTGAAGTACTTCCATTCGCCCCTCCCCCAATTTAGGACTCCTTGTAAGAAGAGTTATCAAGTGCAAGGGAAAAGGCAACACAAGCCAAAACCCGCCTTAATTAAGGGTTGGTGTTCTAATTCTCTTCTTATTGGATCCAGTTGGAATTGTAGTTCTCTTTGCTGTTGTGCCAATCAATCTCGAAAACGATTCTTGCGATGGAGATCAGCTGAACTCACACACTCCACCTCATGCTCTGCTGATGTAACTGGCTCCTTCAACTCCATTCTAATCATCAAAAATAAGGTCGCACGCATCTTCGGAAAACAAATTATCACGAGCTAGTGGTTCTGCTCTAATGAAGTTTTTGATAACACAGCAGGCAAGTGCAATGTACTTCAGCTTCCACTAGAAATAGGGCATGTCCCTGAGAATAGGAAAATGGGACACCAAAACATCTCTCGATAACATTTATCAATGACGAATGCAAGTAATTAAACCGCTCTTGTGGTCGGGACACTGCCTTCTTTTCTATAATCACGCAAGTGGTACCGCTCCCCATGGTAAGGAGAAAGAAAGCCAGGCATAAACGTAGAGCCTGAGCCCACAAGATAGTATTTTCTCGGTGACGATAGTGGCCATTTTCCGGTTCAGTGATTGCCTCCAGAAAGATTCTAGAGTCATTTACCATACCCTCCCAACCAACCATCACATATGTGAAACTCATGTGAAAATAAAAGCACACAAACTCTTCTGTGTTGGTGAAACTCGTTTTCCACGATAACGTATTTGGTTTGCTGTTGGAATTTGGGCAGAAATGTGTGTCCCGGCTCCAACGCTATTCTAGAAATGAAAAACCCTATAATAATAGATGAATTAGAAAACTCAACTGTTCTTTGTGATTCGGTACCGCTTGAACTAACTGGCCCAATTCTTGGTGGGTACTTATTAGGGGAAGGCCAACCACCGAATGAACAACTATCTCCCAGTCCCACTTGATTCAAGGGGAATTTAGGGAACCCTGCGGACTTTACTCTTTTAAGAGAAACAAATTCGAAGTGAATTATCTAGAATATGCTTTACACTCCATGTTAACACAGGTATGCCTCCCTACCTTTCTGTAGATTGATGCACTAATAAGACTCTAAATCCTTGGTTTGAGCATCCCTTTCTTTTGTAACCTCTCTTAGGAACTTCAAACGAAACAAGGCTAGGATCCTAATCTCCATTCCTTCCTCCTTGGCGTCAGATAACTCCAATAAAGCATGACTGAAGTAGATATAAAACGTGTCGAAGAGCGATAGACTCATTTTTTTATAGCTTATCATTGTCATTGATTGACCAGCATGACTTTATTTGATACTGCGCTATTTGAATAGCGGGATTCTTGAAAGGCGGAGGAAACAGACTTTATTGCTCATGCATCATTCTTGCTAAGGGCATCCAAGGAACTAATCAAAGGTTACGAAAGAGAAGGCTTGAAAAGGAGCTTAGTTTTCCTGCTAATGCTACTTCCGCTATCTCATAAGGAGGATATGACTCATAAACCTCCCTTGGTATTGGGTAGGGGGAAAGAGAATTAATTAGACTAAGTGAGGAATGTATACAACTACTGCTCAAAAGGCAATAAGAAGCACGCACTCCTACTAGTAGGGCTGAAAACGGTCGGAAATGGTCGGAAAAACCCTAAAATCATTTCCATTTCCATATTTTATACTCGGAATCAAAATCGGAATCGGTAATGTCGGAAATGGAAACGGCTTCGGAAAATTCGGAAACATCGGAAACGGAGTTGCTCGGTCGGAAATTCATCGATATTGGTCGGACATCCATGAATTCGGATCGAAAATAATTTTACCTCACATATAATATCTAGTAACTCACAACCCGTCCAGCCCGTCCTATCCACCCGATAAGTTTTGGAGACTCACATCGCCTTAGGTCGTCGTTGGGTCTCTAAACGTCGGTGCTTTTAGGACTCCATCCGTATTTTGTATATGAAGTACTTTATCTAATTTTTTTCGCAGTCTTCGGTGGCATTTATAAAAAAATATCAAATAGAAAACTCCATTCGCAGCTACGCAGTCTCGGGCCTCCACCGCGCCACCGACACCGCCGCCAGCCTCGGCCTCCATCGCCGCCGCCGCCGCCAGTGTCCATCCTCGCCGCCGCCGCCGGCCTCGGCCTCCCCCGCCGCCTCCGGCCTCGGCCTCGGCCTCCACCGGCGACGCCGCCCTCGGCCTCGACCACCGTCTCCGGCCTCGGCCGCCGACGCCGTCTCCGGGCTCCACCGCCGCCTCCGGCCTCGGCCGACGCCGCCTCCTCCGGCCTCGGCCTCCACAGCCGACGCCGCCCTCGGCCTCGGCCTCCACCGGCGACGCCGCCCTCGGCCTCCACCACCGTCTCCGGTCTCGGCCGCCGACGCCGTCTCCGGGCTCCACCGCCGCCTCCAGCCTCGGCCTCCACAGCCACCGCCGCCCTCGGCCTCAGCCTCCACCGCCTCTGGCCTCGGCCGCCGACGCCGTCTCCGGGCTCCACCGCCGCCTCCGGCCTCGGCCGACGCCCCCTCGGCCTCGGCCTCCACCGGCGACGCCGCCCACGGCCTCCACCACCGCCTCCGGCCTCGGCCACCCGACGCCGTCTCCGGGCTCCACCGCCGCCTCCGGCCTGGGCCTTGGCCTTATCCAGTGAGTCAACAATTCATTTCCGAATCAGTACCGAATCCATAAAATCGGTAAATTTCCGAATAAATACGGTAAACTTCGGAAATGGTCGGTAAACTACTGAAATCATTTCCGATACCGTTTCCGAAACCCCGATACCGTTTTTCGGATCATTTCCGACCAGTACCGAAAAAAACGGAAAACGGTCGGTAAAATCCGGAAAACGGCGTCGGTCGGTTCGGAAATTTTTCCGACCGTTTTCAGCCCTACCTACTAGACATGGAAGGAGTAAACCTCAAATATGCTTTCTTCCCTTAGGTATGTTTCTAGATTCTAGTCTGAAGTCGGTCGTTGATAGATTTCTTTCTTTTGCTTGCTCTCCGTTACTTTCCCTTCCTATATTTGGAAATTGATGTAAAGACAAGAAGGAAGTGGTTGAGACAGAGGATTCTTGGTAGTTTATTGGCTCTAAGTACAATGGGTACGTAAGCTATGTGTTTTGTTTCATGCTCCTTGGTGATTTTTCATCAATATGATTTATTGCCCATCGAGAACTAACTCTTAGTAGGTACTCAATGTTGAAATCACACCATCCAAAAGCAAAAAATCCATCCCATTAACGGAATATATGTGACACAGCTACCTTGTTCAAGGAGATACCATTCCCGAGAACAGCAAACCATAAGCAAGGAAGGGAAAATGGTGGGTTGTGGCTCCTAAAGTTTGGGTATGACTCCGTTACTGCTACTGGCTGCAAACTGGTTCTTGGGTTTGTAGGCATCCTCTTTCCTATGTCCTTCCTCCTCCCCCCCCCCCTTACCTTCTCTTTCTATTCTATAAAAAGGCGAACAACTAATCTAGGCCCGGTCGCCTTTCTATAAAGGTGAGCAGCCCAGCCCCCTTGTTGAAATTTGGATATTAAGGAAGCGAAGCCATATTTCACAATAGCAGCTCCGAGAAGCTGGGCTTAGGGTTCGCCTCCTGCGGTCGTTTTAGTGACTCAATTGGCTGGCTTCCCCCAGCTCAGACTGGTGCCGCCACCTCTCCCAGGACCGGAATGATTATCCCTGCCCGATGGGTCTACATTCATCCCTGAATGTCGTCGGGTACTCTTCACTTCCCCGCCATTCTTGTAACCGTCACCTGTAATCCACGCAGGTGTGTCCGCACCCCTTGGAGTGGACGAGAAAGAAAGGATTTTATCCCGGAGCAACTCCCCTAGTTCCAAACCCAGGAATTCACTTTCCCGTATGAGCATTTGGTACATATATAAGTCAGTGGAAGAGTCAAAGGGTCACCACTACTGAGGATCCCCCCCCCTATCTTAGAAAGGTCGTCTAAGGGTTCGCCGCAGTTCATTACTGTGCTTACACACTAGGCTACGCTTCCCCAAAAGCTCTGTGGGACCACCTATCACTAGTCTTCAGCCGGAGGTGTTTATTGCACAAAAAGGCCAGGATGTAGGCTCCCGCAGAGGAAAGCCCAACGAATGTCAGATGCAAAGCCCCGCACCTCATTAAGATCATATTGGCATACTCTCCCAAAAAAAAAGAGCAAACCCCATTGAAGACGGGAGTGAGGTACAACAAGGCCATCTCCGTCCACCTTCTCACGGAGCTGTACGTGGACGTTACCTCTCATATAGCTTCCGGCCACCAAGCAGTTAGCTTTCCTCTAAAAGTCATGGAAGTGTGGATAAATCAACATCAAACTCTAGTCGATAGAAGGTTTTTATTGGTCTACCAAATTCTTATTAAAGACTTCTCTACCATTGAATTCAAAATGGAGTCCCCCAGGCAATTGGCTATTGGAGATCATGTCTCTTCCTCAAAGGATATAACTCCTTGAGGCTTGGCGGCCCAGCATTATAGTAAGCAATCGAGATCTAGCAAGAACAAGATGAACAAGCAACTCAATTTGCGAATAAAAATGAAGGTTTAACTCAAAGAGAACAAATGATGGGGTTCTGAAGAGGAGCAAACCGGCGATCTAACCGATCACGGGATTACACGGTAAAGTAGCGACGCTAACTTTAATCTAACAAAACCCCATCTGTTTGTGGTGGCTCTAAAGGTATTAATAGGATAGAAGGGCGATCACAGGGGCGTTGGGGTCATTCTCCAACCCTAGGATGCATCCCTAACAGACCCAACTTGATACATGGGCCTTCGGCCCAAAAACGGTGACACAGCACCTTAAATAGGAAACCTCTCATCACTAAAATGATGATTGCAGATGATTCCAAGCAGATATGAATATGAATCTAGATCCATTGGAAAGTAGTCTTGATAAGCTTTCCGTGAAGTACTAGAACTCCCAAATCGGAGTTCGTATGAAGTCGTGGTGGCCGTCACAAGTTGGTGCTGTCATACAGCCCGAATCTAGTCTGTGCGAATCCCTTTCCTTGTTGATCTCTATCCTTTCCTTGTTGATGATATATGATTATATCCACACGTGTCATGGTCACATCACCTAGACTTTGTTTCCAATACTGACTTCGATAACAAAACAACCAATCATCACCTAGCGAGAAAAAGGCTACACAGGTTTCCCATGCCTCCTATCTAGTTAGTACTTTCGAGTTAAGACGTCATCTCGATAATAGGAAAAGTCATACTTCAATTCGATAATGGGAAAAGTCATATATAGTGCTTACCCGAATGTTCTCATTGGTTACTTGCTCGAGGGCTAAGGGAGCCGGTGCACATCCCACCTAAAAAGCAAATAGTATCATCAAACAAATAAGACCTAATAAGCAAGGAAATCATCACAACAAATAAGGAATTCACCGAATCAAAGTCAAGACTCTCCTCTAGCTGGAGAAAGAAGGCTGGTTCTCGGTAGTTGAGGAGAGGTGGAATCTTTCTTAGAACGGAATGTTAAGACACGACCTAACATGTTTCCAGGCAGGTAACGTATAGAAGACTAAAAGTTGAAGTTCCGGTGGGTCTCGTCAATCGATTACCTTCCTTATTGTGCCTACCCCTAATTGGAGCTCTTCTTATCTATTTCTATACCAAGAATAGCTTTATTGATGGGCTGAACGATCCCCTCACTTGGTTAACTCAATAATCATATGTCTGAGAGTCTAGTCTAACTAAGCGGGTTGGAGGCAGGCATTTTCATTTCAACGTAGCAGTAGGGAAAGTGATTTTGGGGGGTTCACATTGGCAGTTGGGACAGTTACATGTAGTTAAGTTCGGTCTTATTCTTATGGGCAAGTGGTCCTAGAATCTCTCTTTCCTTCTCTAAAGTAAATATGAGTAAATATAGAAATAGAATAATAAGAATATCATATAGCCGTGTATTAGTAAGGATAGGTTTTGGTGAGTAGTAGTTCTTGGCATTAGTAAGCTAGCTTCACTAGACTATCTATGACAGGAAATTCGGTAAATGCACAATACCTTTTCAATGAAGTGAATGAAGAAAGATTCATAGGAAATGAACAATAGAAAGAGTACTATTCTTCAGTTACTCTTTTTTCTTGTCTTAGAATAGAGAATGTGTCAATGGAATCTTTTCCTTCTTTTTTTTATATTCACTTAAGACCATTCCAAGGCTCCTTTTCGCCATGCATAAACTAAACCAACAACTAGGATAAGCACAAAAATGAAAGCTTCGATAAAAACGGATACACCCAATATGTCAAAACTCATTGCCCAAGGGTAGAGAAAGACCGTTCCCACATCAGAAACAACAAAAACTAGCACAAACATGTAATAGAGTATTCGGAATTATAACCAAGCCCCCCCATGGGTTCTATACCCGATTCATAACAAGAAAGCTTTTCTGGTCCTTCCTTCACTAACCGGGGCTAAAAGTCCTGAAATCCAAAATACCAAAATAGGAATTCGCAAAATGGAGAAAATTGTTGCAGTCATTATAGGAAAGTCTAGGGAATTAGAGCATATTCTATTTGAAGGAGGCAAATCAGGTAAGGGAGTTTATACTCACTTCTATTGATTCGATCAAAATCATTTTTTCTTCCCTATGATTTTCTATGAGTGAGCCTATGGTAATGCTTTTATCTCTATTCTATGTCGGAATAGACTGTCGAGTCTACTAATAAGGAAAAGCAAACTATAGTAAAGGAAACATAAGATATCCATCCACAAATGGAAAAAAAGACGTATATATTAGGGCTATACGGATTCGAACCGTAGACCTTCTCAGTAAAACAGATCAAACGGATTATTATTGAAATGATTTGAACTGTTTCAAAGACCCAACATGCATTTTTTTGCATTGGGCTCTTTTATCTACTGATAGAAAGATCAGTTAGTCCACCATAGTTTTTCTTTACAGAAAGATAATGAGATGGCTCCCTGTGCTCTGATTGATTATTTGTATTATGATCTATCTAGGAGCAATACCAAAGTGTTTCAAAGGAGGATTACCTTGACTTAGGTCTGCATCTGGCCTAAATTAAATCAACCTAAGAGAAATAGAGTCTCTATCGTTCCGCTACAAGAGTTGACTATGAGACTTCATACACCTTAAAGTTCGTAGAATGAAAAGAATTTTTTTGGAGGCCCTTATCCTCATTACACCTAGCATTTAGTGGGCTGGATATTTACCTTATTAACTAGCAAATCAATAAAGGTTCTATTTGATTAGGCACCTGGGTCGGTACCTAATCGGAATGAACCAACTATTTGTCAGGCGATTGTTCTTCTATTTTCTCGAATCCATGAAGACATTGATTTTGCAATAAGATTCATTATGTTCATTGTATAATAAGCTCCCTTGAAAAGCATTGGCGCACGTGTAAATGAGTTACTCTACCGAATTGAGCTATAGCCCTTGTTAGACATATCTTAATATATAGATAATTTCCTGTCAAGATGAATATTCTCTAATAGTAGAGGATATCTGTTTACTATATAACATACCAATAACGAAGCGGTATTTGCTTATAAAAAAGTTTCGATATAATAATTGATCGAAGTAAAGGGTCTTCCTTTCGGGTAAAAAATTGCCTACTTAGCTCAGTGGTTAGAGTATTGCTTTCATACGTAGGTAGGTAGAAAAATTACTAGATAGCAATGGACTTACTTCGCTTCGCTATCTAATAACTTTTTCTACCCCTTTTTCTTTGTATCAACTAAACCGTTGGGTTGTCTTCAATTAGATGGGGGAATCCAATTAACAGCCTCGACTCGTATCCTAGCCTGTCTGAGAGCTAGTGATGTAGACGTGGGTGTCCCGATCTTTCGATAAGAGGGTGAATCGATTGGATGGAGCGACGTTGGCAATCCGACTACAACCGTCCTGAGACGTTGCGCCTTAGCAATTATTACACCAACTCCAGAGGCTGTTTGCAATCTCGACGGATGCACGATCAGCCCAACCACGAGGGTAATTGTTCCTGTAAGCAATCGAGAACTAGCAAGAACAAGATGAATAGACTCAATTTGCGAATAAAGATGAAGGATTAACTCAAAGAGAACAAACGGTGAGGTTCCGAAGACGAACAAACCGGCGATCTAACCGATCACGGGATTACACGGTAAAGTAGCGACGCTAACTTTAATCTAACAAAACCCGATCTGTTTGTGGTGGCTCTAAAGGTATTAATAGGATGGGAGGACGACCACAGGCGTGTTGGGGTCGTTCCCCAACCCTAGGACGCATCCCTAATGGACCCGACTTGGGATAACATGGGGCCTTCGGCCCAAAAACGGTGACACAGCACCTTAAATAGAAAACCTCTCATCACTAAAATGATGATTACGAACAAGTCCTAGTAGATGATGAGCATTGAATCTGGGATCCGTTGGAAAGTAGACTTGATAAACTTTCTGTGAAGTACTAGAACTCCCAAATCGGAGTTCGTATGAAGTTGTGGCGGCCGTCTCAAGTTGGTGCTGTGCTACGGTCTGAATCCAGCCTGCGCGAATCCCTTTTCTGTTGATCTCCTCCAGTCATTCCTAAGCAACAACAACATGCGTGGATCTCCATGGTCTACATAAGTTGAAGACAAACTCGGAAACGGATGTTGACACTCTATATAGTTAAAGCACTGACCTAATTAAGCTGACGTGCACGAGCGCGCGTAACCGGCGGCGTAGTGTGGACGTATTGATGGTGTTGATTCCTCATCATTCCCCCAACTTGCATTTGAGTCGTCCTCGACTCAAGCTCATCTTCTTCACCCAAATATGGCTTCAAATCTGCAATATTAAATGTGGGACTAACCCCAAAATCTACAGGCAGATCAAGCTTATATGCATTCTCATTAATCTTCTCTATCACTTTAAAAGGTCCATCAGCTCTAGGCATCAATTTAGACTTTCTCAAATCAGGAAACCTATCCTTCCTCAAATGCAACCAAACCAAATCTCCGGGTTTAAAAGTCAATTGCTGTCTACCTTTATCACCAGCGACCTTATACTTAGCATTCATGCACTCTATGTTTTCTTTGGCGGTCTCATGCAGTTTTAACATCAACTTAGCTCGTTGCTTAGCATCAAAATTCAATTTTCGGAAGATGGCAAAGGCAACAAATCAAGTTGGAGCGTGAGGCACCAACCCATAAACAATCTCAAACGGACACATCTTTGTAGTAGAATGTAGCGAACGATCATAGGCAAATTCAATATGAGGCAAACAATCTTCCCACATTTTAATGTTCTTCTTCAAAACTACCCATAACATAGTAGACAAAGTTCTATTCACAACAGTTTGAGCGTTTGAGGATGACAAGTAGTAGAAAATAAAAGTTTAGTCCCCAATTTAGCCCATAAAACTCTCCAAAAGTGACTAAGAAATTTAGTATCACGATCAGAAATAATTGTATTTGGCACACCATGTAAGCGAACAATCTCTCTAAAGAACAAATTATCAATATGAGTAGCATCATCGGTTTTATGACATGGTATGAAATGTGCCATTTTAGAAAATCTATCCACAACAACAAAGATGCTATCACGCCCCTTCCTAGTCCTCGGCAAACCCAACACAAAGTCATGAAATGTCTTCCCAAGGAACGCTAGGTATGGGTAAAGGCATATACAAAAACCATGTGGGATTTAATTGTGACTTAGCCTTTTGACAAGTAATGCAACGAAAAACAAACCTCTCCACGTCCCTTCTCATCTTTGGCCAAAAGAAATGACTCGCAAGAACGGCTTCTATCTTCTTGCTCCCAAAATGCCCATCAGCCTACCTCCATGCGCTCTTGTAGCAACAACAAACGACCGGAGCCAGCAAATCAGGAAGTTAGAGAGCAGTGGTGCATGAGTCAATTTGTCTTTAAGCATATTGAAAGCGTCTTCTTGTAGTTGCCCCCATTGAAACTGGACGCCTTTCTTTGACAGCTCGTTCAATGGTGCAGCAATTGTACTGAAATCCCGCACAAAACGACGATAGAACCCCATGAGTCCTAGAAAACTCCGCACCTGTGTGACCGTTTTAGGAGTCGGCCAACTCTAAATCGCCTCAACCTTGGCTTGATCAACCTCAATCCCCTGCGGAGTAACAACATAGCCAAGAAATGAGACTCAATCAGTGCAAAAACTGCACTTCTCAAGGTTACCAAATAAACGTGCAGCGCGCAAAGCATCAAAAACAGTACGTAAATGATCAAGATGATCCTCTAAAGATTTTCTATAGATTAGAATATCATCAAAATATACCACCACAAAGCGACCAATAAAAGCATGTAAAACTTCATTCATTAATCTCATAAAAGTGCTAGGCGTATTAGTTAAACCAAAAGGCATCACTAACCACTCATACAATCCGAACTTAGTTTTAAATGTTGTTTTTCATTCATCTCCCAAATTCATGCGAATCTGGTGGTAACCGCTACGCAAATCTACTTTAGAAAAAATAATAGAGCCACTCAATTCATCAAGCATATCATCTAACCTAGGAATAGGATGACGATACCAAATTGTAATGTTATTAATAGCTCTACAATCAACACATACGCCATGACCCATCTTTCTTAGGCACCAAAATCACAGGAATAGCACATGGACTAAGAGGCTCACGTGCGTACCCGTGTCAAGCAATTCTTGAACTTGACGCTGAATCTCCTTTGTTTCCTTCGGATTGGTCCTGTATGGTGCACAGTTGGGTAGGGAAGCTCCGGGAATCAGATCGATTTGATGCTCAATCCCACGCATCGGTGGCAGCCCCGGCGGTATCTCCTTAGGAAAAACATCCTCATACTCTTGCAAAAGGTTAGTGACCGCAGGAGGAAAAGAGCATATATCCTCAAATGAAAATAAAGCCTCCTTGCATACCAAAGCATAGCAAACAGCATTACTTGTATCCAAATTGACAATATCAGATTTAGTAGAGAGCAAACAAACACCTTTCATTTTAATCACATTTTTACTGTCATGTTCAGATTTAAATTCTTTCTTCCTATGTTGCTCGAGTTCCTTTGCTACAATCTAATTTTCACTTTTAACATGCCCTTGATTTTTCTCTTTATTAACTCTAGCAACCTCATCCTTCAAAATAGCTTTAGGAGACATAGGATGTAACACAATTTTCTTTTCATTATGCATAAAAGAGTATTGATTTGTTCTACCATGATGCAACGTGTCTTTATCATATTGCCAAGGTCTACCCAACAGCAAAGAGCAAGCATGCATAGGTACGACATCGCAATCAACAAAATCACAATAAGAACTAATCGCAAAATTCAACCGAACCAATTGTGTCACCTTAACTCTGCCGCTGTTGTTGAACCACTGAATGTAATATGAATGCGGGTGAGGTTTAGAGTGCAATGCGAGCTTAGTTACCATCTCAGTACTTACCAAATTTCTGCAACTTCCCCCATCGATAATGGTGCGATAGGATTGCTTGTGTCAACGCACTTCATTCGAAATAAGTTATGCCGTTGGTTCTACTCCGCTTTTCTCATTTGTGCACTCAACACACGCTGCACAATAAGACTCTCATAGTGCTCGGCATCTTCAGCACTAATATGTTCCTTATCTTCGCTTCCTGCATCATTAGCTGCAAGCAATTCAAGTGCATCCTTATCCAAATCACTAGCGGAAGAGTACTCACCATTCTCCTTAATAATCAAAACGCTTTTGCTGGGGCAGTCCCTTCGTAAATGTCGGAAACCCTTGCAGGGATGGCATTGAACATCCCTTATTCATCCTGTGGAAGCAACCGAAGACGCACTCTTGGTAGGTGTTTGCACAGAACCTTTGGTTGCCTCTAAAGCACTCCTCTTGTGCGTGTACGTCGTCCCTGCACTTCTCTTTCAGTTTTGCAAGCATAATGAAACAATCGAGTCATATTATTGTACTCTTTGTAGCTAAGAATATTATAAATTTCTTGGTCTAAACCACCCAAAATTCTAGCCATAGCAGCCTCCTCATCCTCTACTAAACCATAACGCAACATGCCTATTTGCAATTCTTGATAATATTCTTTCACACTTTTATTATCCTGTTTCAATTGTTGCAGCTTATTTAACAAATCACGTGCATAATATGAAGGTACAAATCTAGCACGCATAATCCGTTTCAAACCATCCTGGTTAGGTGGCATAGCATTCATATGTGTACAACGGTACTCACTCCACCAAATAGAAGCATAATCAGTAAACTCACTAGTAGCAGCCCTAACCCTCCTATTTTCTAGAATATCATGGCAAGCAAACTTCGGGTCTACTGCTAACTCCCACGAAAGATAAGCATCAGGGTCATATTTACCATCAAAAGGAGGCATAGTGAATTTTATCTTACCAAACGAATCATCATTGTCCCGTACCTCACAGCGTGGCCGGTTGGGAGCCATGCCGTGGTGGTTGAATCTAAGTCGTTGCCCATAACTCCATATTCGCCAGCAGCAACATTGGGCACCACTGGAGGTGCCACCTAGGGTGCTTGGGCGATCTCATCAAGACACCTCATAATATCAGCAAGGGTGGTGTTCATGGTGCCCATGGAAGCTTCTAGGGCCATGAGCTTGGTGTTGATCGCGATCTGTGTAGCCTCCATATGACCTAGCCGCTCATTGGTGATACGCACATATTCCTCAAGACCTTCTGTGCGCATCCTCACTTGGGTAGCAAAATGTTGTATAATTCCCCTGGTTCGGGGTTGATGTGATGCCCCCTCGTTCTGTTCTTCAATCCCTGCCATGGTTAGGAAAAGAAAACGGAAAACAAGGACAAACATACAAAGGAGGTTCCTCGACACTACTAGGATGTAGCTAGTGTAAGTCCCTCACTCTCAACCTGTTCAAACAAGCTCTTACCAATTCTTACCAAGCTAAACAGGAGGTGATGGCAACCGTCAGACCGGAGCAAACCCCTAGAGAAGGTGTAATGACGCCTTAGTTGCTGAATCCCTGTCAAGTGATAGTCGAACCGGTGGAGCTATAGGAGGGCTGAAAGTGAACAAAGGAATACTAGAACCACGTTAGTCAAAGCAAGTTGAATAATCGTTCAAAGTTAGCACGTGCTGGTCCTAGGCTAGGACGTACGAGAGACACGAGTCTAACCACAAATGACGCCACAAAGCTCCCACCGAGAGCGAAGGTAGGGAAAACAAGCTCCTGAACAACAAGACTGCACTTCTTTGGTTCTTTTTTTTTGGCACCCTTTTTTTCTTTTTTTTGGCACCCTTTTTTTTTCATAACTAGGACCTCAAGAACAGCAAAACCTTAGGAAGGTGCAGCTCAAAGCGATGTAAGATGTGGCCTGTAGAATTTCATGAGCGTGCTTTAAAACTCATGTTGAAACTTAGACTCGAAACTCAATCTGCCCAGTTGAATTTCGCAAAATATTTTCAGACAAACCCATCAAAGCGGGGGAGAACCTTCTGGGAAATTTTCTATAGATGTCTGTAGAGTACTTACTTGCCCGATTCTACTACCGTATGTGAAAGTTACGCCTTTTTTAAGGTAGGTAGCGCGTGTTAGGGTTTCGCGGCTCAACCCCACCTCGGCTTGGTAAGTACTCCCACTCAGACTCAGACACAACTCCTACCTGGATTCAACCAGACCAACTTGGATTCAGCAAACCCTAGATTGAAGGCTCGACTAGTGGTGATGGCGATGATGGTGGCGATATGGCGTGGCAAGAATTCGAAACTCTAAACAACTAGACGCTAAGACCAGCAACTCGACATAATGATGCAATAGAAAACTCAACAAACAAAACTAAGCAGAACCAGTAAAAGGCTCGAATTGTCTTGGACCTCAGTAATCTAATCTACTATTTTTTTTGGCTTCTGGACTGTAGGTAAAAAAATTACAACATAAGAAATCTCTCACCGAGCAACCTTGAGCTCTGATACCACCTGATGTAGACGTGGGTGTCCCGATCTTTTTATGAGAGGGTAAATCGATTGGATGGAGCAACGTTGGCGATCCGGCTATAACCGTCTAGAGACGTTGCACCTTAGCAATTGTTACACCAACTCCAAAGGCTGTTCGTAATCTCGACAAATGCACGATCAGCCCAACCACGAGGGTAATTGTTCCTGTAAGCAATCGAGAACTAGCAAGTACAAGATGAACAAGCAACACAATTTATGAATAAAGATGAAGGATTAACTCAAAGAGAACAAACAGTGGGGTTCCGAAGACGAGCAATCCAATCACGGGATTACACGGTAAAGTAGCGACGCTAACTTTAATTTAATAAAACCCGATCTATTTGTGGTGGCTCTAATAGGATGGGAGGACGACCACAGGGGTATTGGGGTCGTTCCCCAACCCTTGGACGCGTCTCTAATGGACCCGACTTGATACATGGGCCTTTGGCCCAAAAACGGTGACGCAGCACCTTAAACAAGAAACCTCTCATTACTAAAACGATGATTGCGGATGATTCCGAGTAGATGTGAGCATGAATCTAGATCCATTGGAAAGTAGACTTGATAAGCTTTCCGTGAAGTACTAGAACTCCCAAATTGGAGTTCGTATGAAGTCGTGGCGGCCGTCTCAATTTGGTGCTGTTCTACAGTCCGAATCCAGCCTACGTGAATCCCTTTCCTTGTTGATCTCCTCCATCATTCCTAAGTAACAACAACATGCGTGGATCTCCATAGTCTACATAAGTTGAAGAAAAACTCAGAAACGAACTCACCTGATAATTAAGCTGACGTGCACGAGCGCGCGTAAGCGGCGGCGTAGGTGTGGACGTATCTATGGTGTTGATGTCCTTATCAGCTAGCTTCACTTCAACCAATTCTTTCGTACCCTCGGCTCTACTCATGTTAGCTTCAGCGATTTCAAGTGCCTATTGAGCTTCTTTTGGATCAATGTCACTACCCAGTTCTGCATCATTTCCTAAAATGATGATCTCATTATTAACTATTCTGGCAAAACCGCTCCACAGAACCACCGTTAACCATTGATTGTTGAGGAGGAGTATTCTCAAGGGACCCATATCTACAGCTGTGTTAATGGGGGCGTGGTTTGGTAATACGCCAATTTGGCCACTATTAGTAGATAAATTGATTTCTTTCACTTCACAATCCCAAATAATTCGCTTAGGAGTCAGTACATAAAGATTTAATTTCATTTTTTTCAATTTGTTTTCCTCTTCTAAGTTTATAGCTTTCGTGCTAGCTTCATCGATGTTACCCACCAAATAAAAAGCCTGTTCGGGTAGGCTAGACATAGTCCGGAAAGGATTAGTTGAAATCCCCTAATTGTTTCTGCAAGACTAAACATACTTTCCTAGAGAACCGGTAAAAACTTCTGGAGAGGTTATTTTTGGAGGGGAAACTATGCGTTCTTGGGACCTTCGTGCTCCATGGCTAGTGAGGTCTTGCTTCTACTTCTTTGGTTGGTACTCTTCTATCTGGGAAAGATCTTTCTGCATTAACAGAATTAGGCTTACTCCTCAGAAAGCCCTACTACTTTACTCTAGGCCTAGTAGTTATAGCTAACTCACTGCTATTGGTTGGGATGAATTTCCCTACCCTCGCCCTACGTGGTTTAGAAGAGTAGTATAAGTAAGGAAGCCTGAAAATCATATAGGCAAAAGGCACCCTGTCCTAGACAAACCAGACATGCAGCAAATTTCACTAAGGTAGTAAAGCATTCTGATACTCCTATACAGACAAGGCTGTAACCCAATCCCCCAGCCTCTCAGAATACCGAATAGGCAAAGTACGGAATCAAAATTAGGGGACAAGGAGCCTACCAAGTACGGCAACAAAAGAAAGAAAGACAAGACAGCGCTATGCTTGTTCACCAAAGGTAAAGATATCAGTTGATACTGATCCTACTTAACTTTCTTACCATTGTTTCGCATGCCCGGGACATTGCTTTCCTAATATGATAGTGATGTGGACGTGGGTGTCCCGATTTTTCGATGAGAGGATAAGTCGATTGGATGGAGCGACATTGGCGATCCGACTACAACCGTCTAGGGATGTTGCGCCTTAGCAATCGTTATACCAACTCCAGGGGTCTTTCGCAATCTCGACGGATGCAAACTCTTTCTTCCCTGACTACCAGCAATCTTATACTTAGCATTCATGTGCTCTATATTTTCTTTAGTTGTTTCATGCAATTTAAGGATAAATTCAGCACGTTTCTTAGCATCTAAATTCACTTTTTCAGAAAGAGGGATAGGCAATAAATCAATAGAAGCATGAGGAGTAAAACCATATACTACCTGAAAAGGACTCATCTTTGTGGTAGAGTGCAACGATCGATTGTAAGCAAACTCTACATGAGGTAGACATTCTTCACACATTTTCAAGTTTTTCTTCAAGATAGCCCTCAACATAGTTGATAGCATGCGATTGACAACTTCAGTTTATCCATCTGTTTGGGGATGACAAGTAGTAGAAAACAGCAGCTTGGTACCCAATTTCGCCCGCAATGTGTGCCAAAAGTGACTCAAACTCCTCAAACTCTTGCAAGAGGTTAGTGACAGCAGGTGGCAAAGAAGAAGGTATATCCTCAAATGAAAACAAAGCTTCTTTGCAAACTAATGCATAGCAAACAGTATTACTAGCATTTAGTTCAGTCATATCAGATTTGGTCGCAAGAAAGCAAGCACCTTTCAATTTAATTTCGTTACTTTTCACAAGGGCAGATTTAGGTTCTTTCTTTTTGTGTTGCTCAAGCTCTTTTGCTACATTTTGATTTTCACTCCTAGTATTCTCCTGACTCTTATCTCTACTAGCTCTAGCAATGTCATCTTTAACAATTTGTTCAGGAGTCATAGGATGCAGCACAATTTTCTTTCCCTTGAACATGAGAGAGTATTGATTATTCCTACCATGATGTACGCATGTAGTATCATATTGCCAAGGTCTTCCTAATAATAAAGAACAAGCTTGCATAGGAACAACGTCGTAATCAACATAATCATGGTATCAGCCCATAGAAAAACGTACTCTCACCATCCGTGTTACCTTCAACTTACCACTGTCGTTGAACCATTGAATATGGTATGGATGGGGATGAGGTTTAGTCGGCAAAGCAAGCTTTTCCACCATATCCATACTCACCATATTATTGCAACTCCCACCATCAACAATTATGCGAATCGAGCGTTCATTGACAATGCCCTTGATTTGGAACAAATTATGGCGCTGGTTTTGCTCGGCCTGAGACACTTGAGCACTTAGTATGCGTTGTACTATAAGGCTCAAATACTTGTCCGCATCTTCGGCGCCAACATGTTCCTCCTCATGTTCAGATCCATCATCATGTCCTGCAGGATTATTTGCAAGCATAGCATATGTTTCATCATCAAAATCGCTAGCAGAGGAATACCCACCGTCATCGCGTATAATCAATACATGCTTGCTTGGACAGTCCTGCATCATGTGTCCATAGCCTTTGCATTGATGGCATTGAACGTCCCTCGTTCGTCCTGTCGAAGCAACCGAAGAGGAAGTTTTTGCAGAAGGTTGTGGTGCTGATTTGGGTGCTTCGGAAACTCGTGATGCCGAATTTGACGTAGTAGGGCGCTGCTTGCTATTGGAGGGAAGTGGTGGTTGCGCCACAGTGAATTGGGCAGCATGCTTGCGTGGCGTCCATGAGTTTGTGTGACCTGCAGAAGAGTTAGATCGCGTTCTCGCCTAGCGTCCCTGCAATTCACGTTCAGCTTTGCAAGCAAGATGAAACAATCTAGTAATGGAGTTGTAATCTATGTAATGAAGGATGTCCTGAATTTCACGATTCAACCCTCCCAAAAACCTAGCCCTTGATGCTTCCTCATCCTCTTCTAACCCACAACGCAACATACCAATTTGTAATTCCTGATAGTATTCTTCCACAGATTTTGCACCCTGTCGTAAGCGTTGCAGTTTATTTAACAAATCACGAGCATAGTATGAGGGAACAAATCGATGGTGCATAATCAATTTTAAGGCCTCACAAGTGTTAGGTATATTATTGGGATGTTGACGGCAATGTTCTTTTCACCAAATAGAAGCAAAGTCGGTAAATTCACTAGTAGTAGCTCTAACTCGTCTATTCTTAGGAAAATCATGGCAAGCAAATTTTTGATCAACAGCTAATTCCCAATCAAGATAACCATCAGGATCATATTTACCATTGAAAGGGGGCATAGTGAATTTAACCTTAGCAAAAGCATCATCGCGATCACGTACCTCACGTCGTGGGGGTTCTCTTCGCATACCTTGTCGGTTAAAATGCAACTGTCGATAAGCTCGATCATTGTTGTGGTTAGCCCTGCCATCGGCCTCGGAATCACCCACATAGTCGAATTCATCTTGTCCCTCTACCGTCACAGCAGGGGGACAGCAGCCGAAGCTGGGCAATCTCCTCAAGGCATGCCATAATATCTGCCAAAGAAGTGTTAGTGATACCTTGTGCTCTCTCCATCGTAGTGAGCACTGCATTTGTCTCAATCTGAGCGCCCTCAAGTTGAGCAAGTCGCTCATTAGTGACTCTGACACCCTCCTCAAGGCCCTTCGTACGAAGATTCATTTTGCGCATGAAATGTTGTATGATTCCCCTCATACGAGGAGTATGAGGTGTATCCTGATCTCTACAACCTGCCATTGTTAGAAAAAAGCACAAGAATATGGCCCTAACAAGCACTAGGGTATGATGGTTCAAAAGTCGCTCGCACTCAAGCCTTCTATCAAATTCTTACTAATTCTTACCAAGCACACAGGGGCGATTGGCAACCAGCGACGATAATATATCTGCGAAGATTGGATCGAGTGATTGCCAGGTGCAGCTCAGTCTGTACGGTGTAGAAAGGTGTAGCTGGGAAGGCTCAAGTTTGGTAGCAAGGAGTAGCAATAATCAAATCAGAAAATGCAAGCTAAAAAATTGTTCAACGCCGGTTAATGCTGGTCCTAGGCTAGACCGTACTAGAGACGCGAGCCTAGAACACAAACGGGTACACCGCGCAGAAGTAACTAGGTGATGTTGTACACTGAGTTCAGGGGCTCGAAAAAGGATGCCGTCTGCACGGGGAGCCTTAGAATCACCTGTAAAAGCTTCCTGTCAACTTTGAGCAGATTTTGAGAAACTTGATTTTTCCTCGTTTGCAGGCCCTCTTTGAGGGCCTAAACGATGTTTTTTGGGGTCAAAGTTGCCGCGTGTGTGCCTAGAGGCTCACGCGGATCTGAAATCCCCAGATTTTCCACTCTATCTCCTTGTTTCCTTTCCAACGGGTCAAGAAACGCCTCAATTGGAGGTCGTATGCAAAAGTTACGATTTTTTTCTCCCTTTTTTCTTTTTTTCTTTTTTTTTCACACACACGATGCTTTCCTGGATGTAGACGAAACCAATTAACTCCTACGGTGAGACCAAAACGTGACCAGAACTCGAAACTCTAGAGGAACTAGATGCTAAGACTAGCACAGGACACAACGTGATGAGGACATCGCTAGTAATGTCAAAGCTAGTAATGAGACTTCAATAACAGGACCAATAACAAGAGCACGAGCCAAGAAACTACAATCTCAGGTGAACCTGCTCCTTAATGAATATGTCATTAATTTTAATGAGAATTTTATACTCCCTAAAAACAATGTCTTACTTGTGCTCAGGTTTAAAGAGTCAGCGATGGATGGAGATCAAGGATATGTGGCCGTCATCCAAGGAAGCACAAGCCCACGGCATGAACAGTATCCAGCCCATGAATAGTTCTGTGCTACAGTACCAGACCCATGAACAGTACGGCCCATAAACAGCACCGTGCTACAGTAGTTGAGCGTGAATAGTAGCACATGGAAAGTTTAGTGTGGAATAGCCTTAGGCTGAGACTATATATTGAGGGGTAGACCCCCATTGTAAAGGGGAACCACTTTTAATAATAGAATACTCTTGTTCTTTCTGTTGGCCAAACCAACTTGAGGGAATTGGGAGTTCACTGAAATTAAGATTGTTTCAACCTTTTCCGCTGGGAATTGGGAGCGCGATAGAACTTCATCGGTGGTCGTGAAGTTTAGCACGTGAGATTGGACGAATTATAGAGTGCTAACTCTTGCATTGGCAACGGGGGATCACTACGATTCATCAAATCCACGTGAGTATCCAGATCCTACGTCGAGAAGATCGGGCGACCCCGTATCACAACGATGTAACCGAGAGTTCAACAATGCAATGCACTGAAAGGAAAAATTGCAAGGCTCAGTCTAGTTCAGACAGATTGATCTACTGCTATTTTTTTGTTTTTGTGTACTCTAGGTAAGGAAGAACAATCTAATCTATGGAAAATTGAAATTCTCACTGAGCAACCTTGAGCTCTGATACCACTTGATGGGGACGAGGTGCCCGATCTTTCGATGAGATTTATAGCTATCGATTTGCTGGTGGAGATGACCCTAGCAATCCGACTATAAATGCACGACGTCGCTTGCACCTTCGCAATCGTTGAACCAACTTCGAGATGTTATTGACCCCGCTGGTGGCGAGATCAACCTGAACACGAAGTTCAATTCTTGCAAGCAATCGAAGAACTAGAAAGAATAGGACGCAGGCAATCTGATATTGAAATATGAATGAAGCATAAATTGTATTGTGAACACAAAGTTGGGATCCCGAAGCTGTCTTGACAGGTGGTCGTCCGACACAACTGAAGAACAGAAGTTTGCACAGGGGTTAAACCTAAATTCAATGAAATCCAAGTCGTAGCAAGGGAGACGATGGCTCTTAAATAGGGAGACAACCAGGGGGGCTGTCCCACACACACGCCTAGGGTTACAAGGCCCATGGGCCCAAGTGGGGATGGCGCAACACCCGTTTTGACTCTGGGACTCCAGGAACCAATGTGGATTATTTGATAATTGCGGCTGGCTCGGATGGAATTTGAAGATAAGGTTGGATCCGTTGGAAAATAGACTTCATAAGCTTTCCGTGAAGTATAAGAACATCCCAAACAGAGTCCGTATGAGGAAGTTATGCCCGTTTGAACTTGGTACCATCGTAGTAGTTCGAATCTGATTCCAAAACGAATCCATCTTGAATTCTTGCTTGACTTGGTCCCTTTCCTTCATCCTTTCCCAGATTCCTAATCACAATAAATCATTTGCATTAGGTAGCAGACTATTCTCAATAATATATGAACCTAGGAATGAATTCACCTGGTAATTAAGTTGACGAGCACGAGCTCGAGTAAGTGGCGTAAGTGGTCCTTTGGAAGGGATGTCCTCATCAAAGTGTCATTGACTGGAGTCAAAATAAAGCAATGAGAAGGACTGTGGGATTATCGGGAATGGCATCTCATCTAATAAGCGTTTACGAGAAAAGAAAAAGCAAGCCTAGAGGGGGCAACCTTGAAATAAATTGTGGAGGCCATGGGCCCCGGGTACCTCATTACCAGTACATGGGCAACTCGGATAGAGAATGGGCCAGACCATGTAATTAGAGATAAGATAGCACCCGGCAGGCTGTACCTTGTATAATAAGGAAACATAGTCTTAGTTGGATAGGATTCTATCTCTAAGAAGAAAATCCCTTGGTCGTATCCGACTGGGATCCTTATCATGTACCCTGTCCCCTAGTATATAAAGGGAGGTAGGGCGCCCCTCAGGGCAAGCACAACAAGAACAACCAGATCATCGATCTACATACACCTCAGGGGAATAACACCTCAACTGGACGTAGGGTATTACCTCACCTTGAGGGCCTAAACCAGTATAAGTCTTTGTGTTCCTCTGCAGTCCACCAAATTCACCCTCGCCGAGTAGCCCCATAGTTCTATTGCCGGTGCAAAGCATCGACAGTTGGCACGCCAGGTAGGGGACTCTGGCGAATTCCTCATCTAAAGATTCGATGGATTCATCAACGGATCGACAAGCAACAAGTTCTCCCCCGGAGATGCAATTACCTTCGGGAGCTTAGACTTCATCGCCAATCAACTCGGCGATCTCACCTTGGTTGAGGCAGATCCAATCTTGCCGACCAGAGGAACCAGCCGATTGTTGGCGCCAGTCGGCACTCTGGACACCGCCATCCCTTCGACGATTTTCTGCGGCAGTCCTTTACATCGCTAAGCATCGGGACAACCCTCTCCTTCGGCGTCCAACCTGCGCTAGGCCTTGGGCCAGCCCGGGTTGGGCCGAGAAGGGGAGAGGTCATTAATCTCCCTCACAGCTCCGGCGATGCTGCACATCAAAACCCCGCGCAGCAGACCCGATCCCTAGCAATTCAGTTTGGACACAGCCAAGCGCCGTTTCAGATTGGATCTAGAGAGGTCGGAGTCGTTCTCACTCCGATAAACTATTCGGAGTCCGACACCCAGTCGGACAGCGGTTCGAGCGCTAGCTCGGACTTTAATTCGGCAAGCTTCCCCCTCTCCCACGAGATCTTCATGGCTTCAACACCACCTTCCGAGTACGCCGACTACAAGAGGAGCGACAAGAGGAGGCGCGCCAATTGCAACAAGAGGAGGCCAACCGCGAAGCCCGCAATAACGAGTTGCGCCAGGCTGGGCGAGTCGCTCAGCAACAGATCCTCCAAACCAAGATTGGCGACCACGACGTCTTCGTCACACCACAATAGAACATTGTGGCCGCAGCAACACTGCTGGACACACTCTAGCTCGGGGCCGATCACCAGGCCACCCCGACTATCGCTAAAATCAAGGCGATGATCACAGCTGCTGCCTGTCAGCAGTAACAGCAGTCGGGCGACACTGCTATACCGATGTTGACGCCAAAAACCCGCCGGGGGCTGTCCGGCGTCTGGGTGACACGCGAAGGCCTGGGAGATTTGCTTCACTCCAGTGCAGGTCCTAAAGTCTTGAGGTTCGTAGGCGTGCCAGTCAATTTGACCCTGTAATTGACAAGGAGAAAGGAATGTTAAACTCGTGAGCCAATCGGCTGGAAGCCGGCTTGGACTCATCTCATCGGCCGATGGCCGATACGCACTGTAGCACTTATACATCGGCTTAAAGCCGATGACGGCAGGAGCAATAGCATAATAATAAACAAGTATCGCGCTAGCCAATCATCGAAGGGATATTCAAAAACCGGCTATAAACTTGGTAAAATAAACAGGCAGGATGCATGGGTAAATAAATCAAATAAACCCTAGCCGACCATAGTTTAGTTTTACTGGTATTGCCGTGAAAATATGCCCGAGCCCGGGCCCTTGCTTGTATCGGCTCCCGGGGTCTTCATCCGCTGGCCGGGCCTGTGCCCGGGTCCTTACATAAACTCGTGCCCGGGACCTCGCCTGTACTTGCACTTGGATCGGCAGAATAAACCAATCGGCTAGCTCTTAGCCGATCGTAACAATAACACAGGCAAGAATATGTAATAAGGTATGAAATGGCATAAATGATAGACAATTGATGAGCCAGCCGACTATTGAACAGAACGATTATAAAATAAAACAATGAATAAATGTAGTCGGCTTCAACAGATAACTTATCGGCTAAGCGCTCCGATAACAACATCGCATAACACCCATCGGCCCATCAAGAGTAAAGCTATTATCGGCAGTCTAGTAGATCGGACCCAACCGTTGCAGCACAGACCGACGATGATAGCGATACCTGAATGGGCCGATAGATATAATGCGATCGTGATGAAGATAACTTACCGGCTATACACCCTGATAAGACGCCTGCGCGTAAAGCATCGACTTAACAGGATCGGTTTATCGCTAGCAGTTTAGTAGGTCGGACCTAACCGATGCAGCACAAACTGATGATAAACCACTCCCAATAAACCGATACGATCTACGCACGCGTGATGTGATATACCTAATCAATCTATGAGATCAAACTGAACTGATGCAGCCATAGATAAAATAAATATATCATGGTAAGACCACTACCATAAACCGACTAGAATATCGGACCTAACCGAGGAAGTCCTAGCCGATAGGTAGCCGGGGTGACGAGACTTACCGCTCTCCGCAGAGGTTGGACCTAACCGATACAGCCCGGCTCGAGAAGCAGGATCCCGTCGAAGGGGTGGCGATGCGCCGAAGTTTTTGTATTGAATCGTGTGATGATTTACAAGGCACCCGGGCATACGTATATATACCCCGAGTTGACACAGTCCTGATAGGACACGATACGAGACTTCCTAATTACAAAAGGAAACACTAACAGGACCTGATCGGACACGAGATCAAGCCTGCTAAAGATAAAAACTAATATTGCCTAAATAGTAGACACGGTAAATAACTACCATATTGGCGGTCTTCACGGCTCCTCCCTGGATCTGGTCCTTCTGGATCATCTCGTTAGTTGACTGTGAACGCACTCCCTTTGACCGAATCTGACATAGGGCCACCAAATTTTGGCGTTAACACATGCCCCCAATTTCGGAGTTCTCCTATAGGAACTTCGAAATTCTTTCATTTTGGGCCTTCAGATATCTTCCAACCGAGGCGGCCCAAGGTAGCTGTTGACGCCGAAAACGCCGGGGGCCGTCCGGCGTCTGGGTGACACGCGACAGGCCTGGGAGATTTGCTTCAATCTCCAGTGCAGGTCCTAAGTCTTGAGGTTCGTAGGCGTGCCAGTCAATTTGACCCTGTAAATTGACAAGGAGGAAAATGTTAGATCAAATGAGCCAATCGGCTGGAAGCCGATCTAGACTCGTTCATCAGCCGATGGCCGATGCGCACTGTAGCACTCATACATCGGGGCTTTAAGGCCGATGACGGCAAAGAGCAATAACGTAATAATAAACAAATATCGTGCTACTGATCATCGAAGGGATACTGAAAAACCGGCTATGAACTTTTTGATAAAATAAAGCAAGTATAATGCAATAAATAAATCAAATAATCTAGCTCATCATAGTCTAGTGTTCTGGTGTTGCCATGAAGATATGCCTATGCCCGGGCCCTTGCTTTATCGGCTCCCGGGATCTTCATCCGCTGTCGGGCCCATACACTGGTCCTTACCCAAGCTCATGCCCGGGCCTCCACCTGGGGTCGTGCCCGGGAACCTGCTTGTACTTGTACTTGATCGGCAGAATAAACCATCGGCTAGCCCTTAGCCGATTGTAACAATAATACCGGCAAGAACATATAATAAAGTATGCAATAACGTAAATGAATAAATAATTGATAAGCTAGCCGACTACTGAATAGAGCGAGTATAGGATAAGACAAAGAATAAATGTAGTCGGCTTTAACAGTTAACTTATCGGCTAAGCACTCCGATAACACATCGCACAACACATCGGCTTCATCAGAGTAAGCTATTATCGTCAGTCTAAGTAGATCGGACCCAACCGTTGCAGCACAGACTGACAATGATAACAATGCCTCAATGGGCCGATAGATATAATGCGATCGTGATGAAGATAACTTACCGGCTATGCACTCCGATAAGAACGCCTGTGCAAAAGCATCGGCCTTAGCAGGACCAACTTATCACTAGCAGTTCAGTAGGTCGGACCTAACCGATGCAGCACAGAACTGATGAAAATCGCTCCCAGTAAGTCGATACAGTCTATGCACGGCGTGATGTGATATACCTAATCAATCTATGAGATCAAACTGAACTGATGCAGCCATAGATAAAGTAAATATATCGTGGTAAGCCGACTACCATAAACCGACTAGAATATCGGACCTAACCGAGGAAGTCCTAGCCGATTGGTAGCCGGGGTGACGAGACTTACCCTCTCGCTGGAGTTCGGACCTACCGATGCAGCCTGGCTCGAGAAGCAGGATCCCGTCGAAGGGTGGCGATGCGCCGAATTTTGTATTGATCTGTGGTTGATAATTTTACAAGGTCCCTGGGCATACGTATATATACCCCGAGTTACATGAGTCCTTATAGGACACGGTATATGATTTCCTATCTATAATAGAAACTAACTAATCCCTGACTGGACACGAGGTCAGGTTCTAAAATAAAAATAATATCGTTTCCTAATATATAGTAATTAACTGCCATATTGCCGGTCTTCACGGCTCTTTCTCGGACTTGGCCTCTCCTTGGAACCAATTTCTCCGTTAGTTGACTGTGACGCTCGCCTTTGACCGAATCTGATACTTACCAAATTTGGCGTTACACATGCCCCCCATTTTTCTACTAGGCGAAATTAATTTTGGGCAGTCTCTCAAACCGAGCCCAAGTAGCTTGCCATAATTGTTTGAAACAGTGCCAACGGCCTCGATTCCCGCCGGTCATCATATCTCTATAAACGCTTCGTCTTCCTAGCCCTTTTTTACGCTTTCACATCACCAGAGCACCACCGCTTCATCTTCCAAGCCTTCAACAAGCTCTAGCAAATCCAAACGAACCGTCGCAGCCCTCTTCTTCAGCTGTTGATTTCTGCATCTTCCTCCTTTCTTGCGATGGCATCAGCATCTGCAGTCCCTGAGGTAATCTTCCTAACTGATTATTTCTCCAATTTTGTGGCCCAGATGCGTCCAATCCACCATGTTCTTCATCTGTTCTTCGTCGTGTTCTTGTTTACTGTAGCATCTTAGAGGTCAGATCTTGATCCCAGCCGCCGATTACCCAAACTTTTTCTATCATGGCCCCATGGGTAGCGAAGATCCCACTGATTTCATATGCGCTGAGACCCAGCATATCCCTTTCAAGAACTCGGCCATGCGAGTCGGCGACTGGACCAACAGCTTCAGGTCGTGGCCAAGCAAACTGCCTGGGTGGAGAGATTGGTACATCAGGGTGTCTGCTGCGAAGAGAACCTACTGGGAAGAATCTCATATCGGCCATTGCATCAATCTCTCCCTGGCCGGTATGGAAAGAAATGAACCTCTGCTCGCATCGGCCTCATATTTCTGGTCCGATGCCCTTAATGCCTTCCTGTTCGGGCATGGGCCGATGACCCCCACTTTGCTGGATGTGACCATGCTCACCTGTCTGGACACGACAAGCTACATCGACCCCTTCAAGCTCCGGTTCAAACCCACTCATTGGCTTCAAGCAAAGAACATCGGTGGCTGGTCCAGGTACATATCTCTTCACAATAAGGGAACTGGATCGGTTGATGACCGGGAACACGTTGCTTTTCTGAACCTCTGGCTGGAGCGTTTTGTTTTTGGTGGCACTACCCTGGGTCCGACAATCAACATGCAATGTTTGGCAGAATGCTGGTTGATCGGAAACAGATCCCCTTGGGCAATTCCTCCTTGGTGCCACTTATCAGTTGCTTCACCAAGTAGCAACTAGTTATCGGCCCAGCCAGCCCGTCGGCCACATCGGGGGTCCTTGGTGGTTCGTACAGCTCTGGCTCAATATCTACACCTCCAAGGCCGTCCCTGAAACTTCTCTTCTCAAGCAATCCTTCCCAGCTGATTACACAGAAGACCAAGATCCCGTTTACCGCCGATGCGTTTCCATGGGCGAAGCTGCATCGGCTCTTTCTGGCGGCAAGATAACCCCCGCTGAACTTAGTCAGTGGTTCAAGGGGTTTTACTATGGCTTCACCAGGGAGGCCACTCTCTGGTTTGCATATAATGACGCATCATCATTTGAGATGCCTTCTAACTTTGACCTACTCAAAGCTCTGGATAATGACGAGTCCAAGGCCATATTCCTATCGGCTATCTCCCCTCGTCTGCTGCCAACTGGCTTCTCCCTGGGCCGATCGCAGCCTTCTTACGAGTTTTACCACCCATCGGTCGGCTCCCGCCAGTTTGGCCTTGGTCAGCTTCCGATCGGCCTTTTCTTCATCGACAAACTTCCAGCCCGAGGCACGGTCAGCAGCGCCCTGGAATATGATCGGCTGCGGACTTTGACAGAACCCCTCCTCCTAGGCGCCGCCACGAGGTGTGTATCTGCACCCGCAACACCAAGCTTTTTGTCCGATGGTGGTCAGAATGGAAAAAACATCTATTCAGCTTAGCGGCCACCTGCTACTGCTCTCGTCTTGACACTGAGTACGTCGAATCCGATGAAGAGGTAACACCGCAAGCTTTAACCATCATCTCCAATCATCTCTAACTCTTATTTTGCAGGCTGCCAGCGTCGAGCCCCATCAACAAGCAACAGCGGTCGGCCGATTCTGTATCAACCTCCATCGGCACTCCAAACTTAGGGCGCGACGCTCCATCTCATCGGCTCTTCTCAAGGCGCCTCGGCCATGGGACAAAAACGTAAGAAGTTAGCGCATCGCCCCTCCTCAAAGAAGCAGAAAACTGATGCTGATGTCGTTACCCCCGACGCCATCTTCTCCTCAAACAACATCGGCTCCCTCATCTCCTCAGGTACGTGTCAAGTCTCAATATTATTACCGCTTTCCTCTTATCTTACCAGTTTTATTCCCAGCTCGAGTCATCGGCTCCAGAACCTCAACACTCTCCGATATCCTTCCAAGCACTGAGCGATGGCTTCTCCGGCTGCTCCACTCTCGGTACCAAGTCCCAACCGTCATTGAGACTGCTGCTATTCCATCGGCTAACATCGGCCCCTCCGAAGAACACCCTATTCATCTCACTGAAGCCGATGCCACCCAAGCTGCTGGCGTCCTTCCTCAGGTAACTTCTTTATGCCCATACTTTGCTTTTAACTTTTTACTGATCCCTTACCGATGTCAATTTTGCAGTCCTTAGCCGATTTGTTTCCCCTTCGACATCGGCAAGTACTTGGAGGCAGAAGACGAACCAACAGCACCAGCACAGCGACCAAACCGTCGTTCCCAGCCGATGTGCGCGATTATTTAACAAGCATCAACAGTCGGCTGGAAAACCCAATTGATGCGCTAGTTGAAGACTGGTGGGCCGATGCGGGCAAGGCTTGCAGAAATCGAACACTACTGCCCGAAGAACTCGTTGATGCATTAACCCCTGCAGCATACCTGGAATCTCATAGGTTTAAACTTATCAAGCTTAGACAGCGCATAGCCGATCGTGCTGACCAACAAAAGATCACCGCAGACATCCAAGCCGATCGGCTGCTAGCCCAGACAGAGAAGAAAAGACTTGATGATATGGCTGCTGCCCCCCAAGAGCTCCAACCCAAGCTAGACCAACTGAAGAAGAAGGAAGCCGACTTGCTGGTAGAACTTGAAAAAGTTCGCAAGGATCTTGAAGCCACAGAATCCCAGCTTATCGGCTTGCCACAAGCCATCCAAGACCAAGAGGCTAAGGTTGCAGCGACGGTGCGTCAAGTCATCCATCGGCACAAGAACTTGAAGACCATCCCAGGCTCCGATGATGACGACATCCGTGCCATTAATGAAATTGATCAAATCCGTCTGCGTGCAATCGAAACTATTCAAAAATTCTTGTAACTTAACAATTGATGGCTTCCTGAAATACGCTGGCTGTGCTGTAACATAACTTGATCGGCTCTGCTGCCTGTTTCCTTCAATTGCCCCTTAGTATTATTTTTGTTTATTTGATCTAAAGGCGATACCAATTGATATCGGCTGTCTTTAGGCGATGCAAAACATCGGCTTTCTGGACTATTTTAGAAATCGGCTATACTTAACCGATTTAAGAATCGATCCACACGCTAGGGTAGTATTTCTTGAGATATTTTCCGTTAAGCGCTTTAGCAAACTCTGTCCCATCAAGATCTTCTAACACATAGGCATTACCAGGCACACAGCGATTAATCCGATAGGGCCCTTCCCAATTAGGCGACCATTTTCCAAACTTATTATCTCTGGACCCGATCGGCAAAATCAACTTCCACACAAGATCTCCTCGGCAAACGACTTATTCACCACCTTTTTGTTGTAATGCGAGCTGCCTTAGCCTTATTTTCCCTTGATCCTTTCCAACGCCCTCAACCGATTCTGAGCTAAATCTTCAAGTTCATCTGTCATTAAGTTATAATAATCATCGGCTGTCAACTGATTCTGCAAAGAAATTCTCCTAGAGCCGAATGTTAGTCTCCCATGGTAAACTGCCTCATGTCCATATACTAACTGATACGGCGGCACCCGAGTAGATCCATGACATGCCATCCGATAGGCCCATAGTGAATCGGCCTAATGGTAGTATGCCATCGCCGTGGCTGCTCATCAATTTTCCGCTTAATCAACTTGATCAAACTCTTGTTAGAAGCTTCTGCTTGCCCATTGGCCTGAGCATAATAAGGCGACGAATTTAATAGCTTGATTCCCATACTGGCAGCAAACTGTTGAAACTCATCAGACACAAAGATAGACCCCTGATCAGTAGTTATCGTCTGAGGAATCCCAAACCGATAAATAATATGCTCCTTTACAAACTCGATCGTTCCTTGGACGTAACTTTCTTCAAAGGAAACCGCCTCTACCCACTTGGTAAAATAATCTGTTGCCGCCAATATGAACTTATGCCCTTTACTTGATGGAGGAAAAACCTGGCCGATCATGTCAATTCCCCAACCTCTGAACGGCCACGGTTTGATGATAGGATTCATAGCCGATGCTGGTGCTCGCTGTATATTTCCAAATTTCTGACAATCTTGACACCCTTTATAATACCTAAAGCAATCCTCCAGCATTGTCGGCCAAAAATACCCTACTCTTCTCAGCAACCACTTCATCTTATGAGCCGATTGATGAGTCCCACAGACGCCTTCATGCACCTCGCACATAACCACTTTGGCTTCTTCCAAATTCAGGCACCTAAGCAGAACTCCCTCAAAAGTTCGATAATACAACTCCCCATCAAGCAGCACATATTTAGTAGCTTTATACCGAATTTTCCTGGAAACCGATTGCGACGGATTTTGCAAGTAATCAACTAACTCCTGTCTCCAGTCATCGGCCTTGTTCTGGATATCAATATCGGCTATCTCAACCTCAACCTGCCTATTCAGCCGATACCCTGAAGCAATCTGTGCAAGATCATTGGCTTCTAAATTCTGCTCCCTGGGAATATGATCTATTGATACTATCTTGAAATCTCTTAACAAATCCGTACACTCCTCATAATATGACCTCAAAACATCATCCCTGCACTCATATTCTCCAGACAACTGTTTGACCACTAATAAAGAATCGCCAATTATCTCTATGACATCGGCTCCGATCTCCTTTAAGAGTTGAAGTCCTTTTAACACCGCCTCGTACTCTGCCTGATTATTAGTCCGATAAGGCTTAATTGTAAAAGCAAACTCAAAACTTGCCCCCCGAGGCGATATGATAACTAAGCCGATACCAGATCCATGCTTGCAAACCGATCCATCAAAAAACAAAGTCCATGGGATCGGTTCCACATAATCTCATCGAACCCTCTGTGTTGCACAATGAAATCGGCCACTGCTTGTCCCTTAATGCTTTAGCCGATTCATATCTTAAGTCGAACTCCGTCAAAGCAAAAACCCACTTGCCAACTCGCCTTTCAAACTGGAGCCGACAACATATATTTGACCACATCGGCCTGGCAAACTACTGTACACTCAGCCGATAGGATGTAATGCCTTAAATTTGTACACGAGAAATATAAACACAGGCATAATTTCTCCACCGCAGGATATCTTGTTTCAGCATCCAGAAGTCTTCTGCTCAGATAAAACACAACTCGCTCTTTTCCTTCAAATCTTGTATTAAAACAAGATCCGATGGATTTCTCATCGGCTGACAAATACAATTTGAACGGCATCCTTTCTGCGGCGGAATTAAAATAGGTGGGGAACTCAGATAATTCTTGATTTCATCAAATGCCTTCTGCTGTGCTGCCCCCCACACTTCTTGATCGGCCTTCAACTTCAATAATGGCGTGAAAGACTTCAATTCCTCCCTGACAAATTTGATATAAATCTTCTCACAAAATTAATCTTGCCGATCAACGATTGCAACTCTGTCTTATTGCTTGGTGGCTCTGTAGTCTTAATGGCTCTGATATTCGCTGACTAACTTCAATCCCTCGCTCATGAACCATAAAACCCAAAAATTGCCCAGCCGATACACCAAAAGCGCACTTATTGGGATTCATTCTTAGTCGTATTTCTTGGCTCTCTCCAGCACTTTTTGTAGATCGGCTATATGGCTTTCCTCACTTTTAGACTTGACCACCACATCATCAATATAAATCTCTACCAACAAGCCGATGAGATCATGAAATATATAATTCATCGCTCTTTGATAAGTCGCACCGGCACTTTTCAATCCAAAGTCATTACTACCCACTCATACAGGCCGATAGCTCCTGGACACCGAAACGCAGTCTTATGTATATCTTCTTCAGCCATAAAAATCTGATTATATCCTGCATTGCGTCCATGAGCTGATAATCTTGTGGCCTGAGGCTGCATCCACCAATAAATCTGCTATCGGCATTGGGTATTCATCCTTGGGGGTAGCTTTATTCAGATCCCGGAAATCAATACATATCCTCAATTTTCCATTTTTCTTCTCCACCGGGACGATATTAGAAACCCACTCAGCATATCGGCATGGCCTTATAAACTTGGCATCATATAACCTTGTGATCTCCGCCTTGATCGGCTCATATAATTCTGCCTTGAATCTCCTTGGAGCCTGCTTGAATGGCCGATATCCTGGTTTAATGGGCAGCCGATGTTCAACAATCGATCGGCTTAATCCTGGCATCTCATGGTACTCCCAGGCGAAACAATTCCGATACTCCTTCAACAGTGCTATCAATTCCTCTCGTAGTTCAGGACTTAATTTTTTGCTTATGTACGTCGGCCTTGGCTTATCTCCTGGTCCTATATCAATCTCTTCCAAATCATCAGCCGACGTAAATCCTTGCCCTAGTTTCCCCTCGAAGTCTTCAATGGAGCCCATCAGAGTAACAATTCAGAGCCGACTTGCTGAATCGGCTGTATCCCCTGGCTAGTGACCTTAAGGTAATCTCCTTCCCATATTTTTCCGGATAGGCAGTCAACACCGTCGGCTTCCCAGACTGGTAGATCGGTCATGGCAATATTGGTCGACCGATCTGCTAGCACTACCTCGACTTGATCTCCCTGCCATTGTATCAAACATTGATGCATTGTCGAGGGCACACAACAGTTCGCATGAATCCAGTCCCTGCCGAGAAGCAAACTATACGACCCCTTCCCGTCAATGACGAAAAACGTGGTGGGTAATGTCTTATTCCCTACTGTCAACTCCACGTTCAATACACCTTTAGCTTCTGATGAATTCCCACCGAAGTCCTTTAGCACCATATTTGTCTTGATCAGATCTTCGGCAGTCTTCCCCAATTTTCGGAATGTGGCATGAGGCATGAGATTAACTGCTGCTCCCCCATCAACCAGCATCTTTGCCATCGGCTTCCCATTCACATAGCCCTTGATGTATAATGGCTTTAGGTGCCGATGCTCTGACTCCTCAGGTTTGTCAAATATAGCCTGATCGGGTTGTAACGTCAGCTGAGCAAAAATCTCCTCATCGCCTTCTTCATCTGATGAAAGTGCTCTATACTCCCGAGGTAAAAAGAACACCATATTTGCTGGGGCCGATCGATCAGGTTCATCATTTTTTCTCTTTACGCGCCAAACCTATTTAGTTTTCTTGTGACGATGATCGGCCTCTCCCTGATCTTGACTCTGTTCTTCCTGTTGCTCTCGGTGTCGTAAACGCTGTGCCCTCCTCTTCTGATTTTTCGTGAATATCCCACTAGGGCACCATTGAGGATTCTGGACTTGTTCTTCATGTACTTCCTCTTCATCCTCTTCAAGGAACTCTTCATGGATCGGCCCTAATCGGCTATGAACCGATGCTCTTTTCCCAAGCGACCGATCCCGCGAAAACTCCTGCTGGCGATCATGCCGATTCCCTGCACTGCTGCACTCGGGGCAATTTTCAGCTGATGGCAGTCTCATTCCTTGATCCCAGCAGAACCAAAAAAATGGGCAGTCCCAATGCGGATTATATCTTTCTAACTCATCCCTCTGTTCCTCGTATCTTGAATATTTTTCTATCATGTCCGATGAAGTAACCCTTGATTTATACTTTTGACGTCTCGCTCCATCGGCCTGATCCCTTGATGATGATCCCGCATACACCATGTTTACAGGGAACGGGTGCCATCAATCTTCATCGGCTTCTTGTCTTCGAACTTGATTCTTCTGCTCGACAGCCGATTGAATTTGTTGCCGAAAAACTTTGCACTCGTTAGTATGATGTGATATAGTATTGTGCCATTTGCAATACCTTTTCTTCTTCAGTTCTTCGGCTGATGGAATCACGTGATTTGGCGGCAGTTGTATCTGCTTCTCTTGTAACAGCAAGTCAAAGATTTTATCGGCCTTACTAATATCAAAATCATACCGCTCCTCCTTGCCAATATCTTTGACCCATGGGCACGATACTAATCTCTTGTTCCTGGTCCACTCTGCCAATCCAACTTCAGCATCGGATTCCTCATCGTCTGAGCTCGATGAGTAAACTTGTACCTGGGCAACTCATCTTTGAAATTTACCCTTTTTCGCTTCCTGAAATCGGCTTTCATGAGCCGATACCCTCTGCACCAGATGCGCCAAGGATTCGAACTCTTGAGATGAAAACCTCTCTTTGATCGGCGCCAAGAGTCCCTGAAAAGCCAGATCGGCCAGATGCCCATCGCTCAGGTTTAAACTATAACATCGATTTCTGATGTCCCGAAATCGCTGAACGTATTCTGGTACTGTTTCATCTGGACGTTGCTTAACCGATGTCAAATCTGACAGTCTCAACTCATGAATTCCAGCAAAGAAATATTTGTGAAACTGTTTCTCTAGATCGGCCCACCCCCGAACGGAATTCGGTGGGCAATGAGGAAAACCATGTAAAAGCCGATCCTGATAATGATAAGGGGAAAAACCTAACCCTCAGAGCTTCTTCAGCCAATGCCTCCCCGCACTATGCCAGGAATCGGCTGACATGTTCCATTGTAGACGTGTTGTCCTGCCCTGAGAACTTAGAAAAATCTGGGACCCTGTATCGGTGCGGTAACGGAACTCTGTCGAACCACTCAGGATATGGATGCCGATACATGAATGTTTGTTCCTTGGGCTTGATCCCGAACTGCTCCCTTACTATTTCAGCAACCTTTGTTGATAGATCTTCTTCCCTCAGGTTGTCTTGTTGGTACTGCACGGGTGGAGTTTGTTGCCAATTCTGCCTATTATACTCCCTCTGATAAGTACCTGGATCGGCTCCGCCTCCTGGATAATTCTGCTGATATCCTCCATAGTAGGCAGTCCGATGGTACCCAGCAGGAATATCCTGTTGCCCCCCAGCCTGGTTCTGTGTAAACATGTGTTCTGGTATATCTCTGCTGATGTTGTAAGCGATCTGAGCTGGTTCAACCTTCGGTGGGAGGTAAACAGGACCCCGAGTTGGTTCTTGGGCAATCGATCCATCAACAGTCTTCTTGATGAGGTTATGTAATGTATTTACCAAGATCCCCGACTGATTAATGAGTGCGTGGTGTACAGCCTCATTGACCATCTCCTACAAAGGTTTAATCGGTGGGCTCTCGGGTTGTGTATGGCTCGATTCTCCAACCAACACTGGCTTCGGAAACTGGGATTTTTGAATCGGCCCTTGTCGTGTCATGCTGAAGGACTCTAAGCACAGCTTCTGAAAGTTGGCCATAGTTTGCTCAATTTGCTGTTTCTGCTCTTCAGTTAAATCCTCCATGCTGACTGGAATTACGTTGTCTGTCTTGATCTCTTTCCCAGCCATGTTGCAGGTCTGATTGTCAAAACTTTGCGTTGGAACTTTGGGTTGAAACTTCGAGTCCCACCAGGCGTGCCAAAAGCGTGTTGACGCCGAAAACCCGCCAGGGGCCGTCCGGCGTCTGGGTGACACGCGAAGGCCTAGGAGATTTGTTTCACTCCAGTGCAGGTCCTAAAGTCTTGAGGTTCGTAGGCGTGCCAGTCAATTTGACCCTGTAATTGACAAGGAGAAAGGAATGTTAAATTCGTGAGCCAATCGGCTGTAAGCCGGCTTGGACTCATCTCATCGGCCGATGGCCGATACGCACTGTAGCACTTATACATCGGCTTAAAGCCGATGACGGCAGGAGCAATATCATAATAATAAACAAGTATCGCGCTAGCCGATCATCGAAGGGATACTCAAAAATCGGCTATAAACATGGTAAAATAAATAGGCAGAATGCATAAGTAAATAAATCAAATAAACTCTAGCCGATCATAGTTTAGTATTACTGGTATTGCCGTGAAAATGTGCCCGTGCCCGGGCCCTTGCTTATATCAGCTCCCGGGGTCTTCATCCGCCGTCCGGGCCCGTACCCGGGTCCTTACCTAAGCTCGTGCCCGGGACCTCACCTGGGGTCGTGCCCGGGAACCTGCTTGTACTTGCACTTGGATCAGCAGAATAAACCAATCGGCTAGCCCTTAGCCGATCATAACAATAATACAGGCAAGAATATGTAATAAGGTATGCAATAACATAAATGATAGACAATTGATGAGCCAGCCGACTATCGAACAAAACATATGAATAAAAGGGCTAGGAGCCGATTATAAAATAAGACAATGAATAAATGTAGTCGGCTTCGACAGATAACTTATCGGCTAAGCGCTCCGATAACAACATCGCATAACACCCATCGGCTCATCAAGAGTAAAGCCGTTATCGTCAGTCTAGTAGATCGGACTCAACCGTTGCAGCACAGACCGATGATGATAGCGATACCTTAATGGGCCGATAGATATAATGCGATCGTGATGAAGATAACTTACCGGCTATACACCGCGATAAGACGCCGGCGCGTAAAGCATCGACTTAGCAGGATCGGTTTATCGCTAGCAGTTTAGTAGGTCGGACCTAACCGATGTAGCACAAACTGATGATAAACCGCTCCCCATAAGCCGATACGATCTATGCACGCGTGATGTGATATACCTAGTCAATCTATGAGATCAAACTGAACTGATGCAGCCATAGATAAAATAAATATATCGTGGTAAGCCGACTACCATAAACCGACTAGAATATCGGACCTAACCAAGGAAGTCCTAGCTGATAGGTAACCGGGGTGACGAGACTTACCCTCTCGCAGGAGGTCGGACCTAACCGATGCAGCCTGGCTCGAGAAGCAAGATCCCGTCGAAGGGTGGCGATGCGCCGAATTTTTGTATTGATCGAGTGATGATTTACAAGGCACCCGGGCATACGTATATATACCCCGAGTTGACACAGTCCTGATAGGACATGACACGAGACTTCCTAATTACAAAAGGAAACACTAACAGGACCTGATCGGACACGAGATCAAGTCTGCTAAAGATAAAAACTAATATTGCCTAAATAGTAGACACGGTAAATAACTGCCATATTGCGGTCTTCACGGCTCCTCCCTGGATTCGGTCCCTTCTGGATCAATCTCCGTTAGTTGACTGTGACGCTCTCCTTTGACCGAATCTGACATAGGGCCTTACCAAATTTTGGCGTTAACAGATTCAAACGATGAGGAATCCGATGCTGAGGTTGGATTGGCGGAGTGGGCCAGGAACAAGAAATCAGTATCATGCCCATGGGTCAAGGATATCGACACGGAGGAGCGGTATGATTTCGATATTAGTAAAGCCGATAAAATCTTTGACTTGCTGTTGCAAGAGAAGCAGATACAACTACCGCCATATCACGTGATTCCATCAGCCGAAGAACTAAAGAAGAAAAGATATTGCAAGTGGCACAATACTATATCGCATCATACTAATGAGTGCAAGGTTTTTCGGCAACAAATTCAGTCGGCTATCGAACAGGGTAGAATCAAATTCGAAGACAAGAAGCCGATGAAGGTTGATGGACACCCGTTCCCCGTAAACATGGTCTATGCGGGGTCATCATCAAGAGATCAGGCTGATGAAGCGAGACGTCAGAGGTATAAATCGAGGATTACTTCATCGGGCATGATAGAAAAATATTCAAGATATGAGGAACAGAGAGATGAGCCAGAAAGATATAATCCGCATTGGGACTACCCGTTCTTTCAGTTCTGCTGGGATCAAGGGATGAGACTACCATCAGTTGAAAATTGCCCCGAGTGCAGCAGTACAGGGAATCGGCATGATCGCTAGCAGGGGTTTTCACAGGATCGATCGCTTGGAAAAAGAGCATCGGTTCATAGCCGATTAGGGCCGATCCGTGAAGAGTTCTTTGAAGAGGAGGAGGAAGTACGGGAGAGACAAGTCCAGAATCCTCAATGGTGCCCTAGTGGGATATTCACGAAAAATCAGAAGAGAAGGGCCCAGCGACTACGACACCGAGAGCAACAGGAAGAACAGAGTCAAGATCAGGAAGAGGCCGATCATCGTCACAAGAAAACTAAACAGGTTTGGCGCGTGAAGAAAAAAGACGATGAACCCGATCAATCGGCCCCAGCAAATATGGTGTTCTTTTTACCTCGGGAATACAAAGCACTTTCATCAGATGAAGAAGGCGAGGAGGAGATTTTTGCTCAATTGACGTTGCAACCCAATCAGGCTATATTTGACAAGCCTGAGGAGTCAGAGCATCGGCACCTAAAACCGTTATATATCAAGGGCTATGTGAATGGGAAGCCGATGGCAAAGATGCTGGTTGATGGGGGAGCAGCAGTCAATCTCATGCCTCATGCCACATTCCAGAAATTGGGGAAGACTGCCGAAGATCTGATCAAGACAAATATGGTGCTAAAAGACTTCGGTGGGAATTCATCAGAAGCGAAAGGCGTATTGAACGTGGAATTGACCGTGGGGAATAAGACATTACCCACCACATTTTTCGTCATCGACGGGAAGGGATCGTACAGTTTGCTTCTCGGCAGGGATTGGATTCACGCGAACTGTTGCGTGCCTTCGACAATGCATCAGTGTTTGATACAGTGGCAGGGAGATCAAGTCGAAGTGGTCTTAGCAGATCGGTCAACCAACATTGCAATGAGCGATCTACCAGTCTGGGAAGCCGATGGTGTTGACTGTCTATCTGGAAAAATATGGGAAGGGGATTACCTTAAGGTCACTAGCCAGGGGATACAGCCGATCCAGCAAGTCGGCTCTGAATTGTTACGCTGATGGGCTCCATTGAAGACTTCGAGGGGAAACTGGGGCAAGGGTTTACGTCGGCTGATGATTTGGAGGAGATCGATATAGGACCAGGAGATGAGCCAAGGCCGACGTACATAAGCAAAAAACTAAGTCCTGAACTTTGAGAAGAATTGATAGCACTGTTGAAGGAGTATCGGGATTGTTTCGCCTGGGAGTACCATGAGATGCCAGGATTAAGCCGATCAATTGTTGAACATCGGCTGCCCATTAAACCAGGATATTGGCCATTTAAGCAGGCTCCAAGGAGATTCAAGGCAGAGTTATATGAACCAATCAAAGCGGAAATCACAAGGTTGTATGATGCCAAGTTTAAAAGGCCATGCCGATATGACGAGTGGGTTTCTAATATCGTCCCGGTGGAGAAGAAAAATGGAAAATTGAGAATATGTATTGATTTCCGGGATCTAAATAAAGCTACCCCCAAGGATGAATACCCAATGCCAATAGCAGATTTATTGGTGGATGCAGCCTCGAGCCACAAGATTATCAGCTTCATGGACGGCAATGCAGGATACAATCAGATTTTTATGGCTGAAGAAGATATACATAAGACTGCGTTCTGGTGTCCAAGAGCTATCGGCTTGTATGAGTGGGTAGTAATGACTTTTGGATTAAAAAGTGCCGGTGCGACTTATCAAAGAGCGATGAATTATATATTTCATGATCTCATCGGCTTATTGGTAGAGATTTACATTGATGATGTGGTGGTTAAGTCTAAAAATGAGAAAAGCCATATAGCTGATCTGCGAAAAGTGCTGGAGAGAGCAAAGAAATACGGGTTGAGGATGAATCCTAATAAATGCGCTTTTGGTGTATCGGCTGGGCAATTTTTGGGTTTTATGGTTCATGAGCGAGGAATTGAAGTTAGTCAGCGAAGCATCAGAGCCATCAAGACTACGGAGCCACCAAGCAATAAGACAGAGCTGCAATCATTGATCGGCAAGATTAATTTTGTGAGAAGATTTATATCGAATTTGTCAGGGAGGATTGAGTCTTTTACTCCATTATTGAAGTTGAAAGCCGATCAAGAGTTTGTGTGGGGGGCAGCACAGCAAAAGGCATTTGACGAGATCAAGAATTATCTGAGTTCCCCACCTATTTTAATTCCGCCGCAGAAAGGGGTGCCGTTCAGATTGTACTTGTCAGCTGATGCGAAATCCATCGGGTCTGTTTTGATACAGGAGTTTGAAGGAAAAGAGCGAGTTGTGTTTTATCTGAGCAAAAGGCTTTTGGATGCTGAAACAAGGTATCCTGCGGTGGAGAAGTTATGCCTGTGCTTATATTTCTTATGTACAAAGTTAAGGCATTATATCCTATCGGCTGAGTGTACAATAGTTTGCCAGGCCGATGTGGTCAAATATATGTTGTCGGCTCCAGTCTTGAAAGAGCGAGTTGGTAAATGGATTTTTGCTTTGACGGAGTTCGACTTAAGATATGAATCGGCTAAAGCAATCAAGGGACAAGCAGTGGCTGATTTCATTGTGCAACACAGAGGGGCTCACGAAGACTATGTAGAGCCGATCCCATGGACTTTGTTTTTTGATGGATCGGTTTGCAAGCATGGATCTAGTATCGGCTTAGTTATCATATCGCCTCCGGGGGCAAGTTTTGAGTTTGCTTTTACAATTAAGCCTTATCGGACTAATAATCAGGCAGAATACGAGGCAGTGCTAAAAGGACTTCAACTCTTAAAGGAGGTCAGGGCCGATGTAATAGAGATAATTGGCGATTCTTTATTAGTGGTCAAGTAGTTGTCTGGAGAATATGAGTGCAGAGATGATGTTTTGAGGTCATATTATGACGAATGTACGGATTTGTTAAAGGATTTCAAGATAGTATCAATAGATCATATTCCCAGGGAGCAGAATTTAGAAGCCAATGATCTTGCGCAGATTGCTTCAGGGTATCGGCTGAATAGGTAGGTTGAGGTTGAGATAGCCGATATTGATATCCAGAACAAGGCCAATGACTGGAGACAGGAGATAATTGATTACTTGCAAAATCCATCGCAATCGGTTTCCAGGAAAATTCGGTACAAAGTTACTAGGTATATGCTACTTGATGGGGAGCTGTATTATCAGACTTTTGAGGGAGTTCTGCTTAGGTGCCTGGATTTGGAAGAAGCTGTAGGATCGAAAGACAAGAACCAAGCCTACCAGAGGGGGGTGAATGGTAGGAACACCAAAAACCAAATTTTTTGCGGAATAAAAGATACCCTCAAACCTGGATGGAGTGCACCGGTCAGACCATCTCTGTTGCGCCGGTCTGACCGTCGTATGTCCACCAGTAGAACCGCCGCCGCGCTCTTGTCGGATGAACCGTTGGAATTCAGAAGAATACACACCAAAGATGCTCTTCAAAGTAGATTAACTTTATTGCATCAAGATGTGTTTACAAAGTGCATACAAAGCACTCCTCTCTCTCAAAACTAAACCCTAACTTTTCTCTCTTCTAAAATTTATATACCCAGGGTCTCAACCCCTCATCTATTTATACCTCAAACATCCTACACAAAGTAGGAGTAAAACTCCTAGTTTCACTAGGACTCAAACTTTCTATTACCAAATGTAATTATAATTTACCAAATTAAATTCTCCTTTCCAGAGCCAACTCAGACTCCCTCACGTGCAGGAATTACTGTAGCACTCCGACACTGTAGCAACAAGTCGGATTACTGTAATCATGACAATGATTCTACAATCTCCCCCTTGATGAACACATTGGCAATATCTCCAAAATATAAATTGATGTTTGTGAAAATAAAAAAAAATGAAAAGAAATACTCTCCCCCTTTAAAAAGAAAGAATTTCTCCTCATGATGCAATTCAACCAAGCAAAAAAAAATCGACTATTTTTAAAAAACGAAATTTTTATTGTGTATATTTCTCCCCCTTTGACAATGATTTCATCAAGAAAAAAATGTGGAAGCTTTGTTTACTTAGAGCAATCCTAAGACATGTGTTGCAAGATAAGAGAAATAAATTGCTCAACTAGATAACAAGCACGTATTAGAGTATAAACATGAGACAAAGATATAACATTTAAGATCAAAACAACATTAGAAATATATGATTTCAATGATTTATAATGCAATATATTTACTAGTACACAGATTGAACAAAATACCCTTATACTTAGTCAAGTTGAATAACACATTCTTTCTCAAAAATTTTGCTCAAAAGAGAATATATATTTTTCTCTCTCTCTTTTTTTTAATTTATTTCAGGTACGTCCTTGTCGTGAATACTGTTTCCAAGGATTCGGTACCCATTTTTTATCTCTCTTCGGATACGTCCTTGTGGTGAATACTCTTGCCAAGGATTCAGTATCCATTTTTTTTTCTTCGGATACGTCCTTGTGGTGAATACTCTTGCCAAGGATTCGGTATCCATTTTTTTCTCTCATAAAGTAAAGACATTTTTGAGCATTTGAGAAATGAAAATTCAACAAAGAACAAATATAAGCATAAATTATTCAAACTTAGCACTAGTTTTAATATTGCATATTTATTTAATTCAAATAAAAGAATTTAAGTGTCATGCATCATATCCCTTAAAAGTAACATCAAGGACTCATATAAATACTAAAATCCATAAAAGCTATACTAGAGACCAATAAACTTCAAGTACCTTGCTAGCAAGCAAAAGATACACTCATAGTAAAAACAAAGCTCCACTTTTTCATCTTTTGATTTATGCTTTACTCCCCCTCAAAACATACCAAACGGATGAACTACCCCAACTCTCCTCGAAGAAAAAGCAAAACGAGAAGAATCTAAAGGTTTTGTAAAAATATCCGCCAATTGCAAATTTGTATCAATAAACTGAAGTATAATATCCCCCTTTTCAACATGATCCCTTAGAAAATGAAAACGAATGTCAATGTGCTTAGTGCGTGAATGTTGCACCGGATTTTTAGCAATGTTTATAGCACTTGTGTTGTCACAAAAGATTGAAACTTTATCAAAACTTAAACCATAATCTTTCAAAGTTGAAATCAACCAAAGAGTTTGTGAACAACAACTTGCAGCAGCAACATATTCAGATTCAGCAGTTGATTGAGCAACATTAGATTGTTTTCTAGAAGACCATGCAACAAGAGAAGTACCAAGAAAATGACATGTACCACTTGTACTTTTTCTATCTATTCTACAACCTCCAAAATCCGCATCCGAAAAGGCATGTAAACTTATAGAAGATGAACTAGAATACCATATCCCAAATTCAAGAGTATGTTGTAAATACCTTAAAATGCGCTTGATGGCTTGACGATGTGACACACGAGGAGAAGCTTGAAATCGAGCGCACAAACACACAGCAAATTGTATGTCTGGCCTTGATGCAGTGAGATACAACAGCGATCCAATCATACTTCGATATTCCTTTTGATCAACAGCCTCACCTTCTTCGTCTGGATCCAGAACAGTAGTAGATCCCATTGGTGTTGAAATCGGCTTACAATTCTCCATCTCAAAACGTCGTAAAAGATCTTTTGTGTACTTTGTTTGATGTACAAATGTTCCGTGTGCTGTTTGCTTAATTTGCAATCCCAAAAAGTAACTCAACTCTCCCATCATACTCATCTCAAACTCCCTGCTCATTGTCTCAGAAAATTCTACAACCAAAGCATGAGAAGTACAACCAAAAATGATATCATCTACATAAATCTGAACGAAAAGTTGATCATTATCACGCTTTAGAACAAAGAGAGTTTTATCCACTTTTCCCATTTGAAAACCCTTTTTAAGCAAGAAATTTTTCAATCTATCATACCATGCTCTAGGTGCTTGTTTTAAACCATACAAAGCTTTAGACAATTTAAAAACATGATTTGGAAATTTTGAATCTTCAAAACCAGGAGGTTGTCTAACATAAACTTCCTCCTGTATAAAACCATTTAGAAAAGCACTTTTAACATCCATTTGAAATAATTTAAAGCCTTTTGAAGCAGCAAAAGCTAACAAAAGTCTAATTGCTTCAATCCGAGCAACTGGAGCAAAAGTTTCATCAAAATCCAAACCTTCAATTTGAGTAAAACCTTGTGCAACAAGCCTAGCTTTATTTCTTACTATTAAACCATCCTCATTTTGTTTGTTTTTGAAAATCCATTTAGTTCCAATAATATTATGACCAGGAGGTGGTTCAACTAAGGTCCAAACTTTATTTCTTTCAAAATTCTCAAGTTCTTCATGCATGGCGTTAATCCACGATTCATCAGTTAATGCATGTGACACACTCTTGGGTTCGAAAGAAGCAATGAATGCAGAAGGAGCAAAGAAATCAGTAGATATCACCTTAGATCGTGTAGTACGTTCATGTATGTTACCGATAATTTGTTCCAGAGGATGTTGACGTTGAATGTGCAAAGGAGCAGCAACATCATGGTCTAAACCTGAAATTGTTGAAGTTGCTTCTGGAGATCCATCAGACTCGATCTGGCGTGAACCCGAGCTCTCTGGACCCTCCCGGTCTAACCGGCTCTCTGCCTCCGGTCGGACCGTCTGGTTACCATCGGTGGGACTGATTTGAAGGCTAGTCGGACCTGCCACCACTTCGACCTCTTCTTCTTCGTCGCCGCTTTCATCTTCAAATATGCTTCCATCCTCCCCCTGAACCTGTGATAAAGTACCTGCAATTTCTGGTCTAGTACCCGGACTAGCCTCATCAAAAGTAACTTCACAAGTTTCTACAATCTTGTTAGTTTCCAAAACAAACACACGGTAACCACGAGAGTGAGCGGAATATCCAAGAAAAATTCCATCAGTTGAACGTGCCTCAAATTTATCCAAATTTCCAGATTTTAACACAAAGCACTTACATCCAAAAACACGCAAATGTGAAACTCTAGGTTGATGGCCAAAGCGAAGTTCAAAAGAAGTTTTTCCAAGTTTAGATCTCAAGAAAACACGATTGGAAATATAACAAGCTGTATTAATAGCTTCAGCCCAAAATTTTCTTGGAGTGTGATATTCATCAAGCAAAGTCCTAGCCATCTCAACCAAAGAACGATTTTTCCTTTCAACAACACCGTTTTGTTGAGGAACACGTGGAGAAGAAAATTGATGCTCAAGACCTTTTTCAGCACAAAATTGTTCAAAAGAAGCATTTTTAAATTCTCCACCATTATCACTTCTAATCATTCTCAAGGATCCAGGAAGTTCAAGAGCCAAACGAAGATATAAGTTTCGAAAATGATCAAAAGCTTCATTTTTAGTTGTCATAAAATAAACCCAAGAATATCGAGAATAATCATCCACAATAACCAAAACATACCACTTTCCTCCGACAGATTGCACTCGAGCTGGACCAACAGTGTCCATATGTAAAAGCTGTCCTGGTGCATCAGTCATTACAGAAACAATTGGGGCATGTGAAGAAGCAACCATCTTAGCATGGCGACAAGGGGAACAAACCAAATCAAGATCCTTTTTGAGTTTTGGCAAACCACGAACAAAATCCGAACCACTAATTCTAGTAAGATGATCAAAACCTATATGTCCAAGTCTACGATGCCAAAATATTAAATCCTTTGATAATTTTGCAACTAGACATGTAATCTCAGAAGAAACACAATTCTCAAAATCAGCTTTAAAAACTCTTCCATAACGAGAAATTCCCAAAACACAAGTTCCAGAAGAATCAAGAATTTTACTTTCAGATTTCTTAAATCTAACTTCAAAATCCTCATCAATTATTTGAGAAACTGAAAGCAAATTGTATTTCAAATTTTCAACCAAAGCGACATCTTTCAAGGTAAATTTATCACTTACCTTAACCGATCCTGAAGCAAGAATTGTACTTGTAGAAGCATCTCCAAAGATAATTGATTCCGTCTTAGATGCCATTTTGAGGAAGGAGAACCAATTTTTATCACCAGTCATGTGTCGCGAACAACCGGAGTCCATTATCCACACGTTCTCCTTCCGTGCCGTAAAAGCCTACAAACACGCAGATGTCGATGCCTCAGTACTGGGGTTAGATAAAAGAAATTTAGGAATCCAGCACTGAGACACACGACTAGATGAACCAATAGGTATAACCGTACGAGTAAAACCAGTACCATATTTATTTTTCATAAAAACTAGCTGAGTCCGGTCTGACTGGCAGTAGTACTGCGGTTGGACCGCTGGCTGGTCTGATCGGCGTCTGTATGTCGGTTGGACCGAAGCTCTCAAAACAGTACGCCTTTTCTGCCACTCTAATTTTGCAAAAGCAATTTCTCTTTCTTTTTTCTGTTTACGAGCAAGTCTAAAGCAATAACCAACCAAATGTCCATCTTTTCCACAAAAAGTACATGTATACTTCATACGAGAAGATGATTTTGAAATTGAAGGTTTTGCAGTAGAAACATCTTGGTTTGAAGAAGAAAGAGAAGACATAATTCCAGCAGATTTGAAAATAGTTTCCTTAGGTTCTGGTTTTGTCAAAATTTCTCCATTGTTTGTGACACTCAAAATAGAAGGTTGATGATTAGTAAAATAAGCATGTGGATCAAAACCTAACCCTCTATTATGTGTGCTTACTTTTGATTGATCTAAAATCATGTTAAGTTTCTTTTTACCATCAGAAAATCGTTCCAAGGAACTTTTTAAATAAGAAACTTCTTTTGTCAAGTTAGCACATTTTTCACAATCTACTAAAACTCCTTTTTGTTTTTTACAGTTTGAACAAGAAATTATCTCATGAGTTTTCACAATATTCTCCATATACTCAACACGACCAAGAGCATTTTTTACTTTTATCTCATTCAAAGAACATGTTGAGCAAGTTTTAGAACTTGAAATCTCCTTGTGTTGTCTAATTCTTTTAGCACATAAAACATTGAACAAAGAACTTGCACCAAAAGCAACTTTATATTTTTTTAAAAGATTTTTTGTCAAAACTAACTCATTAGTAATACGAGAATGTAAAACAAGACTAAGAGCCAAAGAAGTTTCAAAAACTTTTGTTTTCTCAATTTCAGATTCTAATCTCAAACAGTTATTAGCATGAACATCTCGTAAAGAAGAAATTTCAGAAAATAAAACTTCACAAGATGTACAATTATCATCATCAGGAATTAGAGATTTTAATCTAGAAATTTCAGCATTAAGAGATTCAACAATAAAGTTATGTTGTTTTATCTTCTTCTCATATTTTTGAATCTTAAAGCCAAGAGAAACAATTATATCTTGAAAAGATGTTACCTCAATGTGTTCGTTATCAGAATCAGACTCTCCAGATGTTGATCCTCCACGAGCCATGAGGCATACTACAGAGATGTTTTTGCCTTTGTCATCATCTTCTTCCTCGCTACCAAAGTCGACATCACTTGCTTGTTCAAAGGCAGCACACACTTTGTTTAGCATCTTCTTGTAACTTTCTTTGTTTCTCTTGCCTTTAAATATCTTCTTCTTCTTCTCCTTTTTGCTCTTGTCTTCTTCATCTTCCTTTGTTCCTTTCCCGAGCTTAGGGCAATTTACGCGAATGTGATTAGGTTCTCTACATTCAAAGCACCGGATTGGACCTCCTCGTTTCCTGCTTCTTACATTATTTAAAGCTCGAGAGAGTCTGTTAGTTAACAAAACCAAGTCCTCCTCCGAGATTTGCTCTAGTTGGTCATCGGACATGGCATTTAAAGCAGTTAAAGAAAGTGATGAAGAAGCATTGACTGAATAACTAGAAGAAGACACTAAAGCAGAAGATTTTGAATCAATTTTTCGTGAAAGAATATTCATCTCATGTGTCTTTAATTTGGTATACAAAGATTCCAAGGTTAAAGTATTCATGTTTACAGATTCCTGAATAGATGTAACTTTTATCTCCCAAATAGACATGTCAAGACCATTTAAAAGATGTCGAGAAACTTCAGACTGAGTATAATTAGCATCATAAGCATCATCAACAGAACGAAGATCACTCAAAATTTTGTTAAAGCGAGCATAATAATCATCAAGAGCTTCTCCAGATTTCATCTCAAATTTCATATACTCTTTTTTAAAAAACATCTTTACGCAGTTCCTTGATGTTAGAAGATCCTTGGTGAAAGTCACATAAGACCTTCCACATCTCATGCGCAGTTTCAAAATGAGAGATTCGATCAAAATCAGAACGAGAAACTCCATTTAAAATATAATTGCGAGCTTTACAATTATTTTCAAAATCCAATTTATTAGCTGTAGTAATCTCTTCAGAAATAACATAGGGTTTTGAAACTTTTTGCCAAATGTCAAAGCCTTGGGACATAATATAAGATTGCATCTTTTTGCACCAATAAGGAAAATCAACTCCATCAAAAATATGCGGCTTGGTTGAAAATCGGTCAGCCATGGCTAAATCTCAAGATCGGTGAAGATCAAAAAGAGAAAACAAGGCTCTGATACCACTTGTAGGATCGAAAGACAAGAACCAAGCCTAACAGACAGGGGTGAATGGTAGGAACACCAAAAACCAAATTTTTTGCGGAATAAAAGATACCCTCAAACCTGGATGGAGTGCACCGGTCAGACCATCTCTGTTACGCCGGTCTGACCATCGTATGTCCACCAGTAGAACCACCGCCGCGCTCTTGTCGGATGAACCGTTGGAATTCAGAAGAATACACACCAAAGATGCTCTTCAAAGTAGATTAACTTTATTGCATCAAGATGTGTTTACAAAGTGCATACAAAGCACTCCTCTCTCTCAAAACTAAACCCTAACTTTTCTCTCTTCTAAAATTTATATACCCAGGGTCTCAACCCCTCATCTATTTATACCTCAAACATCCTACACAAAGTAGGAGTAGAACTCCTAGTTTCACTAGGACTCAAACTTTCTATTACCAAATGTAATTACAATTTACCAAATTAAATTCTCCTTTCCGTAGCCAACTCAGACTCCCTCACGCGCAGGAATTACTGTAGCACTCCGACACTGTAGCAACAAGTCGGATTACTGTAGCACCGCTCGGATTACTGTAGCAGTCCGATTCACTGTAGCGATAGCCGATCTCTCCTATTTTCTTTTCTCCGAATTTCTCCGTGATTTTTTCAGCGCTTGCACACACAACTTGTGAAGCCCGTTACGAATACCTCCCACACGGTGTCCAGCCACCGTGTGCCACCTTGTGTCCAACCTCGTCACCCGGTATCCTTGACCGTTCTGGACCTCGACTCCTCTCTGAGTTTTGTCCCGATCCCACCGTTGACGGTGTTGACCACAAGTCACCTGCACACCCATAATAAAACAAACCGTTTCTGGGCACAGATATCGCAATCTGACCCACATTAGTCACACACACTCACACCAATATTCACAGTTATTTTCAAACCAAAGTTCATTAAATAAATCATTCGCAAAGCCAATTGTTCATCACAAAATATTAATCATGACAATGATTCTACAGAAGCCAAAGTGGTTATGTGTGAAGTGCATGAAGGCATCTGTGGGACTCATCAATTGGCTCATAAGATGAAGTGGTTGCTAAGAAGAGTAGGATATTTTTGGCCGACGATGTTGGAAGATTGCTTCAGGTATTATAAGGGATGTCAAGATTGTCAGAAATTTGGAAATGTACAGCGAGCACTAGCATTGGCTATGAATCCTATCATCAAGCCATGGCCGTTCAGAGGATGGGGAATTGACATGATCGGCTAGGTTTTTCCTCCATCAAGTAAAGGACATAAGTTCATATTGGCGGCAACAGATTATTTTACCAAGTGGGTAGAGGCGATTCCTTTAAAGAAAGTTACGTCCAAGGAGGCGATCGAGTTTGTGAAGGAGCATATTATTTATCGATTTGGGATTCCTCAGACGATAACCACTGATCAAGGGTCTATCTTCGTATCTGATGAGTTCCAACAGTTTGCTGCCAGTATGGGAATCAAGCTATTAAATTCATTGCCTTATTATGCTCAAGCCAATGGACAAGCAGAAGCTCCTAACAAGAGTTTGATCAAGTTGATTAAGCGGAAAATTGATGAGCAGCCGCGGCGATGGCATACTACATTAGCCGATTCACTATGGGCCTATCAGATGGCATGTCATGGATCTACTCGGGTGCCACCGTATCAGTTAGTATATGGACATGAGGCAGTTTTACCATGGGAGACTAACATCGGCTCTAGGAGAATTTCTTTGTAGAATCAGTTGACGGCCGATGATTATTATAACTTAATGACAGATGAACTTGAAGATTTGGCTCAGAATCGGTTAAGGGCGTTGGAAAGGATCAAGGAAAACAAGGCTAAGGCAGCTCGGCTTTACAACAAAAGGGTGGTAAGTAAATCGTTTGCCGAGGGAGATCTTGTGTGGAAATTGATTTTGCCGATCGGGTCCAGAGATAGCAAGTTTGGAAAATGGTCGCCTAATTGGGAAGGGCCCTATCGGATTAATCGCTGTGTGCCTGGTAATGCCTATGTATTAGAAGATCTTGACGGGACGGAGTTTGCTAAGGCACTTAACGGAAAATATCTCAAGAAATACTATCCTAGCGTTTGGATCAATTCTTAAATCGATTAAGTGTAGCCGATTTCTAAAATAGTCCGGGAAGTCGATGTTTTGCATCGCCTAAAGACAGCCGATATCGATCGATATCGCCTTTAGATCAAGCAAACAGAAAAATTATCAAGGGTGAAGAAAGCAGGTAGCAGGGCCGATCAGGATATATTTCAGCACAATTAGTGTTTCAGGAGGCTATCGGTCATCAATTTACATAAACTTTTGGATTGTTTCAATTGCATACAGGCGGATTTGGTCAATTGCATCGATGGCCCGGATGTCGTCTTCATCGGATCCCGGGATGGTTTTCAAGTTCTTGCGCCGATGAATGACTTGACGCACTGTCGCTGCGACCTTGGCCTCTTGGTCTTGAATGGCTCGCGGTAGGCCGATAAGCTGAGATTCTGTGGCTTCAAGATCCTTGCGAATTTTTTCAAGCTCTGCCAGCAAATCGGCCTCCTTCTTCTTCAGTTGATCTAGCTTGGGTTGGAGCTCTTAGGGGGCGGTTGCCATATCATCAAGTCTTTTCTTCTCTATTTGGGCTAGCAGCCGATCGGCTTGGATGTCTTCGGTGATTTTTTGTTGGTCAGCGCAATCGGCTATGCGCTATCTGAGCTTGATGAGTTTAAACCTATGAGACTCCAGATATGCTGCGGGGGTTAGCGCGTCAACAAGTTCTTCAGGCAGATGGTGTTCAATTTCTGCAAGTCTTGCCCGAATAGGCCCGCAATCTTCCACCAACGCATCGATTGGGTTGTTCAGCCGATTGTTGATGCTTGATAGGTAATCACGCACGTCGGCTGGGAACGATGGTTTTGTTGCTGCGCTGGTGGCTGGTTCGTCTTCTGCCTCCAGATACTTGCCGATGTCGAAGGAAAACAAATCGGCTAAGGACTGCAAAATTGCAATCGGTAAAAGGATCAGTGGGAAGTTAAAAGCAAAATATGGGCGTAAAGGGGTTACCTGAGGAAGGATGTCGGCAGCTCGGGTGGCATCGGCTTCGGAGAGATGAAGAGGTTGTTCTTTGGAGGGGCCGATGTCAGCCGATGGAATAGGAGCAGTCTCGACGACGGTTGGAGGACTTGGTACCGAGAGTGGGGCAGCTAGAGAAGCCGTCGGTTCAGTGCTTGGAGGGATGTCGGAGGAGTGTTGAGGTTCTGGAGCCGATGACTCGAGCTGGGAAGGAAACTAGTAAGATGAATAAGAGCAGGTACTAATGTCAAGACGTAGCGCATACCTGAGGAGATGAGGGAGCCGATGTTGTTTGAGGAGAAGGTGGCGTCGGGGCAACGACATCGGCATCGGTTTTCTGCTTCTTTGAGGAGGGGCGATGCGCTAACTTCTTCCATTTTTGTCCCATCGGCCGAGGCGCCTTGAGGAGAGCCGATGGAGATGGAGCGTCGCGCCCTAAGTTTGGAGTGGCCGATGGAGGTTGATACAGAATCGGCCGACTGCTGTTGCTTCTTGTTGGGGGTTCGACACTGGCAGCCTGCAAAATTAGGAGTAAGAGTTGATCGGAGAAGGCAATTAAGGCTTATAGGTGTTACCTCATCATCAGATTCGATGTACTTGGTGTCAAGACGGGAGCAGTAACAGGTGGCCGCCAAGCTGAATAAGTGTTTCCTCCATTCTGACCACCATCGGACAAAAAGCTTGGTGTTGGCAGTGCAGATATACACCTCGGTGGCGGTGCCTAGAAGAAGGGGGTCTGTCAAGGTCCGCATCCGATTATATTCTAGGGCGTTGCTGATCACGCCCCGGGCCTAAAGTTTGTCGATGAAGAATAGGCCGATCGGAAGCTGACCAAGGCCAAACTGGCGAGAACCGATCGAGGGATGGTAAAACTCATATGAAGGCTGCGATCGGCCCAGAGAGAAGCCAGTTGGCAGCAGATGGGGGGTGATGGCCGATAAGAATATGGCCTTGGACTCCTCGCTTTCCAGAGCATTAAGCGGATCAAAATTGGAAGGCATCTCAAATGACGATGCATCATTATATGCGAACCAGAGAGTGGCCTCCCTGGTGAAACCATAATAGAACCCCTTGAACCACTGACTGAGTCCAGTGGGGGTTATCTTGCCGCCAGAGAGGGCCGATGCAGCTTCGCCCATGGAAACGCATCGGCGGAAAATGGGATCTTCGTCTTCTGTGTGGTCAGCTGGAAAAGATTGGTTGAGAAGAGAAGTCCCCGAGAAGGCCTTGGAGGTGTAGACATTGAGCCAGAGCTGTACGAACCACCAAGGACCCCCGATATGGCCGACGGGCTGGCCGGCCGATAGCTTGGTAGCTACTTGGTGAAGCAGGTGGTAGGTGGCGCCAAGGAGGAATTGACCCAAGGGGATCTGTTTCCGGTCAACCAAGCATTCTGCTAAACACTGCATGTTGATCGTTGGACCGAGGGTTGCGCCACCAAAAACAAACCGCTCCAGCCATAAGTTTAGAAAAGCAACATGTTCCCAGTCATCAACCGATCCAGTTCCCTTATTGTGAATGGATATGTACCTGGACCAGCCGCCGATGTTCTTTGCTTGGAGCCGATGAGCAGGTTTGAAGCGGAGCTTGAAGGGGTCGATGTAGCTTGTCGTGTCCAGGCAGGTGAGCATAGTAACGTCCAGCAAAGTGAGGGTCATCGGCCCATGCCCGAACAGGAAGGCATTAAGGGCATCGGACCAGAAATATGAGGCCGATGCGAGCAGGGGTTCATTTCTTTCCATATCGGCCAGAGAGAGATTGATGCAGTGGCCGATGTGGGATTCTTCCCAGTAGGTTCGCTTCGCAACCGACACCCTGGTGTACCAGTCTCTCCACCCGGGCAGCTTGCTCGGCCATGACCTGAAACTATTGGTCCAGTCGCTGACACGCATGGCCGAATTCTTGAAAGGGATACGCTGGGTCTCAGCGCATATGAAATCGGTGGGGTCTTCGCTACCCGTGGGGCCATGGTAGAAAAAGTTTGGGTAATCAGCGGCCGGGATCAAGATCTGGTCTCTAAGATGCTACAGTAAACAAGAACATAACGAAGAATAGATGAAGGACATGGCGGATTGGATGCGTCTAGGCCACAAAATCGGGAGAAATAATCGGGTAGGAAGAGTACCTCAGGAACTGCAGATGCCGATGCCATCGCAAGAGAGGAAGAAGATGCAGGAATCAACGGCCGAAGAAGAGGGCTACGACGGTTCGTCTGGATTTGCTAGAGCTTGTTGAAGCTTTGGAAGATGAAGCGGTGGTGCTCTAGTGATGTGAAAGCGTAAAAAAGGGCTAGGGAGACGAAGTACACGAGCGTGATATGATATACCTAATCGGCCTATGAGATCAAACTTAACTGATGCAGCCGTAGACAGAACAGATATATCGTGGTAAGCCGATTATCGTAGATCGTTAGAATGTCGGACTGAACCGAGGAAGTCCTAGCCGATATGGTAACCGGGGTAACAAGACTTACCCTCTCGCAGGAGGTCGAACTTAACCGATGCAGCCCGGCTCGAGAAGCAAGAACCCGTTGAAAAGGGTGGCGATGCGCTGAAGTTGTATTGATCTGTGAGATATCTTACATGGTTCCTAGGCATACGTATTTATACCCCAAGATACAGTCCTGATCGGATATGAAACAGGAGTTTCCTAACTATAAAAGGAAAACTAACAAGCCCCGATCGGACACGAGATCAGGTTTCCTAAAAACTATTATCTGCCTAATTTATAGATAGAACATTAACTGCCTCTCCGTGGTCTTCACGATTCCTTCTTGAATTCGGCTTCCTCTGGACTAATTCCTGCCAGTTGATCGTGATCTTTTCCTTAACCGAACCCAATAAAGATCCATACCAAATTTTGGCGTTAACACATGCCCCCCAATTTTGGAGTTTTTTTTTATGAAACTTCAAAATTCTCTCCTCTGGGCTTTCAGATTCCCTTCACACCGAGGTGGCCCAAAGTAACCCACTTTCCTTAAATGTTTGAAACAATGCCAACGGCCTCGATTCCCGCCCAGTTATCATTCCTCTATAAACCGCTTCGCCTTCCTAGCCTCCTTCCGAGACCTCGACGAACTCCGGCGAACCCGGGCGAACCGTTGCGGTCTTCTTCTTCAACCCCCAATCTTCGCTCATCTTCTTCTTCCACAATGGCTTCAGCGGTTGCTGTCCCAGAGGTAACCTTCTCGCCTGATCATTCTCTCTACTCTGTAACCTAGATAGATCAAATCTGCCATATCCCTCGCCCGTTCTTCATCGTGTTCTTATTTACTGTAGAACCTTAGAGGCCAAATCTTGATTCCAGCCGCCGATTATCCAAACTACTTCTATCACGGCCCCATGGGTAGTGAAGATCCTACAGATTTCATCAATGCCGAAACCCAGCGCATCCCGTTCAAGAACTCTGCCATGTTAGCCAGTGATTGGACCAACAGTTTCAGATCATGGCCCAGCAAGCTTCCCGGGTGGAGGGACTGGTACACCAGAGTATTGGCCGTAAAGAGAACTCTTTGGGAAGAAGCAGATATCGGCCACTGCATCAATCTCTCCCTGGCTGAGATGGAGAAGAACAAACCTCTGCTTGCATCGGCCTCATACTTCTGGTCAGACGCCCTAAATGCCTTCATGTTTGGACACGGGCCGATGACCCCAACTTTGATGGATGTAACCATGCTCACCTGCCTCAACACAACGAGTTACATCAACCCCTTCAACCTCCAATTTAAGCCTACTCATCGGCTTCAAACAAAGAACATCGGTGGCTGAAGCAAGTACATATCCCTCCACAACAAGATGACCGGACCAGTCGACGATCGGGAACACGTCGCTTTCCTGAATCTGTGGCTAGAACGGTTCGTTTTTGGAGGTGCAACCCTCGGCCCAACAACCAACATGCAGTGCTTGGCAGAATGCTTGGCTGATCGGAAACAAGTCCCCTTGGGGCAATATCTTCTCGGTGCCACTTATCAACTGCTGCATCAGGTGGCAGTTAGGCTATCGGGCGGCCAACCAGTTGGCCATATCAGAGGTCCTTGGTGGTTTGTGCAATTATGGCTCCATGTCTATACATCCAAGGCAATTCCCGAGACCTCCTTTCTCAATCAAACTTTCCCAGCCGATCATCCAGAAGAACAAGAACCCACCTATCGCCGATGCATCTCTATGGGCGAAGCTGCATCGGCCCTTCCTGGCTGTAAAATGACCCCCGTCGGACTCAGCCAATGGTTCAAAGGTCTTTATTATGGCTTCACCAGGGAGGCTACACTTTGGTTCGCATATGACGATGCATCATCATTTGAGATGCCTTTCAATTTCAATCCACTTGATGCCCTGGCCGATGATGAGTCGAAGACCATATTCCTATCGGCCATTACCCCTCGTCTTCTGCCGACTGGCTTTTCTCAGGGCCGATCACATCCATCATATAAATTCTATCACCCAACGGTCGGTTCCCGCCAGCTTGGCCTCGATCAACTCCCCATCGGCCTGTTCTTCATTGATAAACTTCAGGCCCGGGGAAATGTAAATAGCGCTTTAGAGTACGATCGGCTACGGATACTAACAGAATCCCTATCTTCGGGCACTACTACCGACGTGGAGGTATGTACCACCAATACAAAGCTTTTTGCCCGATGGTGGTCGGAATGGAAGAAACACCTGTTCAACTCATCGGCCATCCATTACTGCTCTCACCTCAACCCTGACTACGTCGAATCCGACGAAGAGGTAACATTTCACTATCCTCAAATCATCCTCCAATCATCTCTTACAATCCTATCTTGCAGGCTGTTGATGTGGAACCGCCAATAACAAGCACCAGTGGCCGACCAATTATATACCAACCACCATCGGCCAATCCACACTGGGGCATGGTGCTCCCTCTCCATCAACTCTTCTCCGGGCGCCACGGCCGACAGGACCCAAACGCAAGAAGCTGGCGTCTCGCCCTTCTCAAAAGAAACAGAAAATCAGCGCCGATGTCGTGGTCCCGGCGCCACCTGTTATTGAGACAACATCGGCCCCTTCATCCCTGCGGGTATGTGCAAAGTCTTGATATTATCATTTGTTTCCTATCTTTACATTATCGATCTTATTTTCAGCTCGAGTCATCGGCTCCCGAACCTCAACCTCCTGCTAACATCCCTACAAGCATCGAGCCGATGACTTCTGCAGCCGTTCCAATTCCAGCACCTAGTCCTAAAGCCGATACTGAGACTACTCCTATTTTGGCGCCAGACATCGGCCATCCTGAAGAACAACCCTTTCAACCATCTAATGCCGATGTCACTCCTCAAGCTGCCCCTCCCCTGCCTCAAGTAATTTCTACACATTCATACTTTATTTTAACACACTACTGATCCGTTTACCGATGTCAATCTGCAGTCCTTAGCCGATTTGTTCTCCTTCGACATCGGCAAATACTTGGGAGGCAGATGAAGAAACAGCCACCAGCGCAGTAACCAAACCATCCTTTTCAGCCGACGTGCACGAATATTTGCTGAACATCATTCGTCTGCTGGAGAACCCGATCGACGCATTGGTGGAAGACTGCGGGCCGATCCGGGCAAGATTTGTAGAAATTGAACATCATTTGCCCGAAGAGCTCGTCGACGCATTAACTCCTGCAGCATATCTGGAATCCCACAAATTCCAACTCATCAAGCTCAGACAGCGCATGGCCGATCGTGCCGATCAACACAAAATGGCCCAAGATATCCAAAACGATCGGCTGTTAGCTCAAACGGAAAAGAAAAAGCTCGACTATATGGTAGCTGCCCCTCAAGAACTCCAACCCAAACTGGACCAACTGAAGAGAAGGGAAGCCGATTTGCTGCTAGAACTTGAAAAAATCCGCGAAGACATCGAAACAACAGAATCCCAGCTCATCGGCCTACCACAAGCCATACAAGATCAAGAAGCCAGAGTTGCAGCAGCAGTGCGTCAAGTTGTCCGTCAACGTAAGAATATAAAGACTATCTTGGGGTCCGATGAAGAAGACATCCACGCCATTAGTGAGATCGACCAGATCCACCTACGCGCGATCGAAACAATCCAAAAATTCTTCTAAATCCTAACATTGATGTCTTTGATGGTTCTCTGAAACATGTCGATTAACCTTTTGCTGTAATATAACTTAATCAGCTTTGTTATTTATTCATCATATTCCATCTTCACCTGATAATATTTAATTTATTTGATCTAAAGGCGATATCAACGGATATCGGCTATCTTTTAGGCGATGTAACAACATCGGCTTTCACTTTGAACTGTTTTAGCAATCGGCCATACTCAACCGATCTAGGAGTTGATCCAAACGCTAGGATAGTACTTCTTGAGGTATTTCCCATTAAGTGCCTTGGCAAACTCTGTTCCCTCGAGATCTTCCAATATATAAGCATTGCCAAGTACACAACGATTAATCCGATAGGGCCTTTCCCAATGAGGCGACCACTTTCCAAATTTACTATCTCTGGACCCGATCGGCAAAATCAACTTCCATACAAGATCTCCCTCAGCAAACGACTTATTCATCACCTTTTTATTATAATGTCTAGCTGCCCTAGCCTTATTTTCCTTGATCCTTTCCAGCGCCCTTAACCGATTCTGAGCCAAATCCTCGAGTTCATCTGTCATCAAGTTATAATAATCATTGGCTGTCAATTGATTTTGCAAAGAAATTCTCCTAGAGCCGATGTTAGTCTCCCAAGGCAAAACTGCTTCATGCCCATATACTAACTGATATGGCGGCACCCGGGTAGACCCATGACATGCCATCCGATATGCCCATAACGAATCGGCTAATGTAGTATGCCATCGTCGTGGCTGCTCATCAATCTTCTGCTTAATTAACTTGATTAAACTCTTATTTGAAGCTTCTGCCTGCCCATTAGCTTGAGCATAATAAGACGATGAATTCAATAATTTAATTCCCATACTGGTGGCAAACTATTGAAACTCATCGGACACGAAAATAGACCCTTGATCGGTAGTTATTGTCTGAGGAATTCCAAACCGATAAATTATATGCTATTTTACAAACTCAATCGCATCCTTGGACGTGACCTTCTTCAAAGGAATTGCTTCCACCCATTTTGTGAAATAATCTGTTGCTGCCAATATGAATTTATGCTCTTTACTCGATGGAAGATAAACCTAGCCGATCATATCAATTCCCCATCCTCTGAACGGCCACGGTTTGATGATAGGATTCATAGCCGATGCTGGTGCTCATTGTATATTTCCAAATTTTTGGCAATCTTGACATCCTTTATAATACTTGAAGCAATCCTCCAGCATTGTCGGCCAAAAGTATCCTACTCTTCGCAACATCCACTTCATCTTGTGAGCCGATTGATGAGTTCCACAAACACCCTCATGTACTTCGCACATAACCACTTTGGCTTCTTCCAAATTTAGGCATCTCAGCAGAACCCCTTCAAAAGTCCGATAATATAACTTTTCATCAAGCAGCACATACTTAATAGCTTTATACCGCAGTTTCCTAGAAACCGATTGCGATAGGTTCTGTAAATAACCGACCATTTCCTGTCTCCAATCATCGGCTTTATCCTAAATATCACTATCGGCTATTTCAACCTCAATCTGTCTATTCAGCCGATAACCCGAAGCAATTTGTGCAAGATCATTAGCTTCTAAATTCTGCTCCCTAGGAATACGATCCATCAATACCATCCTGAAATCTTTCAATAAATCCTTACATTCCTCATAATACGATCTCAAAACATCATCTCTGCACTCATATTCTCCAGACAATTGCTTTATTACCAATAAGGAATCTCCAATAATCTCTATGATATCGGCTCCGATTTCCTTCAAAAGTTGAAGCCCTTTTAGCACCGCCTCGTATTCCACTTGATTGTTGGTCCAATATGGTTTAATTGTAAAAGCAAACTCAAAACTTGCCCCCCGAGGCGATACAATGACCAATCCGATACCAGATCCATGCTTGCAAACCGATCCATCAAAAAATAAGGTCCATGGGATCGGCTCCACATAATTTTCATGAACCCCTCTGTGCTGTACAATCAAATCGGCTATCGCCTGTCCCTTGGTCGCTTTTGCCGATTCATATCTCAGGTCGAACTCTGTCAAGGCAAAGATCCATTTACCAACTCGCCCTTTAACACTGGCGCTGATAACATATACTTCACCACATCGGCCTTGCAAACCACCGTGCACTCAGCCGACAAGAGGTAATGCCTTAACTTCGTGGATGAGAAATATAAACAAAAGCATAATTTCTCCACCGCAGGATATCTTGTTTCAGTATCCAAAAGTCTTCTGCTAAGATAAAACACAACTCGCTCTTTTCCCTCAAATTCCTGTATCAAAACTAACCCGATGGATTTTTCATCGGCTGATAAATATAACTTGAATGGCACTCCTTTCTGCGGCGAGATTAAAACAAGTGGGGAACTTAAATAATTCATAATTCCATCGAATGCCTTCTGCTGCTCTGCCCCCCACACAAACTCTTAATCGACTTTTAACTTTAACAACGGAGTAAAAGGCTCAATCCTTCTTGACAAATTTGATATGAATCTTCTTACAAAATTAATCTTGCCAATCAATGACTGTAGCTCCGTCTTGTTGCTTGGTGGTTCTGTATTCCTGATGGCTCTGATGCTCCGTTGACTAACCTCAATCCCTCGCTCATGAACCTTAAATCCCAAGAACTGCCCAGCCGATACGCCAAAAGCGCATTTATTAGGATTCATCCTTAGTCCATATTTCTTCGCTCTTTCCAGCACTTTCCGCAAATCAGCTATATGGCTCTCATCGCTCTTGGACTTAACCACCACATCATCGATGTAAATTTCTACTAACAAGCCGATGAGATCATGAAATATATAATTCATTGCCCTCTGATATGTCGCACCGGCACTTTTTAATCCAAACGTCATCACTACCCACTCATATAAGCCGATAGCTCCAGGACAACGAAATGCAGTCTTATGTATATCTTCTTCCGCCATAAAAATTTGATTGTAACCTGCATTGCCATCCATGAAGCTAATAATCTTGTGGCCTGATGCTACATCTACCAACAAATCTACTATCGGCATCGGATACTCATCCTTGGAGGTAGCCTTATTCAAATCCCAGAAATCAATACATATCCTCAATTTTTCATTTTTGTTTTCCACCGGGACGATATTAGAAACCCACTCAGCATATCGGCACGGCCTTATAAACTTTGCATCATATAACCTTGTGATTTCTGCTTTGATTGGCTCATATAACTCGGCTTTAAATCTCCTTGGAGCCTGTTTAAACGGCCGATATCCTAGTTTAATAGGAAGCCGATGTTCAACAATTGATCGGCTTAATCCTAGCATTTCATGATATTCCCAAGCAAAACAATCTCGATACTCTTTCAACAATCTTATTAATCCTTCTCGGAATTCAGGACACAATCTTTTACTTATGTACGTCGGCCTTGGCCTATCTCTTGGTCCTATATCAATCTCTTCCAAATCATCAACCGACGTAATCCTTGTCCCAACTTTCCTTTGAAATCTTCGATGGTGCCCATCAAAGTAATAGTTCCGAGCCGACTTGCCGAATCGGCTGTATTTCTCGACTGGTGATCTTAGGATAATCCCCCTCCCACACTTTTCTAGACAAACAATCGACACTGTCGGCCTCCTAGATTGGCAAATCAGTCATTGCAATATTGGTCGATTGATCCGCTGGGACTACCTCAACTTGATCTCCCTGCCACTGTATCAGACACTGATGCATTGTCGAGGGTACGCAACAGGTTGCGTGAATCCAATCCCTGCCAAGGAGTATACTATATAATCCTTTTCCATCGATGACAAAAAACGTGGTAGGCAATGTCTTGTTCCCCACTGTCAATTCCACGTTTAACACGTCTTTCATCTCCGATGGATTCCCGCCGAAATCTTTTAACACCATATTTGTCTTGATCAAATCTTCGGCGGTTTTTCCCAGCTTCCGATATGTAGCATACGGCATTAGATTAACGGCTGCCCCCCCCCCCCCCGTCAACTAGCATCTTCGTCATCGGTTTCCTGTTCACATAGCCCTTGATATATAATGGCTTCAAATGCCGATGCTTTGATTCTTCAAGCTTATCGAATACAGCCTGATCGGGTTGCAGCGTTAACTTAGCAAAAACTTCTTCATTACCTTCCTCATCAGATGAAAGTGCTTTATATTCCCGAGGCAAGAAGAAAACCATGTTTACTAGAGCCGATGGATCAACCTCATCGTCACCTTTCTTCACATGCCATACCCGCTTAGTCCTCTTGTGACGATGATCGGCTTCATTGTGATGTCGCCATTGTTCTTCCTGTTGCTCTCGGTGCTGCAGCCGTTGTGCCCTTCTTTTCTGATTCTTTGTAAATATTCCACTAGGACACCACTGAGGATTTTGGATATGCTGTTCTTCGTGCACTCCCTCTTCATCATTTTCTTCAAAAAAACTCTTCATGGATCGGCCCTAATCGGCTATGTACCGATGCTCGCTTCTCAAGCGGCCGATCTCATGAAAATCCTTCACGCTCAGAAGTCCGAAATCTTGTAACACTGCATTCAGGACAATCTCTGATCGATGGCAATCTTATCCCTCGCTCCCAGCAAAATTGGAAAAACGGGCAATCCCAATGTGGATTATATCTCTCCTCATATGACGAAGCCCGCTGCTCCTCTTTGCACCTTGAATATTTATCCATCAACTGTGATGAAGTAACTCTAGATCTAAATTCTCGGTATCTCCCTTCATCGGCTTGATTCATCGATGATCCTGTATAAACCATGTTTATGGGGAACGGATGTCCATCAATCTCCATCGGCTTTTTGTCCTCAAACTTAATCCTTCCTTGTTCGGCAGCCGATTGAATTGTTGCTAAAAAACTTTGCATTCATTGGTATGATGTGATATCGTGTTGTGCCACTTGCAATATCTCTTCTTCTTTAGTTCTTCCGCTGACGGGATTACATGATTTGGCGGAAGCTGTATCTGTTTCTCTTGTAATAGCAGATCGAAGATTTTATTGGCTTTATTGATGTCAAAGTCATATCGTTCCTCCTTGCCGATATCCTTCACCCACGGGCATGATATTGATTTCTTATTTCTAGCCCACTCCGCCAATCCGACTTCAGCATCAAATCCGTCATCATCCGAGTCTGACGAATAAGCTTGCACTTGAGCAACCCTCCTCTGAAACTTATCCTTTTTTGCTTCTTGAAATTGGCTTTCATGAGCCGATACCTTCTGTACCAAGTGCGCCAGACTTTCAAACTCTTGTGATGAAAACCTCTCTTTAATCGGCGCTAGGAGACCCTGGAAAGCCAAATCGGCTAGATGTCTGTCGCTCAGATTCAAACTGTAACATCGGTTTCTAACGTCCCAAAACCGCTGGATATATTCTGGTACTGTTTCGTCTGGTCTTTGTCTAACTGACGTTAGGTCTGTTAGCCTCATCTCATGGATTCCAGTGAAGAAGTATTTGTGAAATTGTTTTTCTAGATCGGCCCATCCTCGGACTGAATTTGGCGAAAAAGCACCCATGTAAAAGCCACCATGATAGACAAGGGAACCTGACTCTCTAAAGCCTCCTCTGCGATGCTTTCCACATTGCTGCCAAAAATGCAAATATCCCTAACTTGGTGTACCTGTCCGTCTGAGACTTAGAAAATTGGATCTCTGTTATCGTGTGTAATGGAACTCTATCAACCACGCGGATCGGATCGTCATAAATGTTTGCTCCTTTGGGTTTCTATCCAAATTGTTCTCTCACTATGCTGACCTTTGCTGCATCAGTCTCTTCCTTGGATTTCCTTCATGATTTGATAGGCGAGTTGTAAGCCATTCGGCCTGATATCTCTCTGAAATTACCTGAATCTCGCTTACCTCCTGGTAATTCTGCTGATATCCCCCAAATAAGCATGTTGGATGTATCCGCTGGTCATATCTGTTGCCCCCAGGCTGTTCTGTGAATAATTTTCGGTATATCTTTTTCTGGGCTTAACTTGATTGCTCGATCCTTGTGGTAAAACAGGACTCGAGTAGGCTCTTGGCCCGATCATCCATTGCCTTCTTATGAGTTATTTAGCGTGTGTTCACCAAGATCCCTACTATTGATGGCATGTGATGTCTGTCATTCATTCACCTTCTCCTGTAAGGTTATTATTGCGACTCTCAGGTGGTGTACGGCCTGATTTCCTACTAGAACTGTTTTGTGAATAATTTTTGAATCGGCCTTGCGCTATGTCTGAAAATTCAAGCACGAGTTTGAAAATTGGCAAATTCTGCTCGACTTGGTTGTTCTTGCTTCGTCCGTACCTTTCCATGCAACATATTCACGGTCATTGGGGACGCTTTTCTACATGTCGAAATTCCGTGTCCACCGGGTGTGTTGTCCAAAAATGTGTTGTCGCCGAATCACCGCAGTCATTTCGCAATGAGCCGATGATCTGATTCGGCGCCTTAAGACACGCGAAGCCTGGGAGATTGCTTACTCCAGTGCAGGTCCTAATCTTGAGGTTCGTAGGGTGCCAGTCAATTTGACCTGCAATTGACAAGAAAAAGTTAGATCAGCAAGCCAATCGGTGAAGCCGATTTGACTCGTTCCATTCGGTCGCTAAGCCGATATGACGTGTTATGCACTTACATCGCTGAAAGCGTGATCATAAAAGATAATCTGCGATAAGTTGATGGTAATATAATGAATAATAAACCGGTGGTTTCCGACGCGTAGAACATATGCATCGGCTGGAAAGGCAATGATGTGTAGATAAAATAATAAAGACAATGCAGTCGGCTTTATCTAGTAAAAGATAACTTATCGGCTAAGCACTCCATAAACATTGCGATAAAACATCCATCGGCTTAATAAGGATAAATTATTATTATCATCTAGAGTCAACTAAATTGATGCAGCACAGATTAATAATGATAAAGGAACCTCGATGAGCCGATAGATCTAACCCAAATGTGATGTAAAATATGATAACTTATCGGCTATACATTCTGATAAAACCCTTGCATGAAAATCTATCAACCTAGTAGGAATAACTTATCGGTAGCAGTTTAGTAGGTTGGACCTAACCGATGCAGCACTAACTGACGATAAATTACACCCCAGTAAGCTGATAAATCTATGCAAGTGTGATTGATATACCCTAATCATCCTATGAGATCAAACTTAACTGATGCAGCCACTAGACAGAACAGGTATATCTTGGTAAGCCGATTACCAATAGATCGATTAGATGTCGGACTGAACCGAGGAAGTCTGCGATACGGTTCTAGTGGTAACCGGTTCTAACGGACTACCCTCTCGATAGGAGGTCGAACATAACTAATGCACCCGGCTCGAGAAGCAAGACCTTGAAAGGGTTGGCGATTATGATCCGAAGTTGTATTGATTGTGCGAGATATCTTACATGGTCCAGGCATATGTATTTATACCCCTGAGAGGTTGATACAGTCCTGATCGGATACGAAAACAGAGTTTCCTAACAATAAATGGAAAACTAATAAGCTCGATCGGGACACGAATCAGGTTCCTAAAAATTATTATCTGGCCTAATTTTAATGACATTAACTGCCTCTCCGTGGTCTTCACGATCTTTCTTGAATTCGGCTTCCTCTGGACTAATTCCCGCCAATTGATCGTGATCTTTTCCTTAACCGAACCAATAAAGATCCGTACCAAATTTTGGCGTTAACAAGTCGGCAGGCCTCTCCTCTTGTTGCTCGTGTAGTCAGCTGTTCCTGAGTAGGAGTAGAGCCTTTGATGCCATGAAATTTCTCGTGGTGAGGAGAAGCTGCCGAATTGTGTCCGACTTAGAGTCAGAATCTGATTAGAGTCGCTTAGTCCGACTGAGAGTCGTAGTCGGAATAGTTAATGGGGGTGATTATACCGCGACCTCCTAGATCCATCTCGAGCGGCTCTAGTCATATCTGAGTCGAACACGAGGGATCAGGTTTGCCGCGTCGGCATGTTGTTTGAAGATATCCGCAGCGTTGCCAAGTCTGTATGGGAGATTGACGATCTCTTCCTTCTCTGTAGCTCGATCTTGGCCGCCTTCAAGGCCGAGTCTGAGTCGAACACCGAAGGAAAGAGTTGTCCGAACGGACAAGATGAAGATTGCCGCAGCGAGTCGACGAGGGTTGCTTGCAGCGTTGTGTGGGCCAACTGCGAGAGTCGGCTGGTTCCTCGGCCGGTTTGGATCAGTCCGTGTCGGCCAAGGTTGAGATTACCCGATCTGTCGCGACGAAGTCGATCGTGAGCTCGAAAGTTATTGTGTCTCCCGGGAAGAATTTGCCGCCGTCGACTCTGGTTACTGGATCCATCGAGCTTGTAGATGTAGATCTTGCCAAAGCCCCTACCTGGCGCGCCAACTGTCGATGTTTTACACCGGCAATAAATATATGGGGCTACTTGGCAGATGGAAACTTGATGGATTGCAAAGGAACACAGAAGATTTTATTACTGGTTCAGGCCTCGATGTGAGGTAATACCCTACGTCCAGTTGTGTTATTCCTTTGAGATTTGTGGTGGTGATCTGGTGAACCAACTCAACCTGCCCTCAGGGGCGCCCTGCCTCTTATATACTAGGACAGGTTACAGGTAGGAGTCCCAACCGGATTACGCCAAGGGATCTCCTCTTAGAGATATACCACCAACTAGACTGTGTTTTCCTTATCGTACAAGCAGAGTTACTAGGGATTGAATATATCTCTAATTACAAGGCCAGGCCCATCCTCTATCCGAGTGGCCCATATGCTTGTCATGAGGTACCCGGGCCCATGGCACCCACAACTGTCCCCTTGAGGATCAATGTCACTAGCTTCCTGCAAACATATTCAGCAATTTCAAGAAACTACTCAAGATTTCTTAAAGACTGAGGATTTCTATACCTTTTGGAAGTCTTAAACCTCCATCCCTGCATGCTGGGGCTGGAGGGAGTCGTGATGGGCCTGAAAGCTCGTATTCTGGTGGCGGAGTACTGCCGACTGTTCAGGGCTTGTGGCGCGGCAATCAGCGGTGGAGATCTTGCCCATCGACGCCATACTCGATGCAACCGACTGGGCATGGCGTACTCCTAGCGTGCCCTGGGGCTGATCGTCTAGGCAGTGCTGCTAGGTCTTTGATCATTGGACTGCCTGTGCTTACTCAGCACATTTTTTTTCATGGCCTGGTCCGTCGCTGGTCGCTTCCCACCCTTTTAGGGCTAGGTTGGGCTGACGAGGGCTGGCCGATCACTTTCTAGACTCACTAGCCAACTAGCTAGGTGGTCAGAAACGAACTCGGCGAATTCCTACAAACATCAAGCGTCGGGAAACTCATTGGGCATCAATGTTCATACAACGCATCACAAGCAAACATCAAGATAGATATCACACAAGGCATTACCTTTGGCCAGGGCCTGTCCTTGCAATACGGCTTAAGGGCCCTCTTGGATCTAGAGTTTCGACGACTCCATGATAAAAGTAGCAAGCAAGTGTCAGTGATGACATCCTTGTTGACGAAGTCGGAGCATTCCCGAGTGGGATCATTCTTCCCTCATAGTCGCAGCTGAAGTGGATCCTGGCCTTCAAGGGTTGAATTCTACGGTTTTGGAAGGTTCTAGCCAACCAAGGCCCGGTCAGCCCCTTGTTCTTCAGATTATCAATATTCTCTAGCAGAAATTGCACTTGGACCATTTCTACCTGCGATGGAAGGGCAGTCCAGCTCTCTAGTAACAAAGGGGAATTTCCAGAAAAAGGCGGCAAGGAGGGCTCAAGGTTGGAGCAGTAAAACCACTCCTGATGCCATCCTTTCAGTGAAGTTTTCAGGAACATGGAGATAGCTTCTTCATCTCGTGTGGAGTTGAAGCTGCTCCCCTATCACCTGTATCTTGACTTGGAGGGCTGTGGCTGACATGGAACAAGAAGCGGAAGAGGTTGAAATGGGGATTGACCCCTAGAAGAGCCTCGCAGAGAGTCACAATGATGGAGATTTGGAGAATAGAATTGGAGTTGAGATGGATGAGCTCAATCTTATAATACTCAAGGAGGCCGTGAAGAAAATCGGAGGTGGGAAAGAGCAAATCCGCGGTTGAAAAAGGAGGCCAAAACCACAATCTCATCAGGAACTAGAGAGGGGGATGTCTCACCGATGGTGGGGCACCAATTGTTGATTTCCTTCGGTTGGAGGCATTTCTTCTTCTCCAGAAGGGCCAGTTTTGTTGAGCACGCATCGGATCTTGGCCACGATCAAGCCGACATGCTAGGGATATTAAATGGAGCTTTCGGCATTGCTGGGGTATTGAACTAGGTGAAAGAGCTTCTAGATGGTGGGAATTGAAGCAAGGGAGAAGACTCTTGCGAAATCTTGGGAAGAAGCTCGAGCTATAGGAAACCCTAGCTAGGGGCGGAGAGCGCGAAGTTTGGCGCCTGTGCGGGAGATGAAACGATTTGGAGAATTGGGTGAGAAAGTGGAATCTTTTCTCTATCCCACCCTTTATAGGCCTGTGCTGGGTTAGAAGGCTTGGGCCGGCTTGCTATGTAATGCGCCGTAATATATGACTTCCTAAGTAGCATGTCCTATTGGTCCAACAGCTGTCTGTGTTAAAATCACAGTGCAAATGTTATTTCACATGAGCCGATTAAAATAATCATCAGATATGCTTCATATTAAGCCTAATTGCTGGACACATATGTTTAGATACCTGAATTATTTAGTAAGGTATTGAGGATATATCCTTATAAAGATCAATAACTAGTCTCCTTTAAAATTGGAGATGCAAATATCTCTCAAGAACACATCACCACATATTGGGCTAAAATCCATGAAGTGATACTCGGCTTACATGCTAAGCCAAATTGCCTTGAGTAAAAAAATATCTGAGCACAATTCTTGAGAAATATATCACTCAGGAAAGATTTAAAAGTTAAAGATATTTGACTTTATGTTTAATTGTTTCACAATTAAGCATAAAGTCGAGGGCTATACCTAATAGGTACGCCTATTCAGCGTACATTATTTATATTTTTCTATAAAGCCCTTCATAGCATCGATACCAGCTGATATGAAACAGGACTTGGAGAAAAAGTGCTCAGACAATGGGTATTCGGGAGCAAGGCACTTGGAAAATCTTCACCAAGGAGGATAAGCACTCGGCCCAGCTGTGACTCAACTATGAAGTCTCAGGGGCTACTATAGAGCCATGGGCCTCGGTACCTCATGGAAGTTTTGTGGCCACTCGGATACAGGATGGGCCTAATCCTGTAATTAGGGATACAATAGGACTCGGTACATATTACCTTGTATGATAAGAAAAGAGATATAGTACTAGTTGGGTATGTTGTATTCCTAGAAGAAAATCATTTGGTCAAGTCCAACTGTGATTCTTATCATGTAATCTTACCTCCTTAGTATATAAGGGGAGATAAGGAGCCCCTTGGGGCAGAATGATCTGACTAGAGAAAACACCACAATCTCATCAGAGAAACCTCAAAGGCAATACATCATAGCTGGAAGTAAGGTATTACCTCACCTTGAGAGCCTGCATCAGGATAAATTGTTTCGTGTTCCTTTGCAATCCATCAAGTTTAGGTCTCACGAGTAGCCCCATATAATTATTGCCGATACAAAACATCGACAACCTTAACTAAGCTTTTGATTAAAATCGAATGCAAAAATTCATGGGAGCTAGAGGAACCTAATTCTTGAAATTACTCAAATAATATCCACAAATTATGGAAAAATTTATCTCCCCAAAGGCTAACCAAAATAAACAAAAATAAGCAAGCTTCCCTCTCATAGGAAATATGATAATCCAAATATAAATTGGAATTCTCAAATTTCCAAGGAGACCAAAAATCGGACTGTGTTGTGAATTCATTTTCAAATCCCTTAAATTCAATTTACAGCTTCTGGAATAAATATTCTCAAAATAGAAATAAACCCCTAAATCATTTCCTGTGGGCTCAAATCCTAAGCACTGCAGACCCAACCTAGCTCCTTCCGGCCCACATTGTCCCTAACCCGGGAATTTTTACTGTTACTAATTTAATTTTTTTTTAATTTACAAAACAATTTTTGATTTCGTTTATTTGCAGAAGTAACCTCTTTGCTGCCGTGGGCCAGGCGGTATTTAAAAAACCGCCGTAGCCTAGGACGGCAAATGCCTGGGCCACGGCGCCGTGACGGCGGCCCACGGCGGCGAATGGCCCCGGGCCGCCCGTGCCTCTTCCTCCCCGTGCGCTCGTGCCCGTGCCCGTCCCCGCGCCCGCGCCCGTCCCCGTCCCCGCCCCCGTGCCCATCCCCGCGCCGCGCCCGGCCTTCAGCGAGAGAGCGCTCTGACCGCGGGCCCCAAGCGCAGGACCAGGAGAGAGAGAGCGGGAGCGAGCGCGCGGCCGGGCGCGGGCCAGACGGGGACGGCGCGGCACGGCACGGCGCCGGGGAGGAAGAGCACGGGCACCCCGGCCGACTGACGCCGTGGGCCGCCGTCACGGCCTGTGACGCCGAGGTGGCCCAGGCCATTCGCCGCCCTGGCCACGGCGGTTTTAATTACCGCCCCTGCCCCACGGCGGCAAGAGGTTACTTCTGCAAATAAATGAAATCAAAAATTAGTTTTATAAATTAAAAAAAAATTAAATTAGTAACAGTAAAAACTCCCTAACCCGGCCACCAAGCCCAGCCGTGTGTTCCTCTCCTCCCTGCCTCTGGATCAACCCGGTCAGCCAGCCCAGAAGACCGAGCTAGCCAAGCCAGCCTGCTTGCCAGCACCTGGGCCGAGTAGTGCCAACCGGTCCACCTTGCTCCCTAGCCACCGCCAGCCCAGGCCGCCTCCTCTTCCCCAGCCTAGCGGGGCAAACCAGCCAGGGCGGCTAGGCAGTTCTAGAGGGTGGTTCAGGTGAGTCTTGGACCACCCTTAATTTTGGCCCATAGGACCTCTCTTCCCCCTAAAATACTGGTCCACTTTACTCCACAAATATAACCTACTAGTTATAGTATTCACTTTAGTTAATTTATAATGTTATGAGATATTATTATCATATGTGTGTTATATTTTGAGTAAATTTTATATATCTATATAAAATTCGAGGCATCATGGAATTTTAGACAGTTTAATAGAATCACCAAACGAAAAATTTCTGGAGCCGCCACTCCGGCTAGGCCAACCGGCCAGCCGACACAGCTTGCTCGCCCGGCTGCTAGCCACAGCCAGGGCAAGAGTCGAGCCAGCCGCTACGCCCCGACGCCTCTGCCGCCCAAGGAGCACGCCAAGCGTCGATTTCTTCCCAAACAAGCAGCCGCCCCTCACCTCCTTTCGCTGCCACAGGGACCCACGCCCACGCCGATCGAGTTCGCCCGCACGCTCACCTTCCTACCCAGTTCGCCCCGCACGTGCACGCGACTTGCTCGACACAATGTCGCGCCGTGCCACCCCATCCTGTGTGCCATGCCGTGCACTGTCGGTGGCGCGGCGTCGTCCGTGGCCCACATCAGCCCGTGCGTCCGTTGGTCCGAGCAGAGCACCGCCCCGCCGAGGCGCCGACCCAACACCGGCGGCCAACGGCCCTGACATGACTAGGTCTCAACCACCATCGCCCAATGGACAAAACCCCATACGCTGCGCCGGCCTCGTTTTGTCGCCTCCCCTCCATAGCCGCGAATCCCGCCGGCAGGGATGCCTCTTGTTGGCCCACCAAGGACCGACGAAGGAGCGACGCTACCGCAGTCAGAGCAAGGAGGAGGAGCCGAGCTCGACGCCTCCCTGCAGACCAACGCCGCCGGACCAACCCAAAGCACAGAGGACACCGGGATGCCCCCGAGCTCGCGACACTACCCCACCTCTGCTTTGACTCAGCCTCGACCACACGCGCGACTGGAACTCCTCCCAGCCGCTGCGAGGTAAGCTCCTCCCCCCGCTATATCCTCTTCCTCCCTATTTTCTCTGCTGGCAGTCCTCCCCTCCGATTGCGCCACAGAACCGCCTCAATCAGAGCTCCGCCGCCTCTTCGCCATGTCCGCCGAGGCAGGCTTGTTACGAGCTAGCTCCTGCCAACCTAAGAGAGGGAAAACCCTCCCCGCCTCGCGTAGGAGCTTCGCCGAGTTAAGCTGGCCGAAGCCCGTCCCCACAGCTGGAATCGCCGATGGGCCGCTCAAGCCACACGCCCGCGCTGCCCTGTGCGAGAGAGAGCCGGACGAGATGGAGAGGCAGAAGAAAGGGAATTTTATTTTTGAATGGTGAGACTGACATGGGGCCCCACCATGAGTTAATTAAAGACTAATGACGTTGGTTAAACCTAATCCTTTAGTTAATAGGTTATTTAGGCTCATGGGTCCTACTTATTAAGGGAAAATAGAATTAAAACATAATTTCAATCCTGCGTCACTGGCACGTGGACCCAAGGCTACAGTTCAGGTCAACTAGACTATGTCAACGGTTGACCCGGCCCCACCTCTCAGCCAAACAACTTTTTTCTTAAGAGAAATAATTTAAATAATGAGAAAAGAGAGTGGACCCCACCTCTCAGTGACTCAACCCTTTTCCTATAAGAAAAGAATTTGGAAATTAGATTAAAACGATTTAAGGGATTATTTCTGTAAAGTGAAATATGAATTAATCTTTGGAAATTCATAACTAATTCATATGAAGTCCAAATTGAGTGAAACATGTCTCTTAAATTTTGTAAATTCAAGCTCTACATTCTAGACCAAAAATAAAGGTTATTATCCATAAGTTTTTCCCAAATATGAGATAAAACCAAACTAATAATTGGTTTTCCATACTATAAATTGTCTTTAGGCAAATATTAAATTAAAGTAATGATAATTATAAAATGTGTTAACTCATGTCTAAACCTTGGAACATGTAACTTGGGTGAACTTTGGAGTCAAAGGAAACACAAATGATTTACCAAAATGCCCTTAATCATATGTGGAACTAAGTTGTATACTCACATAAAATTAGAATAACATGAATAAATATTATAAGGGAGCCAACAAAATGCATATGCCTAATAAAATTTATGAATGGCTAAATAACACACTTCAAGTTGTACACATGAGTAAAATTGGCAAGACACTGTCTAATAGTTGATCTTAATAATAAAACAACCTCAATCGGAAAATATGTTTGTTAAGTTGTTGAACCAATTGAATAGATCAAATAAAAAAACTAAACTCTATTCCTATGTTCAACCACATATGTCAAATCAGGATTGCAAGGGAAACTAAACCTCCAACTCGTAAACCTATAAAAGAGATGCTCTTTTACAACTCGAATAATCAAGTAATGTGATTATTACCAAATAAATACAAGGCAATCACATGATGCTTCACTAAATTGTGTGTTGTTTTGGCAACCCTTCAGGAAAGCCTAGATTGTAGTCCTTCCTTAGGAACCTCCTAAGTGGTAGTTGAAACCAAACCTTAGATTAAATAGCAAGCCCCTTCGATCCGGGAATAGAGGATAGAACTCTCCGCCACCTAGTTCATCCATAGGACTAGATTATAACTTCGTGTGTGATTTGATTATTGTATTTGGCTCTTCTCGCGTAATTAGGCTATGTCGCTCGTGAGGACTGTTTAGGGGCTACCAAAGAGCTAAGGATCGAGCAAAGTTTAAAAAGCAAGTTAATCAATAAGTCGTCATAGCAAGGCAAGTCATCACACCCCTTTTGATCATATAGATCCTAGTTTGAAGAAAAAATGTTTTGTTTATAAATTGCATGCTTATTTTAATTCTGAATTACATAGAATTAATGCTTAGTTAATCTCCTACTACATTATAAATGCCCATGCCGATTTATTGAATATCCTACCTTTGGAAGCATTAGGATTAATCTGCATGTTATACACCATGCTTTAGACAAATATTGGTTTAATGTAATGCAACAGGATTCTAAAAGAAAGGCATAGTATGGCTCATTTGCATAAACAACATTTAAAATATTTGCATTTAAAAGCACTTTAAAATAGTGTAATTTAATTATTATCAACATTAAACCAATCACCGAACAACACTCCAATGCAGTTCAGGTCCAAACCATAACCCTCCAACCTGAAGCTATCAGTTTATCATCAAATATTATCATTAATGAGTAGTGTGGGACTAATCACAAAAACATTGCTAGGCCATCCATAACCACGAGAACGGCTATTCGAACAGTTTTACTTTGTCCAGAGGTGTAGTAATTTACCCACAAGACACGGTTCCACATATGTAACCATGCCCCGAAATACCACCATGGTACTGCAAAGGGGGGAACCGTGACAAGACCTTTCATGTAATCCGCCCAATAGAAGTGCCACCCGCTAATCCACCAGTCTTCGGTAGGGGTGATCAAGTACCTAGGCAGGGAGACGGCTTAGCACCCAAAAACATGGACAAATAACTACCATGCATGGACTTACAACTGCCACAAACACGGCCTGGTGCCTCCTGTTGAACGTGCCACACTTTCACTCAAGCAATTACCCATTCTAGCTTGTGGTTAGTATAGGTATTGCATCGCAACAAATAACTCACGAACCGGTCCTTAATGGTCATTAACACCACTAGTATCATCGTCATTCCATGTGCTCACAACCCACCATTAGTCAAGTTTTAGTTAGCATACTTAATTAACCAACAACGACCAACCGTCGTGAAAAATATAGCCATTAACCACTAATTAGTCATTAGTGAATGAATAGTTCCCCACATAAAATGATGCTAAATTTTCTAGGCAGGGCTAAGCAAAACTAATTATTCTAGCTAGATCATTAATTTAGACATCTAGGTAGTCAATATTAATTACCCAAGGTATCAAGGTAAAGGTATCAATATCAATTCATGGCCATAATCAAGGAGTATAGGATAATAATATAAATACCCGTAATAATGACATTCCAAAGTTTTGCATGCAATAGCGTTTAAAACAAAGTAATTTTCACAATTGGATTCAACATGCTCAAGAGGATTATCGTGTGACCTGCCTTGTAGTAGAAAAGTCTTCACTTGATCTTCCGAAACTCTTCCCGAACTTCGCACTTCTCCGAAACGGCAGAAACAATACGTCTACATGCAAAATAAGGAAAACACTAAGAAACTTCAAATAAACAGTACATAAAAAGTACATAAACAAGTAGATCATGACTTTAGATGAATTTAGGATGAAGGGTCGAATCGGAGTTCGGACAGAAAAGTTATGGCCTTCGGAAGTTTGAATAGAGAGAAAATCGAAAAAGAAATTGGAAAAAGAATATTCTCTAAATATTCCCTTGGAATTCAAATTAAATGAATTATTTTTGAATGGGTAAAGGAGGTAGGGCTCACTGTCAGAGAGATGGTTCACAGTGAACCAGGTTTATGGACCGAGGGGAAGGATGGAGTGGTGAATCGATGATGACGTGGATGCACATGTGGCGACACGTGGGTAAAGGGGGTGAGGTGGTGGCCGAGGTGGCCGGATGACGTGGCTTAGGACTGATGTTGCTCCGGTCTGAGGGTTATATGGATTTGATGGTAGAGATTTGATCTGAATGATTCAACGGTCGGGATTGACTTTGGGATTTTAAGAAGATCGGATCGATCGGATTGCATTGGGTTGATCCAACGGCCGAGAGGATTTTGTGTACTGTTGACCGGGCCCGCTTGTCATGCACAGGGGAGGGAGACTCCGGTGGGGCCCGTGTGTCATCGGCACAAGAGGGCAAGCACGCACCCATGGTGCAACACCGGTGTTGCATGGCCGAGGCGGGAAGGGATGTCGGCGGCAATGCGACAGCGACGACGGTCCAACGGCACGACGACGGCGCCTGATAGTGGTGCACGGAGGAAAGTGGGGACAGAGGCGCCGACGATGACAGCGAGCAAGGGGGGGGATCGATGAGGACATCAACACCATCGATACATCCACACCTATGCCACCACTTACTTGCGCTCGTGCACGTCAGCTTAATTATCAGGTGAGTTCATTTCTAAGTTTGTCTCCAACTTATGTAGACCATGGAAATCTGCGCATGTTGTTGTTGCTCACGAATGATGAAGGAGATCAACAAGGAAAGGGTGGAGATCAACAAGGAAAGGGATTCGCGCAGGTTGGATTCGGACTGTAGGACAGCACCAAATTGTGACGGCCACAACAACTTCATACGAACTCCAATTTGGGAGTTCCAGTACATCACGGAAAGCTTATCAAGTCTATTTTCCAACGGATCTAGGTTCATGCTCATATCTGCTTGGAATCATCTGCAATCGTTGTTTTAGTGACGAGAGATTTCCTATTTAAAGTGCTGCGTCACCTTTTTGGGCCAAAAGGCCCATGTATCAAGTTGGGTCTATTAGGGACGTGTCCTAGGGTTGGGAAACAACCCCAACACCCCTGTGGTCATCCTCCCATCCTATTAATACCTTTAGAGCCGCCACAAAAAGATTGGGTTTTGTTAGATTAAAGTTAGCATCGCTACTTTACCGTGTAATCCCGTGATCGGTTAGATTGCCGGTTTGTTCATCTTCGGAACCCCATCATTTGTTCTCTTTGACTTAAATCTTCATCTTTATTCGCAAATTGAGTTGCTTGTTCATCTTGTTATTGCTAGTTCTTGATTGCTTACAGGAACAATTACCCTCGTGGTTGGGCTGATCGTGCATCCGTCGAGATTGCGAATAGCCTCTAGAGTTGGTGTAACGATTGCTAAGGCGCAACGTCTCTGGACAGTTGTAGTCGGATCGCCAACATCTTTCCATCTAATCGACTTAACCTCTCATCGAAAGATCGGGACACCCACGTCTACGTCAAGTGGTATCAGAGCTCAAGGTTGCTTGGTGAGAGATTTCTTGTTTCGTAATTTCTTTTTTTACCTACAGTCTAGAAGCCAAAAAAAAATAGTAGATTAGATTACCGAGGTCCAAGACAATTCGAGCCTTTTACTAGTTCTTCTTAGTTTAAGTTTGTTGAGTTTTTTGTTGCATCGTTGTGTCGAGTTGCTAGTCTTAGCGTCTAGTTGTTTGGAGTTTCGAGTTCTTGCCATGCCATATCGCCACCATCATCGCCATCACCGCCGGTTGAGTCTTCAATCTAGGGTTGGCTGAGTCCGAGTTGGTCTGGTCAAATCCAAGTTGGAGTTGTGTTTGAGTCCGAGTAGGAGCACTTGCCGATCTGAGGTGGGGTTGAGCCGCGAAACCCTAACGCGCACTACCTACCTTAAAACAGGCATAACTTTCGCATACGGTCTCGAAATTGGGCAAATAATTACTCTGCGGACATCTACAGAAAATTTTACAGAAGGTTTTCCCCTGCTTCGTGGGTTTATCCAAAAAAATTTTGTAAAATTCGGCCAGGAAGTTTGAGTTTTTGAGGTCCGAAGTTTTAGCACGAGTTTTAAGGCACGCTCACAAATTTCTACAGGCCACATCTTACATCGGTTTGAGCTGCACCTTCCTAAGGTTTTGCTTTCTTGAGTTCCTAGCTTGAAAAAAAAAGGGAACAAAAGAAGTGTGTAGTATTGCTGTTCAGAAGCTTGTTTTCCCTACCTTCGCTTCCGGTGGGAGCTTTGTGGTGTCCTTTGTGGTTAGGCTCGCGTCTCTAGTACGTCCTAGCCTAGGACCAGCACGGTGCCAACTTTGAACAATTATTCAACTTGCTTTGACTAACGTGGTTCTAGCATTCCTTTGTTCACTTTTAGCCCTCCTATAGCTCCACCGGTTTGACTATCACTTGACAGGGATTCAGCAACCAAGGCGTCAATACACCTTCTCCAGGGGTTTGCTCTAGTCTGACGGTTGCCATCACCTCCTGTTTAGCTTGGTAAGAATTGGTAAGAGCTTGTTTGAATAGGTTGAGAGTGAGGGACTTACACTAGCTATATCCTAGTAGTGTCGAGGAACTTTCTTGTGTATATTTGTCCTTGTTTTCCATTTCTTTTTCCTAACCATGACAGAGATTGAAGAACGGAACGAGGGAGCGTCACATTCACCCCGAACCAAGGGAATCATACAACATTTTGCTACCCAAGTGACGGTGCGCACAGAAGGTCTTGAGGAAGATGTGCGTATCACCAATGAGCGGCTAGGTCATGTGGAGGCTACGCAGATCGCGACCAACACCAAGCTCACGGCCCTAGAAGCTTCCATGGCCGTGAACACCTGCCCTTACTGATATTATGAGGTGCCTTGATGAGATCGCCCAAGCACCCCGGGTGGCACCTCCAGCGGTGCCCAATGTTGCTGCTGGCGAATATGGAGTCATGGGCAGTGAGGTGGACGAACATAACTATACTGTTGACTCTGAGGATGATCCAAACCAACGATGGCTTAGATTCAACCGCAACGGCATGGCTCCCAACCGGCCACACCGTGAGGTACATGGCAATGATGATTCGTTTGGTAAGATAAAATTCACTATGCCTTCTTTTGATGGTAAATATGACCCTGATGCTTATCTTTTGTGGGAGTTAGTAGTAGACCAAAAGTTTGCTTGCCATGATATTCTAGAAAATAGGAGGGTTAGGCTGCTACTAGTGAGTTTACTGATTATGCTTCTATTTGGTGGAGTGAGTATCGTCAAACACATATGAATGCTATGCCACCTAACTGGGATGATTTGAAACGGATTATGCGTGCTAGATTTGTACCTTCATATTATGCACGTGATTTGTTAAATAAGCTATAACAATTGAAACAGGATAATAAAAGTGTGGAAGAATATTATTAAGAATTGCAAATAGGCATGTTATGTTGTGGTTTAGTAGAGGATGAGGAGGCTGCTATGGCTAGATTTTTGGGTGGTTTAGACCGAGAAATTTATGATATTCTTAGCTACAGAGAGTACAATAATATGACTTGATTGTTTCATTATGCTTGCAAAGCTGAAAGAGAAGTGCAGGGACGACGTACACGCACAAGAACTAACTTTTCTGCAGGGAGAGCTACATGGACACCTCGGAGCGCCGCTGCCCCACCAAGCCGTACAGCTGCACCATTGCCCTCCAACAGCAAACCGCGGCCACCACCTTCTACTACAGCACCACGTGCTTCAGAGACAACCAAAGGTTCTGTACAAACACTTACCAAGAGTGCTTCTTCGGTTGCTTCCATAGGACGAACAAGGGATGTTCAATGCCATCAATCCAAGGGTTTTGGACATTTACGAAGGGACTGCCCCAGCAAATGCGTTTTGATTATTAAGGAGAATGGTGAGTATTCTTCCGCTAGTGATTTGGATGAGGATACACTTGTATTGCTTGCAGCTAATGATGCAGGAAGTGAAGATGAGGAACATATTGGTGCAGAAGATGCCGAGCACTATGAGAGTCTTATTGTGCAGCGTGTGTTGAGTGTACAAATGGGTAAAGCGGAGCAGAACCAACGGCATAACTTATTTCAAACAAAGTGCATTGTCAACGAGCGATCCTGTCGCACCATTATCGATGGGGGAAGTTGCAGAAACTTGGTAAGTACTGAGATGGTAACTAAGCTTGCGTTGCACTCTAAACCGTACCCGCATCCATATTACATTCAGTGGTTCAACAACAGCGGTAGAGTTAAGGTGACACAATTAGTTCGGTTGAATTTTGCGATTGGTTCTTATTGTGATTTTGTTGATTGCGATGTCGTACCTATGCATGCTTGCTCCTTACTGTTGGGTAGACCTTGGCAATATGATAAAGACACGTTGCATCATGGTAGAACAAATCAATACTCTTTTATGCATAATGAAAAGAAAATTGTGTTATATCCTATGTCTCCTGAAGCTATTTTGAAGGATGAGGTTGCTAGAGCTAATAAAGAGAAAAATCAGGGGCATGTTAAAAGTGAAAATTAGATTGTAGCAAAGGAACTCGAGCAACATAAGAAGAAATAATCTAAATCTGAACATGACAAGAAAAATATGATTAAAATGAAAGGTGTTTGTTTGCTCGCTACTAAATCTGATGTTGTCAATTTGGATACAAGTAATGCTGTTTGATATGCTTTGGTATGTAAGGAGGCTTTATTTTCATTTGAGGATATACCCTTCTCTTTTCCTTCTGCGGTCACTAACCTTTTGCAGGAGTATGAGGATGTTTTTCCAAAGGAGATACCGCCGGGGCTGCCACTGATGCGTGGGATTGAGCATCAAATCGATCTGATTCCCGGAGCTTCCCTACCCAACCGTGCGCCATACAGGACCAATCCGGAGGAAACAAAGGAGATTCAGTGTCAAGTTCAAGAATTGCTTGACAAGAGGTACGTACACGAGTCTCTTAGTCCATGTGCTGTTCTGGTGATTTTGGTGCCTAAGAAAGATGGGTCATGGCATATGTGTGTCGATTGTAGAGCTATTAATAATATTACAATTCGATATTGTCATCCTATTCCTAGGTTAGATGATATGTTTGATGAATTGAGTGGCTCTATCATTTTTTCTAAAGTAGATTTGCGTAGTGGCTAGCACCAGATTCGCATGAAATTGGGAGATGAATGAAAAATAGCATTTAAAACTAAGTTCGGATTGTATGAGTGGTTAGTGATGTCTTTTGGTTTAACTAATGCGCCTAGCACTTTCATGAGATTAATGAATGAAGTTTTACGTGCTTTTATTGGTCGCTTTGTGGTGGTATATTTTGATGATATTTTGATCTATGGCAAATCTTTAGAGGATCATCTTGATCATCTACGTGCTGTTTTTGATGCTAAGCAACGTGCTAAATTGATGTTAAAACTGCATGAGACCACCAAAGAAAACATAGAGCATATGAATGCTAAGTACAAGATCGCTGGTGATAAAGATAGAAGGCAAATGATTTTTGAACTTGGAGATTTAGTTTGGTTACATTTGAGGAAAGATAGGTTTTTTGATTTGAGAAAGTCTAAATTGATGCCTAGAGCTGATGGACCTTTTAAAGTGATAGAGACAATTAATGAGAATGCATATAAGCTTGATCTGCCTACAGATTTTGGGGTTAGTCTCACATTTAACATTACAGATTTGACGCCATATTTGGGCAAAGAAGATGAGCTTGAGTTGAGGACGACTCAAATGCAAGTTGGGGGGATGATGAAGACATCAACACCATCGATATGTCCACACCTACGCCACCGCTTACTCGCGCTCGTGCACGTCAGTTTAATTATCAGGTGAGGTCCTTTCTAAGTTTGTCTCCAACTTATGTAGACCTTGAAAATCCGTGCATGTTGTTGTTGCTCAGGAATGATGGAGGAGATCAACAAGGAAAGGGTGGAGATCAATAAGGAAAGAGATTCGCGCAGGCTGGATTCGGATTGTAGGACAGCACCAATTTGTGACGGCCGCCACGACTTCATACGAACTCCGATTTGCGAGTTCTAGTACTTCACGAAAAGCTTATCAAGTCTATTTTTCAACGGATCCAGATTCATGCTCATATCTACTCAGAATCGTCCGTAATTATCATTTTAGTGACGAGAGGTTTCTTATTTAAGGTGCTGTGTCACCGTTTTTGGGCCGAAAGGCCCATGTATCAAGTTGGGTCCATTAGGGATGCGTCCTAGGGTTGGGGAATGACCCCAACACCCCTGTGGTCCTCCTCCCATCCTATTAATACCTTTAGAGCTGCCACAAATAGATTGGGTTTTGTTAGATTAAAGTTAGCGTCGCTACTTTACCGTGTAATCCTGTGATCGATTAGATCACCGGTTTGTTCGTCTTCGGAACCCCATCGTTTGTTCTCTTTGAGTTAAACCTTCATCTTTATTCACAAATTGAGTTGCTTGTTCATCTTGTTCTTGTTAGTTCTCGATTGCTTATAGGAACAATTATTCTCATGGTTGAGTTGATCGTGTATCCGTCGAGATTGCGAACAGCCTCTGGAGTTGGTGTAATGATTGCTAAGGCGCAACGTCTCTAGACGGTTGTAGTCGGATCGCCAACGTCTCTCCATCCAATCGACTTACCCTCTCATCGAAAGATCGGGACACCCATGTCCACATCAAGAATGGCTTCGGCCAGGGCTCACCAAGACAACGGAGGGTGCGGAGGTGACGACGATAGCCGCGGCGGTGGCTTGTGCTCCCGGCGTTGGCAGCAGTTGCGGCGAGGCAGAGGTGGCTGGCGGCGGCACGGGGTGAGGATGGCCCATGGTGGCAGCAGAGGGGAGCGGTGTGGCTAGGGTTCAGGGAAGAGGAAGGGGCGGGCTATTTATAGAGGGGCAGAGCTCTAGGGTGCAGGTGGCCTTGGCGACGGGGCTCTGGTTTTGGTGGTGCCCGAAGCGCAGGAAGGCGGCGCGGCACGGTAGAGGAGTGGGCAGGCCGGGGCAATGGTGACGGAGCGGGCCAGGGGTGGCGGTAGCAGCAGGCTGGGACAGGGTGGCTCGGCCCCCTGTAGGCGCCGAAGGAGAGAGAGCAGGAGGAAGGAAGAAGTAGGATGAAGAAGAAGGGAGGAAAAAAAGAAAAGAGGAAAAGATAGAAAAAGAAAAGGAAAGAGGGAAAAAGGTAGGGGTTTTCTAGAAATTTTCCAAAATTTGGAGATTTTGGGAAAATTTAGAAAATAACAAGATTAGTGAAGCATTTGAAATATTGGAACATTTCGGGAATATTGAAATATTGGAACATTTTTCGAATCGGAATATCTTTGGGAATCATACACTCGAGGATAGTCTGTGATATTTTGAGAAGATAAGGAATATTCAAAATGTAGGAATACTTTGGGGAATTGGAGTACAGAGAATATTTTGTGGGAATTGGAAAATTGGAATACTAGGGATATTTGGAATATTGAGAATATTTTGGGAATTGAGGAAAACAAAGAATATTGGATCCTTCAAAATATAGGAATATTTTTGGGGATTAGAAAATGAAGAATATCTTGTGGAAATTGGAGAATATTTTACCGAGGTTGAAATTGGATAGAAATTCAGAATATTTGGGATTTGGATTCATTTAAAAGGAATCAGACTTCGCGGAAAGGATTTGGAACTTTTGGAGTTTGGGGGAATTGAGGGATTTCAAGGATTCGGAAATGACACCTAGGTATTTGAAGAGGAGGGGAACCCGAGTCTGAGTTGAAAAGAGAGATTAAAAAGGACTGGACCAGGATCCACCCGAAAAAGGGAAAAGAATCTGGATTAGTTTTTTATTTAATTAATTACTGAAATGATCTTTGTAACATTAAAATTAATTTTGGAGCTCTAAAAAATCTAAGAAAATTTCAAAGAGTTTATTAAATCATGGGGAATTTACCAGAAAAACTACCAAGAAACAAAAAGAAAGTCCATTATTATAAATACTTGATTGTTTAAAATATTCCAACCAACCTCATGGAATACCAAAGCAACCAAGCATTAATTAGGTTTTAACTTGGAAATTTTAATATTGGAAATTTAGAATTTTATTCAAACACTTTCACAAACCCTTTCAGTGTATTCTTGTATTTCCATTTTCCCATAATAATTTTTAATTAGGGAAATTTTCAGGGTGACATTCAGGCAGGTGGTGGAGAGGATGGAGGTAGTCCTTTTCTCTGTTGGCGGCAGTCGACGAGGAGCAATAGAGAGCGAGAACGGCAAGGAGACAAAGGTGGCGGTAGTGATGGAGGATGGATGCGGTGTCAGTGGCAGCTAGTTGAGCTTGGACAGGGAGCTTGGACGCGCACTGGGGCTTGTGATTTGCGGCTGGCATGTGCAAGGATGACGCGTGGGCGTCGAGGTGGTGTGGAAGCTGCTATGTGGCACGAAGGGAGCACGGCAAGGCAGTGCTCTGCCCCACGGCAGAGGCGGTGAAGGGAGTTGGGCTGGCCTAGGCTGGCTTGGGCCAAAAGAGAAAGAGAAACAGAGAAGAGAAGAAAAGGGAAACAGATCGGAAGGGGGGAAAACAGGTCGACGACGAATAGAAGAATAGGCCAACAATTTGAAGGAGGACGGGCCGGCGGCCTGATGTCTATCGATGTTTTGTATCGGCAATAAGAATATGGGGCTACTCGTGAGATCTAAACTTGATGGATTCCAAAGGAACACGGAACAATTTATACTGGTTCAGGCCCTCGAGATAAGTTAATACCCTACGTTCAGTTGTGGTGTACTGTCTTTGAGATTTCTCTGGTGAGATTTGTGCTCTAATCTGATCTGCCCTCAGGGGGTGCCCTGCCTCCCCTTATATACCGGGGGACACGATTACTGTGACATCCTTGCCCAAGTAGAATCTGGCCTATGTGTCCCATGAGTGCTGTGTGCACTTGATTAGTACCACCTTGCTAGTTGAGCAAGAGTTGAACCAACTTGTAAGATCTTGTCGCTCCAACCATAGCACTTTCGGGTTAACCCTTTTACACGAAGCGAGGACAAAAGTGTAAGTGGGGTGCTATGTGTAAGTAGGCCCGCCTGTCGGATGGGCTAGGCTTCGTGGTTCTAGAGGGCAGGCTGTTACAAATAGCATCAGAGCCGACCCTCGCGGTTGCGTGTACGGGTCAGTGTGTGGGCATATGACACATGATGCATGTGGGCTCTGTGTGAGGCACATGGCATGGCATATGGCGCCGGCACTGGACGTACAGACGTGCGCTAAGAGGGGGCGCGTTCCTGGACATTTGCCTATATGCCTGTGTGGCTATACGGGTAAGTTGGACTAGCGGAGGCACCAGGTCCTTTGAGGGGGGTGTGTGTGACATCTTGGCCCAAGTAGAATCTGACCTATGTGGCCCATGAGTGCTGTGTGCACTTGATTAGTGCCACCTTGCTAGTTGAGCAAGAGTTGAACCAACTTATAAGACCTTGTCTCTCCAACCATAGCACTTCTGGGTTAACCCTTTTACACGAAACGAGAACGAAAGTGTAAGTGGGGTGCTATGTGTAAGTGGGCCCGACCGTCGGATGGGCTAGGCTACGCGGTTCTGCAGGGCAGACTATTATAGTTACAGAGTAGGAATCCCAGTCGGACTCCGACCAAGGGATTTCCTTCTAGGAATACAATGTGCCCGACTAGGACTATATCCTTTCCTTGTCGTGCAAGGTAATGTATGTCGAGCCCTATTGTATCCCTAATTACAAGGTTAGACCCATTTTCTATCCGAGTGGCCCAAATGTTTCTTATGAGTTACCCGGGGCCCATGGCTTCCACAGCAGCCCCTAAGACCTTCATAATCAAGTCACAGCTCAAGCCGAGTGCTCGTCCTCCACGGTGAAGAAATCCTGAGTGCCTTGGTCCCGAGTACTCTTTGTCTGAGTGCCTCTTCTCCCGAGTCCTGCTTCATGTCAACTGGCAACGAGGCTATGAAGGGCTTCATGGAAAAAAATATGAATAGTGTGCGTTGAATAGGCGCACCTATTAGGTGTAGGCCCCGACTTTGTGCTTAATTGTGAAACAATTAAACATAAAGTTACTACTTGGAAATTAGACTCTTCTGCATCATGTCAGCTGGAATTTTTGCTTAGGGCAATTTTTGGCTAAGCATGTAAGCTGAGTACTCCTTATTGAATTTTAACCTAATATGTGGTTAGGTGTACTTGAGAGATACCTGCATCCCTAATTTTAATGGAGACCAGCTGTCGATCCTTATAAGGATATATCCTCAATACTTGGTAAATAATGCAGATATCTGAACACATGTGTCCAGCAATTAGGCTTTCATGAAGCATATCTAATTTTTTAATCAGTTTCTGTAAATATCATCTGGACTATGATTTTACACAGCCAGCAGTCGGCTCAATAGAGCATGCCATTTAGAAACTCATATCTTGTGGCCCTGTACTGAATTGGTCGGCCCAAGCACACTTATCAGCACAGGCTCTATAAAAAGCGGGGAGAGAGAAAAAATTCCCTCATCTTCTTCAATCCACCAATTGTTTCGTCTTCCAGCTTCCGTGCCCAAATTTCGCACTCCGCCTCGCTAGGGTTCACTATGCTTGCGTCCCCTACTCAAGACTCGCCCGATTCTGCTCCGTCGCATCCATTCTTGGCCTCCGTAAGTCTTTCCCCCAAATCTTTTCACTCCCAGCAATGCCGAAAGCCCCATTTGAGATCCTAGAGATGACCGCCGGAGCTTGGCCAATGTCGGACTACAGTCCGTTGAAGCTGAAGCTCTTGGAGAAGCGATTGATGTTGCAGCGTCAAGACATCATCCATTGGTGCACCGCAGAAGGGGAATCCATGCTGGCACCCAAATCCGATGAGACCGTCGTCTTCACCTCTTTCTTTGATCGCGGTCTTGCCCTCCCTTCTTTGGATTTTCTTCGCCAACTCCTATCTTTTTATCAAATAGAGTTGGTGAACTTTAATCCCAACTCTATCATGCACATCTCCATCTTCACCACTCTGTGTGAAGCCTTTTTGGGGGGTGAAGCCCCATTTCAATCTCTTCCGATATCTTTTTCATATCAAGCCCCAGCCATTCAAGAATAAAATTTAGGTCATTGGGGGAGCCGGTCTCCAACTCCGGAACGAAATGAAGAAAACCTATCTCCATGTTCCTTTGAAAACCTCCCTCAAGGGCTGGCACCGAGAATGATTCTACTGTTCTAATCTTGAACCTTCTCTGCCCCCTTTTACTGGTTCTCCTCCAATAGTTCTACCGAGTTGGTCTTCAGTGCCAAATTATGAAGAGATGGGACAAGTGTACCAATTGATGGAGAAAATAGACCTCCTGAAGAGCTCAGGGCTGATTGGTCCCTGGGTGGCGAGGTGCTTCCTGAACCACCGCACTAGGCCTTTGAAGGCTAGGAGCCACTTTGGTTGGGATTACCAAGGCAAGGATGATCCTAGCCACGAATACCCTGACTTAGCCGATAAGAACAAGGTCACCGATGCCTTGCTTAGCTTTTTTGTCAACAGGGTAGTAGAGACTGAGGACACAGAACGCGCCCCCACGCCCTATAGCCAGAACAGGCCTCGGCCACAGGTAATCTTGGAAAATTGATATGGGATTGTTTTCCTTCTGTGATGAATGTCTGTGAATATCTGTCTTGAATTATTCTACAATGCATGATGTATGTTTGTCAAAATACTTGTAGGATTGTGTGGAGTTTGATTATGACTCCTAGAACCAGCCGGCCATCAAAATGAAGAAAAGGCCAGCCAGTCCTTTTGCTACCCAACCTAGCTCCAAGAGGGCTGGGAAGAAACCATTTGAAGACCCAGGTAAGAAGAAAACAAGCACGCCGAGTGCAGTGCCTGGGAGCCTGAGGATCAAGGACCCTGCCAGCTTAGCTCCCAGGCCACCAAGCCCCAAACTGGTGTCTGCAAGCCCAAGGCCAACACTGCCAAGCCCAAGGCCACCAAGATCGAGCCCAAGGCTAGCACCGCTGAGCTCTAGGTCAGCAACATCGAGCCCAAGGCCAACACCGCCGAGTACCTCAACACCCTAGTCGGCTGTGTCAGGATAGAGCCGACTGAGGCTAAATCACCACCACCGATTGCTGCGCCGACTGGCCTGACAGCTGGTAGCTCCCCGCCGCTGAGCATGCTATCAAGCCCCTCACCGACATCTTTTGGAGGTCCTCAATGGAAATTCAAGACCTCCAAAAGGTAAGCAATCTTCAATCTTCTAAGAATCTTGGATGATGTGATAGTGTCTTGATATTTGACATATTGTGTAGGAAGCGAGTTGACATAGATCCCAAGGGGACTACGCCTATTGCTCCTACCACTGAGCCCATCCTAGCTGAGCCAGCTCCAGCAATTTCACCTGCTGAGCCAGAGGCTGCCTCAGCTGCTAAAGCTGAAGCAGTCCTAACAGCAGAATCACTAGCACCAGCCAACCAGGGAGCAAGCGCTAAAGCTACTGCTTTAGCCCCCGAGCAGATCACTGAAGCCCCTGCAACTGCGGAGTTAGTGCCAGGACCCTATCGCCGTCAATATCGTCGTCTTCCGATGATGGAGATCTCCCCAGATTCGAAGCTCCACCGTGCAACTTTCCGAGAACTTTTCATTGGGTTACCCCTAAGGGTGTTGTAGAGAGTTATGACATGACAAGCGAGCAGCAATGAGGAAGCACGAAAACCTTATACATGCTGCAATCGCTGCTTCCAGGGGAGTCCAGGTATGTAACGAATCTCGCCATGTTGTGTTCTTGACAATTTCCGTTGATCTGCTACTTTGCTATTTGATTCTGTTTTCCTCTATTTTGCTCTGAGCAGAAGATCGTCGATCGCTCGGAGAAGATAAATAAGGTCCTGACCGAACTCAGCCCCCAGCTCCAACGCCTACGCCAGCTCCAGGTAGCCAAGGACAACCTGGAGCGGACTAGCCAAGAAAGGGAAACATGGCTAAGGGGATCGGTGGATAAGCTTTGGGATGAAAACTGGGCCCTAGCAAAAAAGATCAGAAGTAAGTCTTTTGTATTGTCTTCCCGAGTGGATCCCGAGTAGATTGCTCCATCATTGTTGATTCCCGACTGCCTTGTTGAGTTTTGACTGCAATCTTGAGTTCTTGACTATTTTGATTTGCAGCCCTCGAAGCCGAACTGAAAGCCCAGGAAGAGGAGAAAAAAATAGGATGAAAAGCTGAAGGAAGTGGAGAAGGCCAAAGCCAATGTGGAGGCCGACTATGCCAGTAAGTCTCTTGCTTGACGATGATCTTGGCTCGACTGCTTGTTGCTCCGACTACATTTTTTGGCTAACAAATATTCTTGTTGACTCATCTGAACAGCTTCAAAAGCCAATGCACAGATCCAGTTTAGCGCCTTCACGGAGGAAATTAAGACGATCAAGGAGTCACGGGAGATCCTTGCTAGATCCGTGAAAGGGCTCCTAGACATCATGCAACCTCACCATCCCAGGACCAGTTCCAGCACCATAACCCAAATGCAGGCACGCCTAAGCGAAGCCCCGAATATCTTGAAGAAGTACTCGGATGAGCGTGTAGCTATCGGCGTCGCCCAAGCTCTTGTCATGACCAAGTCAATATACCTTAGGGTAGACATTAAGGCCATTGGTTAGGGTTTTGTCGAGGGGACAACTCCCGAAGAGGCGCTGGAGCTGATTAGCCAGGTGAGGCCGACCGTGGAGGGAATGGCCAAGGACCGGGGTATGTAAAGACAAAGAAATTAGGCAGTCGATGACTATTAAAGAATATATATATACCTTTTGTAAAGACATTTGTAAATATTTGTACAATGCTGCCGAGTACTTGCTTATTCTGAGTCGACATTAGTTTTACCCGACTATGTAGTCTGCACCGAGTAGATCGATAGGAACTTAGGAAAAAACGTTCATCTCTGAAAGCTATACTCGGGCAAACTTAGCATAATCATTGTATAACTTCATGATTTAGATAAAACAAGCTCGGATTTTATTAACAAGGCACATAATACATGCAGCCCCTGACTCACTACTCGGTTGGGACAAGCGACGTAGTGAGTCAGAGAAAAAACTTTATTCATATGTACAAAGGAAAATACAAGACTCAGGTATAGAAAGGACGTAGCTATTCTATATTCCATGAGTTGCTGATGAGGGCACCGTCTTCAGTCTTTAGTCGGTAGGCGCCTGGGCGTGTTACCTCAACGATAATGAATGGCCCTTCCCATATAGGGGATAGTTTATGCCTGTCTTTGGTGGTTTGTATTTTTCTCAAGACAAGATCGCCCACTAAAAAGGCGCGGCCATGAACATTTTGACTGTGATAATGATATAGGCCTTGAAGATACCTTGCCGACTGGATAGTTGTGATGTCCCTTGCTTCCTCCAACTGATCGAGTTCGACTAGTCGGTCTTCATTTGATTTGTCTTCTGAGTGGGCCCGAACTCGTAGAGAACCGAACTCCAACTCGGTTGGTAACATAGCCTCAGCACCATAGACTAGGAAGAAAGGGGATTGCCCTGTTGCCCGACTAACCGTGGTTCTTAGAGACTAGAGAACAGATGGGAGTTCTTGTACCCACCGCCCTGCATATGGTTGTAGTTGGTCGAACACCCTAGCCTTGATACCTCGTAAGACCATGCCATTAGCACGCTTGACCTGCCCATTACTCAGTGGGTGTGCCACAGAAACATAACAGATCTTAATGCCAAAGTTGTCACAGAAATCTTGAAACACGCCGCCAGTGAACTAAGTACCGTTGTCCATTATGATGCGGTTAGGTACTCTAAATCGGTATAAGATACTCATGATGAAGTCCTTTGCTCGTGCTGCTATTATGGTAGCAATGGGTTTAGCCTCAATCCACTTTGTGAATTTATCCACTGTGATGAATAAGTGTGTGAACCCTCCTGGTGCTTTTTTAAACGGTCCAACCATGTCAAGCCCCCAAACTGCAAAGGGCCAACCGATTGGAATTGTTTGAAGTTCTTGAGCTGGAAGATGTGTTTGCCTTGCATAGAATTGGCATCCCTCACATGTGCGAACTATGTCTTTAGCATCTGTTACTGCAGTCGGCCAGAAGAATCCCTGCCTATAAGCCTTTCCAACATGTCTCGACGATAATATGGCGGCATATTGTCAGGAGGTCCGAAAGTTGGAAAACAAGGTCGACGGGCTGGAGATAACTCATGTATTGAGACAATACAACGAAGCTATAGACGAATTGGCCAATATGGGATCCAAACGAGAAGTGGTCCCAACTGGGATTTTTATTGAGCAACTATTGGAGCCATTAGTCAAGAAGAAACCAGTGCTTAAGCAGTCGGGGGCTGAACCTACCCCGGCAACGCATGAAGTGCTAGTCATCTCTCAAGATTGGCAGACTCCAGTTGTCAAATTCCTCTGAGACGGCGAACTCCTAGAAGATTTTAGTGAAGCCGAACGCATCAAACGTCGAAGCAAATGTTTGCTGATAGTCGGAGAAGACCTGTACCGTCGAAGCGCATCCGGAGTCCTCATGCGATGTGTCACACCCAAGGAGGGCAAGCAGATTCTGGAATCAATCCACTCGGGCATTTGTGGCAACGATGCTACATCCAGGACATTAGTCAGAAAGGCTTATAGGCAGGGATTCCTTTAGCTGACTGCGGTAATAGATGCTAAAGACATAGTTCAAACATGCGAGGGATGCCAATTCTATGCAAGGTAGAGACATCTTCTAGCTCAAGAACTTCAAACAATTCCAATCTCTTGGCCCTTTGTAGTTTGGGGGCTTGACATGGTCGGGCTATTCAAAAAAGTGCCAGGAGGGTTCACATACTTGTTCATTGCAGTTGTGGGTGCCATGGGCCCCGGGTACCTCATGACAAGCATATGGGCTACTCGGAAAGAGGATGGGCATGGCCTTGTAATTAGAGATATAATAATCTCTAGCAGACTTTGCCTTGTACGATAAGGAAAACACAGTCCTAGTTGGGTGCGTTATATCTCTTAGAGGAGATCCCTTGGCCGTAATCCGGTTAGGACTCCTACCTTGTAACCCTGTCCCCCAGTATATAAGGCGAGGCAGGGCGCCCCCTGAGGGCAGGTTGAGTTGGTTCACCAGAATCACCACCATACATCCTCAAAGGAATACCATCACAACTAGACGTAGGGTTGTGGAGGCCATGGGCCCCGGGTACCTCACCACCAGCATATGGGCCACTTGGATAGAGGATGGGCTGAACCATGTAATTAGAGATAAGATAGCACCCGACAAACTTTGCCTTGTACTATAAGAAAAGCTTAGTCTTAGTCGGATAAGTTTCTATCTCTAAGAAGGAAATCCCTTGGCCGTATTCGGCTGGGATCCTTATTATGTACCCCTGCCCCCTAGTATATAAAGGGAGGCAGGGCGCCTCTCAGGGCAGACAAGATCATTGATCACCAAACACTTCAGAGGAATAACACCTCAACTGGACGTAGGGTATTACCTCACATCGAGGGCCTGAACCAGTATAAAATCTCCTTGTGTTCCTCTGCAATCCACTGAGTTTCCCTTCGCCATGTAGCCCTATAGTTTTATTGCCGGTGCAAAGCATCGACAGTTGGCGCGCCAGGTAGGGGCTCCGACGAATTCTTCACTAGCAGATTCGATGGATTCAACCAACAGAGTTGACGGCAACAAGTTCTCCCCCGGAGACATGATTTCCTTCAGAAGCCTTGACTTCATTGCCGACCAGATCGGCAACCTAACATTGGCCGGAACAGATCCAATTCAGCTGGCCAAGGAACCAGCCGACGTAGCGCCAGTCGGCCCACAGGACGCCGCGATCTCCTTCGACGACTTACTGCGGCAGTCCTTCACATCGCCGGATATCGGGACAACTCTCTCCTTTGGTGTCCGACTTGCGCTAGGCCTTGAGCCAGCTTGGGTTGGGCCGAGAAGGGGAGAGATCGTCAATCTCCCGCACAATTTCGGTGACGCTGCAAGTTTACACCTCGCGCAGCAAACCCGATCTCATGCGATTCAGTTTGGACACAGCCAAGCGCCGTTTCAGATTGGATCTAGAGAGGTCGGAGTCATCATTACTCCGATAAACTACTTGGAGTCCGATTCCAAGTCGGATAGCGGTTTGAACGCCAGTTCGGACTCCAGTCTGGCGAGCTTCCTCCTCCCCCGCGAGATCTTTTTGGCATCAACACCACCTCCCGATGTGCGCCGACTACAAGAGGAGCAGCAAGAGGAGGCGCGCCGACTGCAACAATAGGAGGAGGCAAACCACAAGGCTCGCAATGACGGGCTGCGCAAGGCTAGGCGAGCAGCTCAGCAGCAAACCCTCCAAACTAAAGTCGGCGATCACGACGACTTCGTCATGCCACAACAAAATGTTGTGGCCGCCGCAACCCTGCTGGACACGCTTCAGCTCGGTCCTGATCACCAGGCCACGCCGACTATCGCCAAGATCAAGGCGATGATCACGGCCGCCGCCTGCCAGCAACAACAACAGCAGTCGGGCGACACCGTGGTACCGACTAATCGGTCGGGATCTCCAGCAGCGGGCTCCTCTACATCAGCACGTCACCGGGCGGCTGGCTCCAGTCGGCCACACGAAGAATCTAGGCAAATGTCACTCGGCAACACTAGTAACGGCAACTGGCGTCGCCTCCAGCATGACCGCCAGCCTAACCAGGACCTCCGAGAGCGCCTCCAACATGACCTTCGCCACACCATCAATGCCCGGCGCCACGAACGACGCGAAGATGAGCGCCAACGAATGGAGGATGAAAACGAGCGCTTCGGTCTTCATCACGAGTGGTTTAACTGCCGTGGTCGGAGCCCAAGCCCTCATGAAGACGAAGGCATCCTAGCTTTCACCCAGGAGCTACAGGACGTCCATTGGCCGACTGGCTTTAAGCCCACCGGTATTGAAAAATACGACGGCAAAACAAATCCCGAGTCCTGGCTCACCGTTTACACCCTAGCAGTTCGAGCCGCTGGGGGTGACAGCAAAGCTATGGCTAACTACCTCCCGGTTGCGCTAGCCAACTCAGCGAGAACATGGCTGACAGGGCTCCCAAGGCAGTTGATCGGTTCCTGGGGAGAACTCAGGGACCGGTTCATTGCCAATTTTCAGGGAAGCTACGAGAGGCCATCTTCTGAGCACAACTTGTACCAACTACATCAGAAGAAGAACGAGTCTCTACGAGATTTTATCAAAAGATTCTTCGAGAAGCGCAACAAGATCCAAATGATCAAAGACGAGGCTGTCATCGCTGCCTTCCGTAAGGGAGTAAAGGACGCCCCGTTCATCGCGAAGTTCACTCGGAAACCACCGCCGACTATCCGGGCTCTATTCGACATGGCCAACAAATACGCTGACTCGGCTGAAGCGATCGCAGAGGCCCTCGACGAGAAGAAGGAGTCCCGACAGAAGGACCAAAAGGCGAAACCTGACAACGAGCCGTCTCAAAATAAGTTTGGCAGCCGCAAGCAAAAATCGGACAATGAGGTGGCCAACATGGAGCGCACTCGGTCGCGGCCCTAGCGGAATAACGACTACCAGAAAGTCATGAGTGGGCCATGCCCCTTCCACCCCAAGGGCAAGCACGCGGCCAAAGACTGCTACATGCTCAAGAAGTTTGCCACCGAGCAGGCTTCATCATCTAGCGCCGACAAGGACAACGACAAGCTAGACCCTGGTCCGGCTGATGATTTCCAAGATCCTCAAGCCGAGCTCAATCACATCTTCGGGGGGCCGCTTGCGTACGAGTCCAAGCGTAAGCAAAAGCTATCAGCACGCGACATCAACACGATTTCTACAACAGACACCCCCCAATATCTGCGCTGGTTAGAGATGGCCATTACTTTCAACCGCGCAGATCACCCAGATCGGGTTTCGCACCAGGGACGATACCCACTCGTCCTGGACCTGGTCGTCAGAAACATCAGGCTGAAGAAAACCCTCATCGACGGAGGCAGTGCGCTCAACATCCTATTCACCAAGACTTTGGACGAGATGAAGATTCCTCGTTCAGAACTACGGCCGAGTACTGCGCCCTTCCACGGGATAATTCCTCAGCCTGTCATCAACCCCACTTGGGCAAATAACCTTGCCAGTAACCTTCGACACGCGGGATAACTTCCGCACAGAAAACGTCTGCTTTGAGGTCGCTGATTTCGAGACCGCGTACCACGCGATACTCGAACGACCGGCACTTGCCAAATTTATGGCAATACCGCACTATACATACATGGTGCTCAAGATGCCTGGGCCAACAGGAGTCCTCTCCCTCCGCAGCGACATTAAGCAAGCCTTCACCTGCGACAAGGAGAGCTGCGAACTGGCCCAATCACTGGAGGCGGCAGTCGGGCGCGATAGCATTCGGCAAGCTGCCACAACAGAAGTCAAGCAAGATCAAGTTCCAGCAAAGAAGGCGGCGAAGTCAGGAATTTCAGTGGACTCTGACACGAAGAAGATCCCCCTGGACCCTTCCGACCCCTCCAAGACTGCTTTAGTCAGGACCGGACTCGACCCCAAATAGGAAGACGCGCTCGTCACCTTCGTCCAAGCTAACAAGGATATCTTTGCGTGGAAGCCATCCGACATGCCGGGCGTGCCAAGGGAAGTGATCGAGCACGCCCTAAACGTGAAGACAGACGCCAAGCTGGTCAAACAACGGCTGCGGCGCTTCGCCCAGGACCGCAAGGACGCTATTCGGGAGGAGATTACCAACCTCCTCACAACCGGGTTCATCAAGGAGGTCTATCACCCGGATTGGCTGGCAAACCCAGTCCTGGTCCGGAAGAAAAATGGTAAATGGCGCATGTGCGTCGACTACACCGATCTCAACAAAGCGTGCCCCAAGGACCCATTTGGTCTTTCCAGGATAGATCAGGTGGTAGATTCCATGGCCGGGTGTGACCTACTCAGCTTTCTTGACTGCTACTCGGGATACCATCAAATCAGCCTGAGGGAGAAAGACTGCTTAAAGACATCTTTCATCACGCCGTTTGGAGCGTACTGCTACATCACAATGTCGTTCAGTTTGAAGAACGCTGGAGCAACCTATCAACGGGCAATTCAGCGATGTCTGCACACTCAAATCGGGCACAACGTGGAAGCCTATGTCGACGTCGTGGTGATCAAGACCAAGTCCAAAGCCGACCTCATCGCTGACCTGGAAGAAACTTTCCAAAATCTTCGAAGATTCAAGGTGAAGTTGAACCCGGAAAAGTGCGCCTTCGGTGTGCCCTCCGGCAAGTTACTCGGTTTCATCGTCTCGCATCGCGGCATCGAGGCCATCATGAACATGGCACCCCCGACTAACCTTAAAGACGTCCAGAAGCTGACAGGCTGCATGACGGCACTCAGCCGGTTTATCTCCCGACTGCGCGAACGGGGTATGCCCTTCTTCAAGCTACTCAAAAAGATGAACAATTTCCAATGGACTCCGGAAGCCCAGCAAGCCTTCGAAGACTTCAAGCAATTTCTCACATCACCTCCCGTGTTGGTGTCACCTCTGCCCCAAGAACCGCTAATGCTATATCTGGCGGCAACCACTCAGGTAGTTAGCACGGTACTGGCGGTCGAGCGATCTGAACAGGGTCATACCCAGAAAATACAAAGACCAATTTATTTTGTCAGCGAGGTGCTTGCCGACTCAAAGACGAGATATCCACAGGTCCAGAAGCTGTTATATGGCCTACATATCACAGTCCGGAAGCTAGTGCACTATTTCCAAGCACATCAAGTCACAATGGTCACAGCTTTCCCACTCGGGGATGTCCTTCATAATCACGAGGCCACTAGCCGAATCGCTAAATGGGCACTCGAGTTGATGGCGTTCGACATCACCTTTCAGCCAAGGACAGTAATTAAATCGCAAGCTCTAGCCGACTTCGTGGCCAAGTGGACGGAAGTTCAACTGCCTACATCAACAGCAAAGCTAGAGTACTGGGCAATGTACTTCGACGGTTCTCTACGGATCAACAACGCTGGGGCTGGAGTCATATTGACATCCCCTACCGGTGAAAAACTCAAGTACGTCCTACAAATCCACTTCCCGGCCTCTCACAACGTCGCCGAGTACGAGGCACTCATCCACGGGCTATGCATTGCAATATCACTCGGCATACGTCGACTGGTTGTGCGCGGTGACTCTCAACTTGTGGTGAACCAAGTTATGAAAGACTGGACTTGTCTCGACGATACCATGGCAGCATATTGTCAGGAGGTCCGCAAGCTGGAAAACAAGTTCGACGGGCTGGAAATAACACATGTCCTGCGCCAATACAACGACGCGGCAGACGAGCTAGCAAATATGGGATCCAAGCGAGAAGCAGTTCCGACTGGAATCTTTGTCGAGCAACTCATGGAGCCTTCAGTCAAGAAGAAACCGGCGCCGGATCAGTCGGGAGGCGAACCTACCCCGGCTACAGACGAGGTGCTGCACATATGTCACGACTGGCGGACTCTTGTTATCAAATTTCTCCTGGACGACGAACTCCCAGAAGATCGCAGTCAAGCCGAGCAGATCAAGCGTTGAAGCAAAAGCTTCTTACTAGTCGGAGAAGACCTGTACCGAAGGAGCGCATCCGGTGTCCTCATGCGTTGCGTCACCACCGAGGAGGGCAAGCAGATTCTGCAGTCGATCCACTCGGGCATATGTGGCAACCATGCCGCATCCAGGACGATAGTCGGAAAGGCTTACCGGCAGGGATTTTTCTAGCCCACAGCTGTAACAGACGCCAAGGATATTGTTTGCAAGTGCGAGGGTTGCCAGTTCTATGCAAGACAAACAAATCTCCCAGCCCAAGAACTTCAAACTATCCCTATTTCTTGGCCATTCACAGTATGGGGGCTAGACATGGTCGGGCCTTTCAAGAAAGCGCTAGGAGGGTTTACACATTTATTCGTCGCAGTGGATAAATTCACCAAGTGGATCGAGGCCAAACCCATTGCAACAATAACAGCGGCACGCGCAAAGGACTTCATTATGAGTATACTACACCGATTTGGAGTCCCTAACCGCATCATCACCGACAACGGTACTTAGTTCACGGGCAGCGTATTCCAAGACTTCTGCGAAGATTTCGGCATCAAGATCTGCAACGCATCTGTGGCACACCCACGGAGTAACGGGCAGGTCGAACGAGCCAACGGTATGGTCTTACAAGGCATCAAGGCCAGGATATTTGACTGACTACAACCATACGCGGGCCGGTGGGTACAAGAACTCCCATCCGTTCTCTGGTCTCTCAGAACCACGGTTAGTCAGGCAACAGGGCAATCCCCTTTCTTTCTGGTCTACGGTGCAGAGGCCATGCTACCGATAGAGATACAGTTCGGCTCTCCGCGAGTCCGGGCTTACTCAGAAGACGATTCAAATAATACCCGATTGGTCGAGCTCTATCAGTTGGAAGAAGCAAGGGATATCGCAACAATCCAGTCGGCAAGGTATCTTCAAGGCCTGCGTCGCTATCACAATCGCAATGTCCGTGGCCACGCCTTTTTGGTCGGGGATCTCGTCTTGAGAAAAATACAAACCACCAAAGACAGGCACAAATTATCCCCTATCTAGGAGGGGCCGTTCATTATAGCCGAAGTCACGCGGCCAGGCGCCTACCGACTGAAGACCGAAGACGGTGCCCTTGTCACCAACTCATGGAATATAGAACAGCTACATCCCTTCTATACCTGAATTTTTATCTTTTCATGTGTACAGTCTCACTGACTCACTACGCCACTTGTACCAACCGAATAGTGAGTCGGGGGCTGCATGTACTATATGTGTGTTGTCAATAATATACAAGCCTGTCTTACTCCAGTTACGAAGTTTTGCTACGACTGTTACGTTTGCCCGAGTACAGTTTCTTCTAGTGAACTATTTTATCAAGTTCCGACAAACTAACTCGGCGTAAACTACATAGTCGGGTGAAGCTAATGACGATTGAGTAATAATTCAGTGCTTGGCAGCACCGCACATATGTTTACACATGTTTTTCACAAAAGTTTATACATACCGACTACATGACATTTTGCTCTTACAGACCCAGGTCTCGGGTAATTGTCTCAGCAGTTGGCTTCGCCCGGGCAATCAGCTCCAGCGCCTCCCCGGGCGTCGTCTCCTTGGCAAACCCCTCCCCGATGGCTTCAATGTCTGCCCTCGGGTAGATGGACTTGGTCATCGCCAGGGTATGGGCCACGCCGGCAATAATACGCTCATCCGAGTACTTCTTCAAGGCACTCGGTGCATCCTCGAGACGCGCCTCTACTTGGGGGATCCTGCTGCAACTAGTTCCCACAGGGCTAGGATCTATGAGGTCAAGGAGCCCTTTCACGGACCCAACGAGGGCTTCCCGTGACTCCCTGATTACTCTTATCTCCTCTGTATAAAACCAATATTGGGCCTGGACATTAGCTCCCATGTCTGTCCGGGTCCACCGGCAAGTAAACTTGTCAGGCTCGGTTGCAGATGGAAGGACTAATGGATTGGTTAAGATCACGGTCAGGTCGGGGACTTACTTTCGTAGTCGGTCTCCCACATGGCTACGGTTTTCTCCAGTTCGGCTTTCTCTTCGCCGAGCTTGATGGCGGCCTCTTTCGACTTGGCCTTCTCTGGTTTAAGCTCAGCGTTGGCCTTAGTCAGGTCGGCCTTGATCTTCTCGAGCTCGGCCTTTGCCTCTTCGGCCTCCTTCAGCTAGGATTCCCTCTCAGTTTGGGTCTTCTGCCTCTTCGGCCTCCTTCAGCTAGGATTCCCTCTCTGTTTGGGTCTTCAACTCCGCTTCGAGGGCTGCACAACAGATTAGCCAAGAGCTCAACCGTGCAATCAAGACACAATTGGGCAGTCGGGAACAACGCAACTGGAGAAATACATCAGTGGTTCAGCCGGGAAGATGTAGTCGGGGAATTTACCTCTAATCTTTCCGGCTTGGGCCCAAGTCTCATCCCTGAGCTGGTCGGCGGCACTCTTCAGACAGGCCTCCCTCCCTGCGTGCTACTCCTCCATCACGGCCTTCAATGCCCAGAGCTGCTCCAGTCCCGCGAGATGGGGGGCCATCTCAACCAAGATTTCGGACATCGCCTCGTTGCGATCAACAACATCCTGCTCAGGGGGAAAGTAAGTTAAAAACGAGTCGAGACGTCAGAACAAGAAGACCACCAGGACTCTTATCACAAGGGCCATACCCGAACCCCCTCGGACCCGGCAATGGCGGCGCGGAGCAACCTTTCGCGTTCCCTTCTCGCTGCAGCCTCATCGAGCCTGAACCTCTTCGCGGTCCCATCAGGAGCGGTCCAGGTGAACGTTCGGGGCATCCTACACGGAGGAGCTTCAATCCGAGGCAGGTTCGGGATCTCTGACGATGATGATGACGATGACAACAACGACCACGACGGCGACGGGGTTCTGGCCCCCACGCTGCCGTCCCTTGCGGCCTCGGGGATCAACTCGGGGGCTCCAACGGAGGCCTCTGCAGCAGGCGACGGCTCGGGGGCTAGGGTAACGACCTCAGTAACGGCCCCTCGGTCGGGCGGCAACGACGGCCCCGCAGTCGGGACCACCTCAGTCTCCGTGGCTGGGCTGGCTACTGGCTCAGCGGGTGTGCTCGCGGGTACCGGCTCGGCTGGGGCAGGCCCTTCTAGAGGAGCGGTCGGAGTGGTCTCCTTTAGATCGATATCCACCTGCTTCCTGCACGACAAAACAAGATATCAGAACACCACTTCAACAAGCAAGAATCCCGGAAGACCCAAAGCGGCCTACCTCTTGGAGAACTTGAGTCTCCCACCGGGTGATTCAGGCCCTGGAGCAGCATGCTCAGCAGTCAGGCCAGTCAGCATCACAACCGGCGGCGGCGCAACAGGTCGAGTTGGCTCCATCTCTGGTGCGGTTGGCTCGGGCGCCCCCGCGCTCGGCGGCGTCTGCTCGGGCCGGCGACTCGGTGGTACTTTTGCCGGGCTCAGCAATGTTGAGTTCGGCCCCATAGGTCTCAACCTGGGACTTGACTGCCTGGGTGTCGTGGCGGCAGTGTCCTTTATCTTCAGCGCCCCTACCACGACAAGAGGCGTCAGGGCCCCCTCACCCTGATACAGAATGGGTTTTTTCCCGGCTCTCTTGGAGTCGGGCTAGATAGCAGCGGGGCTCCTTGGCCTCTTCTTTGATTTGACGACCGACAATGGGCCCGAGTCCTCATCAAACTCTTCGTGCCACTACAGACGAGTCAACGAAGTACATCATACAATGCTGGACAATCGCAGACACAAGCCCACAGGCATTCATCACAGAAGAAGGATAAAAAATTACCTTGGTACGGGGCCAAATGAAGCTATAAGCCGCGACCCGACGATTGTCATCCTCGGTCGCTACCACCCCTTCGGAGAAGTAACTGAACAGGGTCTCGGTCACTGTGCTCTTCTCGGCTGACTTGTTGCTTACTCGGTCAGGATCATTTTTGCCCTTAAAGGCCTAGCCAAATGCGCTCCTTAGCTTCAGCGGCTGGACACGCCGAGTCAGGAAGCGACGAGCCACCCAAGGTCCAGTCAGGCCAGCTCTCTTGAGGTCATCTAATTTCCCCAACAATTGGTGCACTTGGCCCATCTCCTCAAAGGTGGGATCCGATGACCAACTTAGTAAAACTACCGGTGGCAAGCCAGTGAATGGGCGCAAGGAGGGAGCCAGATCTGCGCAATAGAACCACTCCTTGTGCTAGCCTTTCAAGGAAGATTTCAAGGGAAGATCAAGAAATGTTTTCTTCCCATCACTCCTCACCTGGAGACCAGCCCCCCCAATCACATTGATATTATTCTTGGAGGGCTGGGGTTTGATGTGGAACAAATGACTAAAGAAATTAAAATGGGATTCCACACCCAAGAAGCACTCACAAAGAGTAACAAATATGAAGATCTGAAGAATCGAGTTGGGATTTAGATGCACCAATTCCAACCCATAGAAGTCAAGGATTCGGCGGAAGAACGCAGATGAGGGAAGACATAAACCCCGATCGAAAAAAGAGACAAAAACTACTGTTTTGCCAGATTGGGGATTTGGGACCGACTCACCCTTAGCCAGCCGCCAGCGGATCACCTCTTGGCTTGGCAAGTTCAACTAACTCTCCATCAGCCTCAGCTTCACCAAACCGCAATCCGAAGTCGGCCAAGCATTCTCCGGCGCCCCCACAAGATCCGAAGCTTTCGGCATAATTGGGAGCGGAAAGATTTGGGGGAAAAGCGAATCGGGGGCTTGGAATAGACAAAGCGGACCAGAAATGCCCGAGTTCGAACAGAAAGCAGCAGCAGCGGCTAACCCTAGCCGAGCGGGAGGCGAAAAGTTGGGCACGGAAGTGGAAGACGAAACGATTGGCTGATTTGGGGAAGATGAAGGAATCTTTTTCTCTCTCCCTATTATTTATAGAGCCGGTGCCGACTAGATGGGCTTGGGCAGACACAGTCAGCACTGGGCCACCAAGACATGAGTTCCTACAGTAGCATGCTCCATGTGGGCCGCTCGCAGGCTGAGTTGAAATTATAGCGCTGGTGCTACTAACAGGAGCCGATAAGGTAAACAGATATGCTTCATAAAAGCCCTATTGCTAAACATATATGTTTGGATATCTGTTTCATCCGCCAGGTCCTGAGGATATGTCCTTATAAGGATCATAAACTGGTCTTCATTAAAATTGGGGATGCAGATATCTTTCTCGGGAACACCTAACCACGCCATGGATTTATGTTCATAAAGTGGTACTCGGCCTACATGCGTGGCCATCAGTTACCATGAGCAACATTATTCCAGCCGATATGACGCTGAAGAGTCTAACTTTCGAGTAGTGCACTATTCAGGAGAGACTATAAATCTCTTATTCCCGCTAACATGACACGGAGGAGTCTAACTTCTGAGTGGGACGCCACTTGGGAAAGACTATAAATGCATATTCCGACTGACATGAAGTCGAAGAGTCCTACATACGAGTAGATCCCTACTCGGCAAGACTACAAAGTTTATTCCGGTTGACATGATACCGAAGAATCTTATATACCAGTAGTAATCTACTCGGGAAAGATTATCAGGTTAAAGATCTTTGACTTTATGTTTAATTGTCTTCACAATTAAGCACAAAGTCGGGGGCTACACCTAATAGGTGCGCCTATTCGGCGCACATTATTCCTACATCTACATGAAGCTCTTCATAGCCTCGCTGCCAGCTGACATGAAGCAGGACTCGGGAAGAAGACTCACTCGAATAAAGAGTACTCGGGAGCATCGCACTCAGGCAATCTTCACTGTGGAGGAAGAGCAGTCGGCATCAGCTGTGACTCAACTATGAAGGTCTCAGGGGCTACTGTGGAGGCCATGGGCCCCGGGTACCCCACCACCAACATATGGGCCACTCGGATAGAGGATGGGCCAAACCATGTAATTAGACATAAGATAGCACCCGACAGACTTTGCCTTGTACTATAAGGAAAGATTAGTCTTAGTCAGATAAGTTTCTATCTCTAAGAAGGAAATCCCTTGGCTATATCCGGCTGGGATCCTTATCATGTACCCCTGTCCCCTAGTATATAAAGGGAGGCAGGGCGCCCCTCAAGGGTGTTAACGCCAAAATTTGGTAAGGCCCTGTATCAGATTCGGTCAAGAAGAAGATTGCAGTCAACTAACGGGAATTAATCCGGAAGGGGCTGAATCCAGGAAGAAGCCATGAAGACCGCAACATGGCAGTTATTTACCATGTCTACTATTTAGGCAGTGTTAGTTTTTATCTTTAGGAAACCTGATCTCGTGTCTGATCGGGTCTTATTAATATTTCCTCCTGTAAATTAGGAAATTGTGTGCCGTGTCCAATAAGGACTCGTGTCAACTCGGGGTATAAATACGTATGCCCGGGTGCTTTGTAAATCATCAATCGATCAATACAAATTCGGTGCATCGCCACTCTTTCGACGGGTTCTTGCTTCTCGAGTCGGGCTGCATCGGTTAAGTTCGACCTCCTGCGAGAGGGTAAGTCTCGTCACCCCGACTACCTATCGGCTAGGACTTCCTCGGTTAGGTCCGATATTCTAGTCGGTTTATGGTAGTCGGCTTACCACGATATATCTATTTTGTCTATGGCTGCATCAGTTCAGTTTGATCTCATAGATTGATTAGGTATATCACATCACGCGTGCGTAGATCGTATCGGCTTACTAGGAGCGATTTATCAATAGTTTGTGCTGCATCGGTTGGGTCCGACCTACTAAACTGCCAGTGATAAATCGTTCCTGCTAGGTTGATATCTTGTGCGCAAGCGTCTTATCAGGGTGTATAGCCGATAAGTTATCATATTTTGCATCACGATCACATCAGATCTATCGGCCTATTGAGGTTTTGTTATTATTATCAGTCTGTGCTGCAACGGTTTGGTCCGATCTACTAGACTGACGATAATAACTTTACTCTTAATAAGCCGATAGGTTTTTATGCGATGTTTTATCGGAGTGTTTAGCCGATAAGTTATCTTTTATTAAATATAGCCAGTTATACTGCTTGCTTTGTTATACATTCTTGCCTATATTACTATTACGATCAGCTAAAGGCGAGCCGATTAGTTTACTCTGCCAATCCAAGCACCTCAGGTAAGTTCCCGAGCACGAGCTTAGGTAAGTTCCCGGGCATGATCAGCGCGCAAGGACCCGGGCACGGACAGCAGATAAGGACCCGGGCACGCATAGTAGGCAAGGACCCAGGCACGGGCACGAACAACAGGCGAGGATCCGGGCACGGACAGCAGGCAAGGACCCGGGCACGAGCGCGAACAACAGGCGAGGATCCGGGCACGGACAACAGGCGAGGACCTGGGCGCGAGCATGAGCAAGGCCTGGGCATGGGCGCGAGCAGTACTATACGAATATTCACTATTGCAACTAGCTGGAGTTCGTTTATTTATTTATGCATTATACATATTTATTCTAGCAATTTATAGCCGATTTTCAAGTATTTCTCGGCAATCGGCTAGTTTGATATTCGCTTATTATTACGTTATTGTTCATGCCATCATCGGCTTCCAGTCGGTGTATAAGTGCTATAGTTCATATCGGCTATCGGCCGATAAGACGAGTCCAGATCGGCTTCTAGCCGATTGGCTCATTGATCTAACATTTTATCTCCTTATCAATTACAGGGTCAAATTGACTGGCACGCCTACGAACCTCAAGATTTTAGGACCTGAACTGGAGTGAAGCAAATCTCCCAGGCCTTCGCGTGTCTTCCCTGACACCAAACGGCCCCGGTGGTTTTTGGCGTCAACACGTTTTTGGCACGCCTGGTGGGACACGAAATTTCAACAATCTTTCGATCGTAGTTTTCAACATGGCCGGCAAAGAGGTCAAGACAGATAACGTAATTTCGGTCACTATGGAAGATCAAACCGAAGAGCAAAGACAGCAACTCGAGCAAAATATGGCTAATTTTCAGAAGCTTTGCTTGGAATCCTTCAGTATGACGAGGCAAGGGCCGATTCAAAAATCTCAGTTTCCGAAACCAGTCCTGGTTGGAGAATCGAGCTGTACGCCACCTAAAAGTCCACCAGTAAAACCTTTACAGGAGATGGTTAATGAAGCGGTTCATCACGCACTCATCAATCAGTCAGGAATTTTGGTGAACACGCTGCATAATCTGATTAAGAAGACGGTGGATGGATCAATTGTTCAAGAGCCTACTCGAGGTCCTGTTTACCTCCCACCAAAGGTTGAATCAAACCAAGCTGCTTACAACATCAGTAGAGACGTACTAGAAAACTTGTTTATACACAACCAGGCTGGGGGGCAACAAGACATTCCTGCTGGATACCATCGGTCTGCTTATTATGGGGGATATCAGCAAAATTATCCAGGAGGCGGGGCCGATCCAGGTACTTACCAAAGGGAATATCCTAGACAAAATCGGCAACCAACTCCACCGATACAGTATCAACAGGACAATCTGAGGGAAGAAGATTTATCGACAAGGGTTGCAGAAATAGTAAGGGAACAATTCGGGATTAAGCCCAAGGAACAGACTTTCATGTATCGGCATCCGTATCCAGAGTGGTTTGACAGAGTCCCATTGCCACACCGATATAGAGTTTCGGATTTCTCTAAGTTCTCAGGGCAAGACAACACATCTACAGTGGAACACGTCAGCCGATTCTTGGCACAGTGCGGAGAGGCATCGGCTGAGGAGGCCTTGAGAGTTAGGTTTTTTTCCCCGTCGCTTTCTGGATCGGCTTTTACATGGTTCTCTTCATTACCACCGAACTCAGTTCGGGGATGGACCGATCTGGAAAAACAGTTTCACAAGTATTTCTTTGCTGGAATTCATGAGTTGAGACTGACGGACTTAACATCGGTTAGACAGCGACCAGACGAGACAGTGCCGGAATATATTCAACGATTTCGGGACGTTAGAAACCGGTGTTATAGTCTGAACCTGAGTGATGGACATCTGGCCGATTTGGCATTTCAGGGTCTTTTAGCGCCAATTAAGGAGAGATTTTCATCACAAGAGTTCGAGTCCCTGTCGCACCTGGTTCAGAAGGTATCGGCTCATGAAAGCCGATTTCAAGAGGCGAAGAAAGAAAAGTTCCAGAAACGAGTCGCTCAGGTGAAAGTTTATTCATCGGACTCAGATGATGAAGGATCCGGTGCTGAGGTTGGATTGGCGGAATGGGCTAGAAACAAGAAATCAGTATCTTGCCCGTGGGTCAAAGATATCGGCAAAGAGGAGCGATATGACTTTGACGTCAATAAAGCCGATAAAATTTTCGACTTGCTACTACAAGAGAAGCAGATACAACTTCCGCCAAATCATGTGATTCCATCAGCTGAAGAACTGAAGAAGAAAAGATACTGCAAGTGGCACAATACTATATCGCATCACACCAATGAGTGCAAGGTTTTTCGGCAACAAATTCAATCGGCTGTCGAGCAGGGAAGAATCAAATTCGAAGACAAGAAGCCGATGAAGATTGATGGGCACCCGTTTCCCGTAAACATGGTCTATGCGGGATTGTTGTCAAGGACTTCAGCCGATGAAGGAAGATATCATAGGTATAAATCAAGGATTACTTCATCGGATATGATAGAAAAGTACTCAAGGTATGAGGAACAGAGGGCTGAACCAGAAAGATATAATTCACATTGGGATTGTCCGTTCTTCCGATTCTGCTGGGATCAAGGGATGAGATTGCCATCAATTGAAGATTGCCCTGAGTACGATAATCTGAGATTTCAGCAGGATCATCAAGAAAGTTCATCACAGAATCGGCCATTCAGGAGATGGGCATCGATACATAACCGATTAGGGCCGGTTCACAAAGAATTCTTTGAAGAAAATGAGGAGGAGGTGCATGAAAAACAAGTCCAGAATCCTCAATGGTGTCCTAGTGGGATATTCACGAAGAATCAGAAGAGAAGGGCGCAACGACTACGACACCGAGAGCAACAGGAAGAACAGAGGCAGGATCAGGAAGAGGCCGATCATCGTCACAAGAGAACCAAACAAGTATGGCGAGTGAAGAGGAAGGATGATGAAGATGCATCGGCTCCAGTAAATATGGTGTTCTTTTTGCCTCGGGAATACAAGGCACTCTCATCGGATGAAGACGGCGATGAAGAAGTTTTCGCTCAGCTAGCATTGCAACCCGATCAGGCCGTATTTGACAAACCAGAGGAATCGGAGCATCGGCACTTAAAGCCACTATATATCAAGGGCTATGTAAATGGGAAGCCGATGACAAAGATGCTAGTTGATAGGGGAGCAGCTATTAATCTGATGCCTCATGCTACGTTTCGAAAGTTGGGGAAAACTGCCGAAGACTTGATCAAGATGAATATGGTGCTAAAAGACTTCGGTGGGAATTCATCAGAGGCGAAAGGCGTGTTAAACGTGGAATTGACAGTGGGAAATAAGACGTTACCTACCATGTTTTTCGTCATCGACGGAAAGGGGTCATATAGTTTGCTTCTTGGCAGAGATTGGATTCACGCAAACTGTTGCATGCCCTCGACGATGCATCAGTGTTTGATACAGTGGCAAGGGGATCAAGTCGAGGTAGTCCTAGCAGATCGGTCGACCAACATTGCAATGACCGATTTGCCAGTCTGGAAAGCCAATGGTGTTGATTGCCTGTCCGGGAAAACATGGGAAGGAGACTATCTTAAGGTCACTAGCCAAGGGATACAGCCGATTCAGCAAGTTGGCTCTGAATTGTTACTCTGATGGACTCCGTTGAAGATTTTGAGGGGAAACTAGGACAGGGGTTTACGTCGGCCGATGATTTGGAGGAGATCGACATAGGACCAGGAGATAAGCCAAGGCCGACATACATAAGCAAAAAGTTATGTCCTGAACTTCGAGAAGAATTGATAACACTATTGAGGGAGTATTGGGATTGTTTTGCCTGGGAGTATCACGAGATGCCAGGATTAAGCCGATCAATTGTTGAACATCGGCTACCCATTAAACCAGGATATCGGCCATTCAAACAGGCTCCAAGGAGTTTCAAGGCAGAGTTATATGAGCCAATCAAAGCAGAAATTACAAGATTGTATGATGTCAAGTTTATAAGGCCGTGCCGATATGCTGAGTGGGTTTCTAATATCGTCCCGGTAGAAAAGAAGAATGGAAAATTGAGGATATGTATTGATTTCCGGGATCTGAATAAAGCTACCCCCAAGGATGAATACCCAATGCCGATAGCAGATTTGTTGGTGGACGCAGCATCGGGCCACAAGATTATTAGCTTTATGGACGGCAATGCAGGATATAATCAGATTTTTATGGCTGAAGAATATAAACATTAGACTGCGTTTCGATGTCCTAGAGCTACGGCTTGTATGAGTGGGTAGTAATGACTTTTGGATTAAAAAGTGCCGGTGTGACTTATCAGAGAGTAGTGAATTATATATTTCATGATCTCGTCAGCTTGTTAGTGGAAATTTACATCGACGATGTAGTGGTTAAGTCTAAGAGTGAAGAAAGCCATATAGCCGATTTGCGGAAAGTGCTGGAGAGGGCCAAGAAATACGGACTAAGGATGAATCCCAATAAATGCGCTTTTGGCGTATCGACTGGGCAGTTTTTGGGTTTTATGGTTCATGAGCGAGGAATTGAAGTTAGCCAGCAGAGCATCAGAGCCATCAAGACCACAGAGCCACCAAGCAACAAGACGGAGTTACAGTCATTGATCGGCAAGATTAATTTTGTAAGGAGGTTTATATCAAACTTGTCAGGGAGAATTGAATCTTTTACTCCGTTATTGAAGTTGAAAGCCGATCAAGAGTTTGTGTGGGGGGTAGCGCAGCAGAAGGCATTCGACGAGATCAAGAATTATCTGAGTTCCCCACCTATTTTAATTCCACCGCAGAAAGGAGTGCCGTTCAAATTGTACTTGTCAGCCGATGAGAAATCCATCGGGTCTGTACTGATACAGGAATTTGAGGGGAAGGAGCGAGTTGTGTTTTATTTGAGCAAGAGGCTTTTGGATGCTGAAACAAGATATTCTGCGGTGGAAAAATTATGCCTTTGTTTATATTTCTCATGTACAAAGTTAAGGCATTATATCCTATCGGCTGAGTGTACAGTGGTTTGCAAGGCCGATGTGGTCAAATACATGTTGTCGGCTCCAGTCTTGAAAGGGCGAGTTGGTAAATGGATTTTTGCTTTGACAGAGTTCGACTTGAGATATGAATCGGCTAAAGCAATCAAGGGACAGGCAGTGGCCGATTTCATTGTGCAACACAGAGGGGTTCACGAGGATTATGTGGAGCCGGTCCCTTGGACTTTGTTTTTTGATGGATCGGTTTGTAGGCATGGATCTGGTATCGGCTTGGTCATTGTATCGCCTCGGGGGGCAAGTTTTGAGTTTGCTTTTACAATTAAACCTTATCGGATTAATAATCAAGCGGAGTACGAGGCGGTATTAAAAGGACTTCAACTTTTGAAAGAGATCGGAGCCGATGTCACAGAGATTATTGGTGATTCTTTGTTGGTGATCAAGCAGTTGTCTGGGGAATATGAGTGCAGGGATGATGTTTTGAGATCATATCATGAGGAATGCAGGGATTTATTGAAGGATTTCAAGATTGTAGCAGTGGATCATATCCCTAGGGAACAGAATTTAGAAGCCAATGATCTTGCACAAATTGCTTCGGGTTATCAGCTGAATAGGCGGGTTGAAGTTGAAATAGCCGATAATGATATTCAGGATGAAGCCGACGATTGGAGAAGGGAAATAATTGATTATCTGCAAAATCCGTCGCAATCGGTTTCTAGAAAACTTTGATACAAGGCTATAAAGTATGTGCTGCTTGATGGGGAATTATATTATCGAACTTTTGAGGGAGTTCTGCTTAGGTGCCTGAATTTGGAAGAAGCCAAAGTGGTTATGTGCGAGCTGCATGAGGGCGTCTGTGGGACTCATCAAACGGCTCATAAGATGAAGTGGTTGCTGAGAAGAGTAGGGTATTTTTGGCCGACAATGCTGGAAGATTGCTTCAGATATTATAAAGGATGTCAAGATTGTCAGAAGTTTGGAAATGTACAGCGAGCACCAGCATCGACTATGAATCCTATCATCAAACCGTGGCCGTTCAGAGGATGGGGAATTGACATGATTGGCCAGGTTTATCCTCCATCGAGTAAGGGACATAAATTCATATTGGCGGCGACAGATTATTTTACAAAGTGGGTAGAAGCAGTTCCTTTGAAGAAGGTTATGTCCAAGGAAGCGATCGAATTTGTAAGGGAGCATATAATTAATCGGTTTGGAACTCCTCAGACGATAACTACTGATCAGGGATCTGTCTTCGTGTCTGATGAGTTTCAACAGTTTGCTGCCAGTATGGGAATCAAGTTATTAAATTCGTCGCCTTATTATGCTCAGGCTAATGGACAGGCGGAAGCTTCTAACAAGAGTTTGATCAAGTTGATCAAGCGGAAGATTGATGAACAGCCCCGTCGATGGCATACTACATTAGCCGATTCACTATGGGCCTATCGGATGGCATGTCATGGATCTACTCGGGTGCCGCCGTATCAGTTGGTATATGGACATGAGGCAGTTTTACCGTAGGAGACTAACATCGGCTCTAGGAGAATTTCTTTGCAGAATTAGTTAACAGCCGATGATTACTATAATTTAATGACAGATGAACTTGAAGACTTGGCTCAGAATCTGTTAAGGGCATTGGAGAGGATTAAGGAAAACAAGGCTAGGGCAGCTCGGCATTACAACAAAAAGGTGATGAGTAACTCTTTTACTGAAGGAGATCTTGTCTGGAAATTGATTTTGCCGATCGGGTCCAGAGACAGTAGGTTTGGAAAGTGGTCACCGAATTGAGAAGGGCCCTATTGGATTAATCGTTATGTGCCTGGTAATGCCTATGTATTAGAGGATCTCGACGGAACCGAGTTTGCTAAAGCACTTAACGGGAAATATCTCAAGAAATACTATCCTAGCGTTTGGATCAACTCTTAAATCGGTTAAGTACAGCCGATTTCTAAAATAGTTCAGAAAGCCGATGTTTTTGCATCGCCTAAAGATAGCCGATGCCAATCGATATCGCCTTTAGATCAAATAGACAAAAATAATACTAAGGGACAATTGAAAGAAATAGGTAACAGAGCCGGTCAAGTTATGTTACAGCACAACCAACATGTTTCAGGAAGCCATCAGTCGTTAAGTTTCAAGAATTTTTGAATAGTTTCGATCGCACGCAGACGGATTTGATCAATTTCATTGATAGCATGGATATCGTCTTCATCGGTGCCCGGGATGGTCTTCAAATTTTTGCGCCGATGGACGACTTGACGCACCGTCGCTGCGACCTTAGCTTCTTGTTCTTGTACAGCTTGTGGCAGGACGATGAGCTGAGATTCTGTTGCTTCCAGATCTTTGCGAGTTTTTTCAAGCTCGGCCATCAGATCGGCCTCCTTTTTCCTCAGTTGATCTAATCTGGATTGGAGCTCTTGGGGGGCAGCAGCCATGTCATCAAGTTTTTTCTTCTCTGCTTGGGCTGACAGCCGATCGGCTTGGATGTCTTGAGTTATCTTCTGTTGGTCAACACGATCGGCTATGCGCTGCCTAAGCTTGATGAGTTTGAACCTGTGAGATTTCAGATATGCTGCGGGAGTCAGCGCAACGACGAGTTCTTCGGGCAAATGGTGTTCAATGTCTACAAATCTTGCCCGGATCGGCCCGCAGTCTTCCACTAGCGCGTCGATCGGATTTTCCAGCCGACTGATGATGCTCGTTAAGTACTCGCGCACATCGGCTGAGAAGGACAGTTTGGTAGCCGCACTGGTGGCTGTTGCCTCTTCTGCCTCTAGATATTTGCCGATGTCAAAAGAGAACAGATCGGCCAAGGACTGCAAATTGACATCGGTAAAAGAATCAGTGAAAAGTTAAAAATGAAGTATGGATATAGAGATTACCTGAGGAAGGGCATCGGCGGCTTGAGCGGCATCGGCTTCAAGTGGATAAGAAGGATGATCTTCACAGCAGCTAGTGTCAGGCAATGTAGTAAGAGCGGCTTCAGCAACAGCTTGGGGGCTGGGCGATGAAGGCAGAACAGTTGGAGAACTCATCGGCTCGATGATTGGAGAGATGTTAGAAGGTTGAGGTTCAGGGGCCGATGACTCGAGCTGAAGTGGAAATGGATGAAAAAGATGGGAGATGGATAATGATATCAAGACTTAGCGCGTACCTAAGGAGATGAGGGATCCGATGTTGCTTGGGGAAAAGATGGCATTGTGGCGCTGACATCGGCACTGGTTTTCTGCTTCTTGAGAGAGGGGCGATGCGCTAGCTTCTTGCGTTTCTGTCCTATTGGCCGAGGTGCCTTGAGGAGAGCCGATGGAGAAGGAGCATCACGCCCTAAGTTTGGAGTGGCCGATGAAAGTTGATATAGGATCGGCCGACCACTATTGCTTGTTGTTGGGGGCTCGACGTCAGCAGCCTACAAGATTAAGTGTGAGAGATGATCGGAAATGATGATTAAAGTGTATGGATGTTACCTCTTCATCAGATTCGACGTAGTCGGCATCGAGACGAAAACAGTAGTGAGTGGCTGCCAAGCTGAACAAATGTTTTTTCCATTCTGACCACCATCGGACGAAAGGCTTTGTGTTGGCAGTGCAAACATTCACCTCGGTGGCGGCGCCTGGGAGTAGGGATTCCGTCAAGGTCCGCATCCGATCGTACTCTAGGGCATTGGTGACGTTGCCCCGGGCCTAGAGTTTATCGATGAAGAATAGGCCGATCGGAAGTTGACCAAGGCCAAGCTGACGGGAGCTGACCGATCGATGATAAAACTCATGTGATGGTTGTGATCGGCCCAGAGAGAAGCCAGTTGGCAGCAGACAAGGGGTAATGGCCGATAAGAATATGGCCTTCGACTCGTTGTTCGCCAAGGCGTCCAGTGGATCGAAGTTGGAGGGCATCTCGAATGACGACGCATCGTTATATGCAAACCACAGTGTGGCCTCCCTGGTGAAGCCATAATAAAACCCCTTGAACCATTGGCTAAGTCCAGCGGGGGTAATCTTGCCACCAGATAGAGCCGATGCAGCTTCGCCCATAGAGGTGCATCGGTGGTAGACGGGATCTTGGTCTTCTGTGTGATTGGCCAGAAAGGATTGGTTGAGGAAAGAAGTCCCAGAGAAGGCCTTCAAGGTATAGACATTGAGCCAGAGTTGCACGAACCACCAAGGACCGCCGATGTGGCCAATGGGCTGGCCGGCCGATAGCTTGGTCGCTGCTTGATGAAGCAGCTGGTAAGTGGCGCCAAGGAGATATTGCCCCAATGGAATTTGTTTCCTATCGGCCAAGCACTCTGTCAGACATTGCATATTAGTCGTCGGGCCGAGGGTTGCACCACCAAAGACAAACCGTTCCAACCACAGGTTCAGAAAAGCAACATGTTCCCGATCATCAACTGGTTCAGTTCCCTTGTTGTGGAGTGATATATACCTGGACCAGCCGCCAATGTTCTTCGTCTGGAGCCAATGAGTAGGTTTGAATCGGAGCCTAGATGGGTTGATGTAATTCGTCGTGTTGAGACAGGTGAGCATAGTCACATCCAGCAAGGTGGGAGTCATTGGCCCGTGCCCGAACATGAAGGCGTTGAGAGCGTCTAACCAGAAGTATGAGGCTGAGGCAAGCAGAGGCTCATTCCTTTCCATATCGACTAGAGAGAGATTGATGCAGTGGCCGATATGTGATTCCTCCCAGAGAGCTCTTTTCACGGCCGATACCCTGATGTACCAATCCCTCCATCCAGGCAGTTTGCTCGGCCATGACCTGAAGCTATTAGTCCAGTCACTGATTAGCATGGTTGAGTTCTTGAAAGGTATGCATTGGGTCTCGGCGCAAATGAAATCTATGGGATCTTCGCTACCCATGGGGCCATGGTAGAAAAAGGTTGGGTAGTCGGCAGCTGGAATCAGGATCTGGTCTCTAAGGTGCTACAATATGCAAAAACATGAAAGACGGAGAGAGATTATGGTGGGGCCAAAATCTGGTTATTAAATGCTACAGTAAACAAGAACACGATGAAGAACAGGTGAAAAACATGACAGATTGGATTCGTTCAGGCTGCAAGATCAGAGAAAAACAATCCGGCGGAAAGGTTACCTCGGGGACTGCGGATGCTGATGCCATTGCGCTGGGGGAAGAAGAGCGGAAATCAGCGGTCGGAGAAGAGAGATGCGACGGTTCATCTGGGTTCGCCGGAGCTCGTCAAAGCTTTGGAAGATGAAGTGGCAGCGCTCTGGTGATGTGAAAGCATAAAAAAGGCTAGGGAGACGAAGCGGTTTTATAGAGGCATGATGACCGGGCGGGAATCGAGGCCGTTAGCACTGTTTCAAACAATTAAGGCAAGTGGGCTACCTTGGCCGCCTCGGTATGGAAGAAATCTGAAGGCCCAAAACGAAAGAATTTCGAAGTCCTATAGAAGAACTTCGAAATTGGGGGGCATGTGTTAACGCCAAAATTTGGTAAGGCCCTATATCAGATTCGGTCAAGAAGAAGATTGCAGTCAACTAACAGGAATTAATCCGGAAGGGGCCGAATCCGGGAAGGAGCCGTGAAGACCGCAGCATGGCAGTTATTTACCGTGTCTACTATTTAGGCAGTGTTAGTTTTTATCTTTAGGAAACCTGATCTCGTGTCTGATCGGGTCTTATTAATATTTCCTCCTGTAAATTAGGAAATTGTGTGCCGTGTCCAATAAGGACTCGTGTCAACTCGGGGTATAAATACGTATGCCCGGGTGCTTTGTAAATCATCAATCGATCAATACAAATTCGGCGCATCGCCACCCTTTCGACGGGTTCTTGCTTCTCGAGCCGGGCTGCATCAGTTAAGTTCGACCTCCTGCGAGAGGGTAAGTCTCGTCACCCCGGCTACCTATCGGCTAGGACTTCCTCGGTTAGGTCCGATATTCTAGTCGGTTTATGGTAGTCGGCTTACCACGATATATCTATTTTGTCTATGCCTGCATCAGTTCAGTTTGATCTCATAGATTGATTAGGTATATCACATCACGCGTGCGTAGATCGTATCGGCTTACTGGGAGCGATTTATCAATAGTTTGTGCTGCATCGGTTGGGTCCAACCTACTAAACTGCCAGTGATAAATCGTTCCTGCTAGGTTGATATCTTGTGCGCAAGCATCTTATCAGGGTGTATAGCCGATAAGTTATCATATTTTGCATCACGATCGCATCAGATCTATCGGCCTGTTGAGGTTTTGTTATTATTATCAGTCTGTGCTACAACGGTTAGGTCCGATCTACTAGACTGACGATAATAACTTTACTCTTAATAAGCCGATAGGTTTTTATGTGATGTTTTATCGGAGTGTTTAACCGATAAGTTATCTTTTAGTAAATATAGCCAGTTATACTGCTTGCTTTGTTATACATTCTTGCCTGTATTACTATTACAATCGGCTAAAGGCGAGCCGATTAGTTTACTCTGCCAATCCAAGCACCTCAGGTAAGTTCCCGAGCACGAGCTTAGGTAAGTTCCCGGGCATGATCAGCGCGCGAGGACCCAGGCACGGACAGCAGATAAGGACCCAGGCACGGATAGCAAGCAAGGACCCGGGCACGGGCACGAACAACAGGCGAGGATCCGGGCACGGACAGCAGGCAAGGACCCGGGCACGAGCACGAACAACAGGTGAGGATCCGGGCACGGACAACAGGCGAGGACCTGGGCGCGGGCATGAGCAAGGGCCCGGGCACGGGCACGAGCAGTACTATGCGAATATTCACTATTGCAACCAGCTGGAGTTCGTTTATTTATTTATGCATTATACATATTTATTCTACCAATTTATAGCCAATTTTCAAGTATTTCTCGGCAATCGGCTAGTTCGATATTCGCTTATTATTACGTTACTGTTCATGCCATCATCAGCTTCCAGCCGGTGTATAAGTGCTACGGTTCATATCGGCTATCGGCCGATGAGACGAGTCCAGATCGTCTTCCAGCCGATTGGCTCATTGATCTAACATTTTATCTCCTTGTCAATTGCAGGGTCAAATTGACTAGCATGCCTACGAACCTCAAGATTTTAGGACTTGCACTGGAGTGAAGCAAATCTCCCAGGCCTTCGCGTGTCTTCCCCGACGCCGAACGGCCCCGGCGGTTTTCGGCGTCAACAAAGGGACAGAAGATCATTGATCAAAAAACACCTCAGAGGAATAACACCCCAACTGGACGTAGGGTATTACCTCACATCGAGGGCCTGAACCAGTATAAAATCTCCCTGTGTTCCTCTGCAATCCATTGAGTTTTCCCTCGCCGAGTAGCCCTATAGTTTTATTGCCGGTACAAAGCATCGACAGTAAGCCAGGACTCAGTATTAGCCTTCCCGTCGTATTTCTTGATCCCAATCGGCTTAAAACCTGCTGGCCAGTCAACCTGTTGCAGTTCCTAGGTGAAGGCCGGTACTCCTTCATCTGCATGAGCACTCCGACTCCTACTGCGGCGGTGAAACCACTCATGGTGGAGGCCGAAGCGCTCGTTCTTGTCTTCCAATCGGCGCTGCCCATCTTCCTCTCGTTCGCGGCGTCGTGCGTTGATGTCCTACCGAAGGTCACGCCGTAGTCGGCTTCAGAGATCTTAGTTGTCCTGACGGTTGTCTTGGCGCCACCGATTGTTGTTGGGGTTGCCGAGTGACGTCTGGCGTGACTCCGTGTGCGGCTGACTGGAGCCGGCCGCTCGGCGTCGCGTCGAGGCTGATGAGACTGCCGTTGGAGAAGCTGACCGGTTGGTCGGTATGAGGGTATCGCCCTTCTGTTGGTGCAGCTGACATGCAACAGCGGTATTCATGGCTTTTATCCTTGCTATAGTCAGGGTGACCTGGTGATCAGGCCCAAACTGGAGTGTGTCCAGCAGAGTTACAGCGGCTATGATGTGTGGAGGCCATGGGCCCCGGGTACCTCATTATCAGTATATGGGCCACTCGGATAAAGGATAGGCCGAACCATGTAATTAGAGATAAGATAGCACCCGGCAGGCTTTGCCTTGTATAACAAGGAAACATAGTCTTAGTCGGATAGGTCTCTATCTCTAAGAAGAAAATCCCTTGGCCGTATTCGGCTGGGATCCTTATCATGTACCCCTGTCCCCTAGTATATAAAGGGAGGCAGGGCGCCCCTCAGGGCAAGAGACAAGATCATCGATCATCAAACACCTCAGAGGAATAACACCTCAACTGGACGTAGAGTATTACCTCACATCGAGGGCCTGAACCAGTATAAATCTTCTCTGTGTTCCTCTGCAATCCATCGAATTCACCTTCGCCGAGTAGCCCTATAGTTTTATTGCCTGTGCAGAGCATCGACACGATGTTTTGCTGAGGTGTTACGAAGACGTCGTGGTCGCCGACTCTGGTTAGGAGGATTTGTTGCTAAGCAGTCCGCCCGGCCTTGCGCAGATCGTCGTTGGGGGCGTGCAGGCGTCTTGCTTCTTCCTCCTGTTACTCTCGTAGTAGGCGGGCCTCCTCCTCTTGCTACTCGCGTAGTCGGTGTGCCTCCTAAGTAGGAGTAGAGCCTTTGGACGCCATGAAGATTTCGCGTGGCGGGGAGAAGCTTGCCAAACTGCTATCCGACTTGGAGTCGGAATCAGAGTAGTTGATGGGGGTGATGATGACTCTGACCTCCCTAGATCCAATCTTAAGCAGCTCTAGGCCGTATCCGAGTTGAACCCCAGGGGATCGGGTCTACCACGTTAGATGCTCATTGCAGTTATCTGCGGCATTGCCGAGTCCGAACGGGAGATTGACGATCTCCTCCTTCCTTAGCCCGATCTCGGCCGGCTCAAGATCGAGTCTGAGTCGAACACCAAAAGAAAGAGTTGTCCCGAGACCCAGACATGTTGAAGATTGCCGCAGCAAGTCAATGAGGGTTGCCGCAGCATTACATGGGTCGACTGGGGTGGAGTCGGCCTGGTCCCTAACCGGTCGGATCAAATCCGAGTCGGACAGGGTAAGGTTGTCGAATTTGTCGGTGATAAAGTCGAGGCTCCCGAAGGTGATCGTTTCCCCAGGAGAGAAGTTGATGCCATCGACTCCCTTGATTGGATCCATCAGGCTTGATGAAGATGATCTCGATGATGCCCCTACTTGGCGTGCCAACAGTCGATGTTTTGTATTGGCAATAAATATATAGGGCTACTCGTGAGACCTAAACTTGATAGATTGCAAAGGAACACGAATGATTTATACTGGTTCAGGCCCTCGAGATGAGGTAATACCCTACGTCCAGTTGTGGTGTATTACCTTTGAGATTGTATGATTCTAATCTTGGTGATCTTGCCCTTAGGGGGCACCCTGCCTCCCCTTATATACCGGGGGACAAGGTTACAAAGTAGGAATCCCAGTCAGACTCCGACCAAGGGTTTTCCTTCTAGGAATACAACGTTCTCAACTAGGAGCATATCCTTCCCTTGTCGTACAAGGTTATGTATGCCGAGTCCTATTGTATCCCTAATTACAAGATTAGACCTATCCTTTATCCGAGTGGCCCAAATGCTTCTCATGAGGTACCCAGGGCCCATAGCTCCGACACCTGGACAGGGATTTAATACACAGAAACGTTTAGAATTCTGGTTATGAATTTCTGGACGTTACATCATTGAACCTTTGCTAGAAGATATGGCAATTCTATGAAATGAAGGGATCCATATGTTCCGGTCAGAAGGTCGGGAAGAACACTGGAGGTGGCCACAGTAGTTGCAACTCCAAACCGTACCTACCACAGCCACCCTATCCCGCATGATTACGCCCAAGTTTTAGTGAGTGATGTCAGAACCGAGCACATTGCATATGAGATAGACATCGCCATGCCGGATGGGGTCCAACTGCTCAAAAATGCAATCAAGCGGTACATACTTTAGCATCGATGAGATATAGTTCCAACTAGTGCTACGCCACAGGCAAGCCAACCTCGTAGGAAACCTTCGTCGGTGGCTCATATTGCAACACCTCCCAGCCAACCTTCACCGCCAGCTCAGAAGCAACCTTCTTCGGTGGCTCCTCTTGCAATGCCTCCCAGCCAACCTTCACCTCTGGCTTAGAGCCAACCTTCTCCGGCAGCTCCTCTTGCAACCCCTCTCACCGAACCATCGCCGACTCCTACTCTTGCACAACCTCCCAGCCAAACATGGCCGTCTCCTACTCCTCTTCCACCACCTCCCAGCCAACCATCGCCGTCTAATCCTCTGCCACCAACTCTTAGCCAACCGTCTCCTGCAGCTCCTCAGCCAACCACGGATGATGAGCAGGCCACTCCTGAATAGCCTAGCTACAACTCACCGGAAGCCATAGCACCTCCACATTCAAGCTCCAATGGGACGGCTACTACGACGACGATGACGGCTCAACCCCATGCTTTAGTGGCTCAAATGGTTACAACAAATGACAAGGGTAAATGCCCAGAGGTGGAGAAGTAGCTAACAAGCTATAAGAAGAAAGTAGTGTCCTCTTCAGTCAGCTTGTTCGCTCCTAAAAACCACCCACAATTGAATTTCACTCCGACAGATGATGTCCCAGTGGACTTCATGAACGGCAAGGTTTTCCTACCATCATAGGAGATTCTAAGTGGTTCTAGGGAAATGAAAAGATTTTATGAGTGGTACATGCGTGCTTCTACAATGGGCATCAGATCGATCACTGTACAAGTCCCACCATAAACATTTTGCAACGGAGGGGGCATTATCTTCATAGACTTTAAGGATATGTTCGCCATGTATTAGCGCCAAGGACTCGACGTCAATCTTGTGGCTGTATAGTGCCTCTAAGTGCAAATAAATATGCTACATTATTTTAATTACTGTCATGTTTATACGATAAGTACACTATAAATATATTGACTCTTTGTTCTTTGTAGAATGCAATGAAACGACTCCCAAAAATTAGGGATACCACTCAGATATCTTGACCCAACAAGAGTTTCACAGCCTAACCACACGGTCAAGATGGATCCGAACATGTCTGCTATGCTACAAGGGAAAAATAAAAAGGAGAAGGACGCAATCTTACGGAATATGCACCTGCAAAAGAAAATGAACGGAGCAGCCTACATTGGACGAGCGTTGTTGTCAATGCAAGATAAGAGATGCATAATGGTTCCGTACAACTTGGAGTGAGTTCAATACTATATATATAATTGTATTTTATTTATATATATATATATATATATATATATATATATGGCTATTAACCACGACCGTGATACCCCACGACCATGAATAAGTTGTGTAATTATTCATGTAGCGAACACTTCATTTGCATATTGTTGTATCCGAAGTGTGCCAACATGACAGCCCTCAACCCACTCAACAAGGATGAGAAAATATATAAGGAATTCATACAAATTATCAATAAGCAAAAAAAAATATACTATGTCAAAATTTATTCCTCGTACATACGTAATTATATATTGATGCTTGGCATACATATGTACGATGATTTCATATGTAGTTCTAACTATATATATGTATGTATGTATGTATGTATGTATGTATGTATGTATGTCAATTTAATTGTTTGAACAGCGCATACAAATTTTACATCAACGAAGGCGGCAAACAGAAAGTAAAAAGGATGAAGATGTTCATCCGTACAAAATTTCCTGTAATACATACCATGTTTAAGGATTGAACAACTAATTTATGTGTGTCATCTAATTTCGTACTTTAATTATATGATGTCACAAGTAACCTAAAGGCAGCATCCTATGGGGATATTATGTGTGCGAGTTCCTGAGGGTCAACGGAAGGTACAAAATGCACTGCGAAGACGTATGTACTCCAATTCTATTTATAATTTTTTTGAACATATATATTATTATACGTAATATAATTCTCTTCTTGTGTAATTACAATATTTCATTGTAGTTGCCCATGATCCCTAATTACAGCGAGGCACTAGAAGATAAGCAAATTGAGAACATTTGTCACGACATGTGCTGCTTCATCCAATACGAATGCTTTCACAAGCGTGGCCAGTCCTTTGACCATCAAGGGATATTTGCGATGGATGAAAATATTAAAACTCTTGCCGAGTGGGAGAGGCATTTAGTTTAAGTACTTACTAGCGATCATTGACGTATATACACAATGAAACCTCATGTGTACATAGTACCAAATCCCTGGACCGGTAGTTTAGTACACACACAACATAGCTGATATTACATCGCCTGCATCAATTAATAGTCTTATAATACTTAATATTACAAGGGTTACCCGAGTGAGTCCCAAATAGACCGAGCATGGCCATTTACATTATCAAACAACATAATATATAGATAAGGTAGAGGAAGCGAAGCTGCGACAGTCCACCTATACTCCACAGGTATCAACTAGAGTACCAATGTCTCTATTGCAACTCCTTTGGCTTCTCCTCTGCAGGAAAGTGTGCGTAGAGGTCTCTCTCAGCTTCTACCTCTAAAAGGGGGAAATATCAATGGTGAGTAAGAACGTACTCGCAAGACACTACTACAAGATGCAATAGTGCACACAGGGGTTCAAGGATGGCTTGGTCTATTTGCAGAAAGCAATCTTTCATAAGCAGTTTATAACCTATGACCTAGCAGTTTTAACTGAAAATAGACGTTATGTTCAACTTGTTATCCAACAACGAGAAATATATCCACCTCCCCAAGCTTTCCTTGGTTCTGGTTACCCTCGCCCTTAATTTACCACAATTCTACCCACACTGACCTTCCCGTATTCTAGGATGGTCCACAATTCTAAGTAAGTTTGAAACTTCAGAGGCTAGTCAAGAGTAGTACAAGTCCCGGTGCTCCTTTAACCGTGAGCACGGCTATTCAAATAAATTAATATACTCTCACTGCAGTGGATGTATGCTTTACCAGCAATCCACGACGCGCCCAACACATGAGACTTGTCACAACCTAGCTTTTCAGATTCTTTATAGGATGCGGTACCCGCCCTATGGACTATGAGCTCTCATGCACCCCTGGCCCTACATTCACCCGTGCCAGTGGTGTGAGGAGTCCTGGGCCTGAGGTTTGGATAACTCAACACACACCCCACCCACACGCACGTAAAAGCAACAACTCCTCCACAAACACAACACACAACACACTAGAACAAATCGATGACTACTGTACCACCCCGCTCAGTTTACTTAATCCACTGGGTCTATCCACACTCAAGAATTGCGGGCGTACTCAGTTCATTTTCCTACATAGTTTCTTGACTCGGTCCTTAACTGACCAAGGTTGGCGCTAACCGTTTCATAGAACCACCTAATTCAAACCGTGCCGCCCTGGTCGAAATCAGTTTTGTTTCATTAAGTTTTTTGTTTTCACAAATAGTTTTATATGTGAAACACAGAGTGGCGCTCATGTCTCCACCCGCTCATCGACAACCACTCAACCCTGAGTAATTGTCCCCTTCCCATCCATATTCACATCATGAGCAGATAATATAATACCATCTAAATAAGCATGTCTAAGAAATGTCATTATATGACTAAGAGCTGAATAAATTATGGCAATCAAGGAGCAGGTAGATCATTAACAAGGGATGGCTAAAGCAATTAGGTACGCGATTTTAAATATAGCATTCATTTTATTTGCAATGAAATTATTTCACAATATAGGATCAACATGATCATGGAGGAGGGGGTAGTGACTTGTCTGGCTCTGCCGATAGCTCCTCCTCGTTGGTAACTAGTTCGTCCTCGCACACGTATCATGTTTAACGAACGACTAATTAGCCTATTATACTAACACCGAATTAATTAAGCCATAAATACCAGAAAAATTGTTAAAAATCCCAAACCAGTGTCATTAGATAGATCATGATTGTAGATGAATTTTGGTAAAAGTTTCACTCGATTCCAATTTAAAACGAGTGAGTTCTGACCTTTTAAAGATTCAAATTTGAATTAAATCAAATTAATTGCAAAAACCTTCTATTCAGCTATTTTCCATTTTTGTCCAAATTATTTTATAAAAGAAAAAAGTTACAAAGGAGTCCCACAACATTTTATTTTCTAATACAATGTTTTTCACATGACAATCCCCTTAGTCAATAACAGGTGGACTAGGGTTAATGTGCTGATCGGTCAAAGTGACCAACTAATAGCCTGGGACCCATATGTTAGTGACACAGAGATTTAAAAAGAGTCTTACACACTTTTATGCTAGTGGGGTCTATATGTCAGTGGCTCATAACTTTCTTAAGGCTTTAAGCACGTTTTTAACAACATGTCATAGAGACACGTTAACCACATCATTAACTTAATCACGATCATTAGTGCTCAATCAAAACTCCTGGGATGGGGCCCGCTTGTCAGTCACTTTTCTCGCCCTTTCTCTGTTCTTCTTTCTCCTCCATCCCTCTCTCTCTCTACATATTCGAGAACAGGGGCGCGCCGGCGTCGGGGCTGGCCCGGACGGCCAGTAGCCAAGCCAGCGCCCGGAGCGGCGGCGGAGCGAGGCCGGCTGGAGCTCCGGCTGTCCGTGGGTGGCGACGAGGTAGTCGCGGAGGCTCCACGGGGCGTCGCGGGCTGGTGAGGTGGCAGGGCAGGCTCGGCCTTCAAGGGCGCCGGCGAAGCGGCGACCGAACGGCGGGGCAAAAGCCGGCGGCGGCGTCCTGGGCCACTAGGAACAAGGGGAAGGGGGTTTTGGTGGCTGGCGATGTCCGCAGCGACCGGCGGGGGCGGAATCGAGCTTGGGCTCACCGGCGGAGCTCGATTACCGGTGAAATTCGCCGGCGGCGAGGAGCAATTGGCCGCAGGACGGCTTCCTCTATCTCTCTCTCAGCCGAGGGAGGATTTTCCCCCACTTGCTCAGGTCAGAAAAGGTTTCTAGCAGCGGGGACTACGGTGGTGGCCGCTTTGGTGCGACGGCACATGCACGACATCGGTGTCGCTATGCAATCGACGATGCACGGCGCTAGGCTGGCTAAGGGGTGACCCAGGACGTCAAATGGCGAAGCCCCTGGGCTCAGAATCCCTTGAGGGGCCGCGAAGCGCCTCACGCGGGCGGAGCGGGGTGAAACAGGGCGCTGGCTGTGTGCTCTTCGTGCATGTGCATGCGCGTGAGCTCTGCCGGGCTAGGCGGCGCGGCGGCATGCTCACGGCGACGGAGCCGGCGGTCTAGCGACTCAGGCAACACAGGAAAGGAGCGGCGGGAGACGAGACGGGACGGCGGCACGGGTCCTCACCGAGCGGCAGCCGGGATGCGACAGACGACGAGCGGCGGACGGCGAGGTACAAGTTGGGGCGGTCGAGCGCTTGCGGTTCGTCCACGAGTTCGCGGTCCGTCCCCGGTGGTCTACAGAAGCAGCGGCCGACGGCGTTCGCAGCTCCATTGCTGGCGCGCGGAGGCGTGGGTGGCGAGGGGTTGGCGCGACGCCGCCGCGGCGGGGACGCGGAAGTCGTCGGTCTCGGCATGGGCTCGTCCTCGCCTCGCTGTTGTTTCACCAGTGGCCGGGACGCGTGGCGAGAGCGGCGCGGCGAATAGGGCGGCCGACGTAGGCATGCCTTCCACAGGCGGGTCTCCTTACTTCTCCGCCTGTGGAAACCCTTTCCACAGGGGGCTTTTTATTGCGTAAATCCTGTTTGGCTGTCTTTGGAAATGATTTTTGTAGCAGAAGAAATTAAAAATCCAATGGCAAGTTATTGTGCATAAGTAAGCTACATCCTCAGCATGATCTATCGAGACAGAGCTAAGTAGCCTGCTACATGTCTCCATCCCACAAATCTTCGACGGACTTGTAAGGCCCATCGTCAGAGATGAACTGCAATCCAGGCAGACCCCTCTGTTGCGGGAGCTGGCTGATCTTCTTCCTTTCTTCGTCAGTGAGCTCCCAGTCAAAAATGTCAAGATTCTTCTTCATCCTCTTTTCGTTGTACGACTTCACCAACAAAACAACACCCTGCTCGTACAACCACCTCAAGCAAATCTGCACCACAAGTTAGATATTGAAACATTAATTAACAAGGTCTCTATTAACTGTTTTATATTCATTTATATTCACTTTTGGACACCATCTAATATTGATAAAACCAACTATAATATTTATTGAACTTTCTCGTATAAAATTAACATTTTACATAGACACTATCTAGTTAGTTAACCTAATTAGTTTGTCGTCAATATCCCTTCTTCAACTCTAGAAATATTAGAAAAAACAATATTTACAAATCAAATGAGAACATGAAGTCTTGAAAAAAATCAGAAGGCAAAAAACTAGAATCATACAAAAAAAATGTTGAAACTCTGTGAGGAAAATTTAAAAGCTTTTGAAATCCCAGATAAAGGGACTGTACAAAAGGAAAAATTGTAAAACTAGAAACTAAATAAACAGGAAAAAAAAGATGTCTTGTATTGTGTCACCTATCCTCTCGGCGAGCCGCGCATGCTGTGCCGCCTGACCTGGCCCGCCCTCCAGACTCTAGAGTTGCAAACTTGCAGCTACTTGTGCCTAGGTAGAGGTAGCTAAGGATTGGTGCAATTTGGAAGGCCTAGATATGGTTGCTCTTTGATCGGACGGCTGCCAACGATTCAAGATTGATCTACCGTGAGCTAAGCTAAGAGCAAGAGTTTCATCCACAGCTAATCTTATGGACTACCCATACAACAACTAGCTATAGATACATATTACTCCACTTATAATAAGCACATCTTATTCCGCTGGCTGCAAATCTACATATCCCGTTATTTTCTCTCATTATCTCTCTCTTGCAAATCAACCTAAGTCTAAGGTGACAAGTCATATAACCCGCTTATATCACCTATTGCAACCGTTTTAACTGAACTAAACTTTAGAGATAGTTTGGAAGTGCTGGTTGAGAGAAAAAAGTTTTTTTTTCATGAGTATACTTTCTGAACTGCTAAACGATGTATTTTTTAAAAAAAATTTTACTTTAAAAAATCATATTAATCATTTTTCAAATTTTAAAAATTAATACTCAAATAATCATATATTAATAGCTCACCTTATTTTACGTAATCTTTTTTCTCTTTCTTTTTTTCTTATCTTCAAACTATCCTAATCAAATACGGCAGGTAAAAACGACCGTTATAGTAACACTATATGAACCTACCTGAGCAAGCGTCTTGCCCTTGTTTCCGGCGATCTCCTGCAGGACGGCGGAATCCATCACCGCCGAGCTGCCCCACGGCGTGCCCTTGGCCCCCAGCGGCGAGTATCCGCACAGCTGCACGCCCTCCCGCCGGCACACCTCCCGCAGCTTCCTCTGCTGCCACATCGGGTTCATCTCCACTTGGTTCACCGCCGGCCGCACGGCGGCGAACGACAGCAGCTGCTCGAGCTTCCTAGGGGAGAAGTTGCTGACGCCGATGGCCCGCGCGAGGCCCAGGCGGTGGCACTCCTCCATGCCGCGCCACACGCCCTCCATGTCGAACGACGGCGCGATGTCCTCTTTGGGGAAAGGGTACTTGTGCTTGCCTGGCGGCGTGAGGCTCACCGGCCAGTGTACGAGGAACAGGTCGACGTACTCCATCCCCAGGTTGCGGAGCGTCTCCCTCGCGGCCGGCACGACACGGTCGGCGTGCGCGTCGCTGCACCAGAGCTTGGAGGTGACGAACACGTCGGCGCGGGAGGCGATCAGGCCACGACGTACGGCCTCCGCGACGGCCTCGCCGACGCAGCCCTCTGTCGCGTATAGCCTGGCCGTGTCGAAGTGGCGGTAGCCGAGCTCGATGGCGCGGAGCAGCGCAGCGGTGGTCTCCTCTGAGGACGTCACGGGGAACGCCGCCGTGCCCATGCCGATGCGCGGCATGGTCGGGAGCAGCGCGCTCGCCGGCAGCTTCGGCATGGCGATGGCGATGTGCTAAGTCTGCTGGACAGGACGGCAACGTGGTCGATCTGTGTCTCTATAAAAGGAGATCTGCGTGCGGAATGCATGCACCAGTAGTGAGGAATCTTACAATTATTTGTTTACTAGTCATCCAAATCACGCCCAATGATAATTATATTATACCTGTGTACATGTGCGGCCCAAATTAAAGCCGCCTAGGTTTCTGTGCTCCGTTGGAAGCGATCCAGATATACGGGTTATGACCAAGACGAGATCTTTTAGCATCTTTTTGGGGCGATTATTCACAGTCGCCTGAAAATTTACGTCCATTTTGTTTGCCTTTGGATTTGTAACCAAAAACAACAATACAGGAACAGTGTCTGGACCCTATTAACGGGCCCGTGGCAACTTAAAAGGCCACTGTTGAGTTGTGGATGCCATTTGATTGCTCAAATTGTTGTTCCTGTGTTCAAATTCTGTCGGTGATCATAAACATCTGTAGTGCGAAATAGAAAATGTTATTGCTTGTAGAATAAAAAACAAAAAACTGCATAACACTAAATGTGATTGAATGAATGAATATCGCATAAAAAGTCTATAGCCAATATATTCTACCATAGAAAACCAATTCTTCATATATTCTACATGCAGGAGCAGAGAAAGGAAGGCCTGGTCCTTCAATAAAGCTTGCATCTGGACGTGGGCAACGAGATCGGCCGGATGGCCGCACGTGACGAGCTTGGCCCCTATAACACCGTGAGAGACAGAAACCAGGCAGAAGCATCTGATTAATGGCAAAATTGACTAACCACACGGCTTAACATGCCAGGGCAATGTAGCCCGTTAACGAATTTCATCAGACCCAAGCCCTATTCACACTTCACGCACAAATCTTGAAGCTCATCTAACAGTCACGACAATCGACTTAATCATATCCAAAATTTTTAGGCGCTTGATCAATAGCAAAGGTGGTATCTTATTAAGAAATACATAAACTAGGAAGTATGATTACTCTAAAAACCTATGGATACTCACATTAATTAAAAAATAGAGAAATATTTGAAATTTGGATTAAAAAATAAGATCTCACTGTCAGATCTGTATGAGTTAGTTTTGTTTCATGGCTTTTTTAACAAAAGCACTTCTCTCATCGGGCGTCCAACGTAACGCTTTCATCGGACGCCTGCAACCCCCCACTCACCTCTCCCGCTCTCAACCCCTCTCTAGCTCATTCCTCCCATTTCCTCTCTCTATCTCTCTCACTAGTGCGCTACCGTAACCGATCATTGGAATAATGCCGTTGTCTACTAGGGCGCCTTCTCAGCTTTCTCGTCTCCTCCTCCGTAACATCTCCCTCCTCTCCTACCCCTCTTCTTCCCTAATCTCAATGGGTGTTTAAATCTAGCCACCCCTGACCTTAGGGTACCACATCTAGACGAGGGCTGCCATGGAGAGAGGAAGGGAGGCGGGGGAGATGGATTGCTCCCCAGCACAAAGGCTTCCTGCCGTCACCGTCTCTATCACCGTGTTCCTCCCCACCATGGAGGAGGTGACGAAGCAAACACTGATGCCTGTAAAGGTGAGGTTGGTGGAGCAATGAGCTGGCGTGTATGTTGCACACCGTGTTTCTTTAACATTGCACACCATGGAGAGCCCAAATCCATCTTCGGTGGTTAGGGTAGAAGAAGGCAGTGGTAGTTTCTTTTTTGGAGTTTGACGATGTTGCAATCCATTATTTTCTTTTGTTGTACTTGTTTATATTAGAATGTTTCGTTTTGTTTTGATTGGATGTTGCATATATTGATGTCGATGGTGAGGAAGAGGAAGCGCGCGGCAGATGAGCTCACGGATGAGGTAGATTCTAACACGCGCGGCCTCCTTATCAGCCCCAGCAACGTAGTATAAATTTTTTTTATGAAACAATAATTTTAGAAGTATAGAGCAACTAATCAATGACAATAATCCAGTGGATAAACCGAAAAGAATGAGGCGTAAATAAAAACATGGTGTTGCAAATATCATAGACTATTGAGTTTTATTTTTTTAATTTAATAATTTTAAAGTTTAGAATTAATCTATGTGAAGTGGGAGCCACCTTGGACTTTCAAATTAGAGTTTTATTAATTTAACTTCAATTAAAAAATTAATAAGCAACATGTAAATTTCGACTATTTTTTTAATGAAAGCTGCTAAGATTTAAAAAATAATCAATATATTCATTGTATAATTAAAACTTTATATTATAATATTAGCAATAATATGGCGTGCCACGAACGAGTTGGTGGCTAGTATATTAAACATGTCATAGCAGCAGGCTCTCATAGAAGCACATGTCAATTCAGAATGCCGGAAGAGCCAAATGTGTCATATCGCATAGGCCTGGTTCAACCATGAGCTTATTTGGTTGCATGCAATGTGTATGTGAGTACCGGCATGATATACATGCATGCACGGTGTCAGGACAGAGTTTGGCTAGGATTTTCTATCGAAGTTAAAGCCTAAGGATAAAAGCTCTTAATTGGTATGGATGCAAAAGATAGCTTACAGAAAAGCCGACGGCCAGCTTTATCTAATACCACTATATCATCTATAATCAATTTAATTATCTACTCATAGCATAATAGTTTGCTATATATACATATTACACCAGTAATAACTCGAGGAAGCTATTGTGTGTACAGCGTTGCCTTCACGCCCGCACATACACATGCACAGTAAAAAATAAATAAAAAATAAAATATTGAAATAATAAAATATTAAAAAAACGAGTAAACTTTATACTAATAATTTAAAACTTTTATCTCTAATTTTGAACCTTTAAATTTAATTTTTGAAACTTTCAACTTAAATTTAAAAACTATCAATTTTAAAAAATTCTACTCAAATTTTGAAATTTTCAACCCAAAATTTAAAACTTTTAATTAGATTCTCGAAACTTTTAACTGAAATTTAAAACTTTTTACTCTGTTTATTTATGTATTATTTTATAATTAAAAATTATTAAACACTAATGATAATGATTAGAGGAGTAATTAGGCTTAATGACAGATTTAGAGGAGCCACACCGTACAGCCGGCGCGCGCGGGTCGCCCCGAAATAACTGGCCCTTTTCATTTTCTTATAAAATATATTAAAGTCCATTCGATAGCTAGTTACAAATTTGTATCCCGCTTCTCTTCTCTTCCTTCTCCTCTCTCTCCCAATTTAGCACAAATTTGAGATAAAAACTATTATAGCCCGCTTACTTCATGTATTGTTGGTTAACCCGCGTGCGCTAACCTGCCCCATAATAACTGGCCCTTTTTATTTTCTTACAAAATATATTAAAGTCTATTCAACAGCTAGTTACAAATTTGTATCCTGCTTCTCTTCTCTTCCTTCTCCTCTCTCCTCCAATTTAGCACAAATTTGAGATGAAAACTATTATAGCCCGCTTACTTCATGTATTGTATCTGTTCTTTGTGTGTATGTAACCTATTGTTTTATATAAAAAAGGAACATATCGGCCATGGTCTGGCTGGCAGGCTTGTGTCTTGGTTCTTCCCAGGCTGATTAGTGATTAGTGTCCCTGCCGGCCCTTCTCAGAACGACCGGGCCGACTTCCCAGCAGCCAAGCATCTCGATCGGCCTAGCGAAGTTCGACCTGTCGAACAAGCTAAGGCCAATTGTGTGTTACTTTTGCAATTTTCTTTTTTTAACATAAAAGAGCAGGGAGCTCCTGCTATCATTTAAGAAGAAGAGACTTAATGATGAGGACATCACCATCATCATATGGCCACACCTACGCATGGAGAAGATCAACAAGAAAAGGTACGAGATCACCAAGAAAAGGGATTCACGCAGGCTGGATTTGGACTGTACGACAGCAACAACTTGTGACGGTCGCCACGACTTCATACGGACTTCGATTTGGGAGTTCTAGTACTTCACGAAAAGCTTATAAAGTCTACTTTCCAACAGATCTGGATTCATGCTCATATCTACTTGAAATTATCCGCCAATCGTCATTTTAGTGATGGAGGTTTTCTGTTTAAGTGCTGCTCATCATTTTTGGACCGAATGCCCATATAGCAAGTTGGGTCCATTAGGGACGCGTCCTAGAGTTGGAAAACGACCCCAACACCCCTGTGGTCGTCCTCCCATCCTATTAATACTTTTAGAGCCGCCACAAACAGATTGGATTTTGCTAGATTAAAGTTAGCGTCGCTACTTTACCGTGTAATCCTATGATCGGTTAGATCGCCGGTTTGCTCGTCTTCGGAACCCCACCGTTTGTTCTCTGGAATTAAACCTTCATCTTTTATTCACAAATTGAGTTACTTGTTCATCTTGTTCTTGCTAATTCTCGATTGCTTACAGAAACAATTACCCTCGTGGTTGGGCTAATCGTGCATCCGTCGAAATTGCGAACAGCCTCTGGAGTTGGTGTAACAATTGCTAAGGCGTAACGCTCCTGGACGGTTGTAGTCGGATCGCCAACGTCGCTCCACCCAATCGACTTATCCTCTCATCGAAAGATCGGGACACCCACGTTCACATCAGGTGGTATCAGAACTCAAGGTTGCTCGTGAGAGATTTCTTATTTCGTAAATTTTTATTACCTATAGTCCAGAAGCCAAAAAAAATAGTAGATTAGACTACCGAGGTCCAAGACAATTCGAGCCTTTACTAGTTTTGCTTAGTTTAAGTTTGTTGAGTTTTCTGTTGCATCGTTGTGTCGAGTTGCTGGTCTTAGCATTTAGTCGTTTAGCGTTTCAAGTTCTGTCACTTGTTGGTCTCACCATAGCAGTTGTTGTGTGTTAAAAAAAAGAAAAAAAGAAAAAAAAAGGAAAAAAAAACAGTGTAACTTTTGCATACGACCTCCGATTGAGGTGTTTCTTGACCCATTGGAAAGGGAATGGGAAGATAGGGTGGAAAAGAAAGAAGCCCGGGAAATCTGGGGTTTTCAGATCCATGTGAACCTCCGGGCACACGCGCGGCAACTTCGACCCCAAAAAACGTCGTTTAGGCTCTTAAAGCGGGCCCGCATACTGAGGAAAAATCAAGTTTTTCGGAATCTGCTCAAAATTGACATGAGCCTTTCACAAGTGATCCTAAGGTTCCCCAAGCAGACGGCACCCTTTTTCGAGCCCCTGAACTCCGTGTGCAGCGTCGTCTAGTTTCCTTCTACGCAGTGTACTCGTTTGTGTTCTAGGCTCGCGTCTCTAGTACGGTCTAGCCTAGGACTAGCACGGTGCTAACTTTGAACGATTATTCAACTTGTTTTGACTAATGTGGTTCTAGTATTCCTTTGTGCACTTTCAGCCCTCCTATAGCTCCACCGATTCGACTATCATTTGATAGGGATTCAGCAACCAAGGCGTCAATACACCTTCTCCAGGGGTTTGCTCCAGTCTGACGGTTGCCATTACCTCCTGTTTAGCTTGGTAAGGATTGGTAAGAGCTTATTTGAACAGGTTGAGAGTGAGGGACTTACATTAGCTACATCCTAGTAGTGTCGAGGAACCTTCTTGTGTATATTTGTCCTTGTTTTCCGTTTTCTTTTCCTAACCATGGCAGGGAATGAAGAACAGAACGAGGGGGCGTCACATTCAACCCGAACTAGGGGAATCATACAACATTTTGCTACCCAAATAAGAGTGCGCACAGAAGGTCTTGAGGAAGATGTGCGTATCACCAATGAGCGGTTAGCTCATGTGGAGGCTACACAGATCGCGACCAACACCAAGCTTATGGCCCTAGAAGCTTCCATGGGCACCGGGAACATCGCCCTTGCTGATATTATGAGGCGTCTTGATGAGATCGTTCAAGCACCCTGGTTGGCACCCCCAGCGGTGTCCAATGCTGTGGCTGGCGGATATGGAGTCATGGGCAGTGAGGTGGACGAACATGACTATACTGCTAACTCTGAGGAAGATCCGGACCAACAACGGCTTAGATTCAACCGCACCGGCATGGCTCCCCACAGGCTACGCCGTGAGGTACGTGGCAATGATGATTCGTTTGGTAAGATAAAATTCACTATGCCTTCTTTTGATGGTAAATATGACCCTGATGCTTATCTTTCGTGGGAGTTAGCAGTAGGCCAAAAGTTTGGTTGCCATGATATTCCAGAAAATAAGAGGGTTAGGGCTACTACTAGTGAGTTTACTGATTATACTTCTATTTGGTGGAGTGAGTACCGTCGTACACATATGAATGCTATGCCACATAACTGGGATGGTTTGAAACGGATTATGCATGCTAGATTTGTATCTTCATACTATGCACGTGATTTGTTAAATAAGCTGCAACAATTGAAACAGGGTAATAAAAGTGTGGAAGAATATTATCAAGAATTACAAATAGGTATGTTGCGTTGTGATTTAGTAGAGGATGAGGAGGTGGCTACGGCTAGGTTTTTGGGTGGTTTAGACCGAGAAATTTATGATATTCTTATCTATAAAGAGTATAATAATATGACTCGATTGTTTCATTATGCTTGCAAAGCTGAGAGAGAAGTGCAGGGACGACGCATACGCACAAGAGCTAACTTTTCTACAGGGAGCGCCGTTGCCCCACCAAGCCGTACAGCTACACCGTTGTCCTCCAACAGCAAACTGCGGCCACCACCTTCTACCACAGCACCACCACGTGTTTCCGAGACAACCAAAGGTTCTGTACAAGCACCTACCAAGAGTGCTTCTTCAGTTGCTTTCACAGGACGAACAAGGGATATTCAATGCCATCAATGCAAGGGTTTTGGACACTTACGAAGGGACTGCCCCAGCAAATGCGTGCTGATTATTAAGGAGAATGGTGAGTATTCTTCCGCTAGTGATTTGGATGAGGATACACTTGCAGTGCTTGCAGCTAAAGATGCATGAAGTGAAGATATAGAACATATTGGTTCTGAAGATGCCGAGCGCTATGAGAGTCTTCTTGTGCAGCGTGTGTTGAGTGCACAAATGGGCAAAGCGGAGCAGAATCAGCGGTACATGTTGTTTCAAACAAAGTGTGCCATCAAAGAGCGTTCTTGCCGCATGATTATTGATGGAGGTAGCTACAACAACTTGGCCAGCAGCGACATGGTCGAGAAACTTGCACTTAGTACCAAACCGCATCCACATCCATATCACATCCAATGGCTTAATAACAGTGGTAAGGCAAAGGTAACTAGACTTGTGCGAATTAATTTTTCTATTGGATCATATCGTGAAGTTGTTGAATGTGATGTTGTGCCTATGCAAGCATGTGCTATTCTGCTAGGTAGTCCGTGGCAATTTGATAGAGATTCAATGCATCATGGTAGATCAAATCAGTATTCTTTTCTGCACCATGATAAGAAAATTGTGCTACATCCTATATCTCCAGAGGCTATCGTGCAAGATAATGTTGCTCAAAAACTTAAATTATAGGACCATGCTAACAATGAGAACCACATTGTTGCAAAGGATCTTGTAAGGGATGATAAGAAACAAAAAAAATTTATTTACCTCAAGAAATATGAGACAACCTTGAAAGGAACATACTTGCTTGCTACTCGCTCTGATGTTAATGAATTGATTGCTTCCATATCTGTTTGCTATGATTTAGTATGCAAAGATGCTTTGATTTCACTTCACGATATGCCGCGTTCTTTGCCCCTTGCTGTGTCTAATGTTTTGCAAGAGTATGAGGATGTTGTTCCAAAGGAGGTACTGTCAGGGCTGCCACCGATGTGTGGGGTTGAGCATCACATCGATCTGATTCCCGGAGCTTTCCTACCCAACCATTTGAAGTCATATTTGGGCGAAGTAGATGAGTTTAAGTCGAGGACGACTCAAATGCAAGTTGGGGGGCATGATGAGGACATCACCACCATCGATACGGCCACACCTACACATGGAGGAGATCAACAAGAAAAGGGAGGAGATCACCAAGAAAAGGGATTCGCGCAAGCTGGATTCGGACTATACGACGGCACCAACTTGTGATGGCTGCACGACTTCATACGGACTCTAATTTGGGAGTTCTAGTACTTTACGGAAGCCTTATAAAGTCTACTTTTCCAACGGATGTGGATTCATGCTTATATCTACTCGGAATCATCCGCAATCGTCGTTTTAGTGACGGGAGGTTTCCTGTTTAAGGTGCTGCGTCACTGTTTTTGGGCCGAAGGCCCATGTAGCAAGTTGGGTCCATTAGGGACGCGTCCTAGGGTTGGAGAACGACCCCAACACCCCTGTGGTCGTCCTTCCATCCTATTAATACCTTTAGAGCCGCCACAAACAGATTGGGTTTTGCTAGATTAAAGTTAGCGTCGCTACTTTACCGTGTAATCCCGTGATCGGTTAGATCGCCGGTTTGCTCGTCTTCGGAACCCCACCGTTTGTTCTCTGGAATTAAACCTTCATCTTTTATTTGCAAGTTGAGTTGCTTGTTCATCTTGTTCTTGCTAGTTCTCGATTGCTTACAGTAACAATTACCCTCGTGGTTGGGCTAATCGTGCATCCGTCGAGATTGCGAACAGCCTCTGGAGTTGGTGTAACGATTGTTAAGGCGCAACGTCTCTGGATGGTTGTAGTCAGATCGCCAACGTCACTCCACCCAATCGACTTAGCCTCTCATTGAAAGATCAGGACACCCACGTTCACATCACTTGGCCCAGTTTTTGAGGGAAGACTAGGCCCAAAAACCTCATAAACACACGGTTAATTAGGGAAAACCGGCAAAAACCCACACGGAGAACAAAGAAACTGACACTTGCGACAACAAAACTAAGGCCCTATCACAGGTCATCATTGTCGAGCTCAATGGAGCAGCTTCGACTTCCTATGAACAAATCACAGACTGGACAACCCAAATGACCAAGAGAAACATAGGGCAGCGTCTTCTAGACGAAGCCTCCAAGGAGGAAAATAGCGTCCAAGATGCAAACAACGCCCGTCCAAACATCGGAACTCGGTTTTCACCTGAAGAGAAGAGGAGAGCGAAACAACAATGCCTTCAAGAAGGAAACAGCGCCCGCGGGCGTCGACGTTGTTGGCACCAGTCAAAGACCAAGGGCAGGACTTTCATCCAAAGCTCTCACTCACTGCCAACTACGAACTCCAAAGTCGTCGCAGTGTTGTCGAGACAAGGATAGTTGAGGGTTATCGTTGCCAAGCTTGCCACCTGGTAAGCAGCTCCGACTCCGCCCCAACACGCCAATGCACAACCCTGCAGTGGAGGCCACCTGCACAAACCCTCCTCAACACCACCAAGATGAAAGAGATGAGGGTTATCGTTGCCGAGCTTGCTGCACCCGACCAAGCAGCTCCGACTCCACCCCAGCTCAATAATGCATGGCCGTGTCATGGGAGTTTTCATGCCCCACCTCTCCACCACGCTAAACACCTTGCTACCGCAAGAGCTTCAAAGCACAAAAGATGCTAACAGCCACCCGACCTCCACCAAGTGGAACCCTTCCAACCTAGCCGGTGCCTTCCTCCTTGCCATGGAACTCCCCGTGACCGGAATCAGGAGACCAGCTAAAAGAGGGGGAGGAGCTCTAGGGAGTGGAAGGAGACACAAACTGTAGGAGGGGATCTCCTTGTTGTCGACCAGGCCACCGTCCATATGTTGTTAACCGTGTCCCGCGGCAAACCAGCTAGCAGGCTTCAACGGCGGTTGCCCCTCTCCCACCATGCAGCAAAGCACCACCAGGCCACATGCTGACACCAACTCCACTCCGCCGACCAATGCCTCCCCAACCGACAACAATTTGGCAACGTCGCCGACTACCTTCGCCTTGCTAACCACGTTCACCTTGCCTCACCGTCCAGCCACCTGTGCTCGGGGCTGCTTCCCCACACCTGCGCTAGCCCTCACGGCCGCGCGGCAATGCTATCTCCCGCAGCCGGGGCGTGCCACCACAGCCTCCAGCCATCCAATGCTTCGGTGTCACGCCTAGAAATTTAGCCAATTTCTAGATTATTTTGTGTATTAAAATCCCTGTCCAGGAATCAAGCCAGGGTACACAAAATGACAAATCAATAAACAGATTCAAACGTAAACAAAGCGTAAATACTTATAAAAGAGGCACTTAGTCCTCACACGGAAGAAATAGCAGCGGAATGGCAACTAGTATAGCTTCAGCTCTACACCACAGGCAAGCTCAACTGGGGTATAAGCTAAGGTCTTCTCTTCTGAAAAGGGGGACATAGCAAGACTGAGTACCACCCACCGTACTCAGCAAACCACACCAATGATGCATTTGTGCACGGGATTTCAAAGGGAGGCTGGTGGCTCATTTGCGTAAAAGCAGTTGTAAACAGTGGTAGTTATAAAACAGGTAAAACAGTTGTTATTTTAATCAGTATTAATCCATCACTGAACAACGCTACACCACGTTGATCAGGCCTAAACCATCCACCTAAACTATACCAGTTCTATTAAGTCAAGTTAATTAAACAAGGGTGAGACTAATCACGGTGAGTCCTAGCCAACCGTCCATGTCCGCGGGCGCGGCTATTCAAATAGATTTACTTTGATTAGAGGTGTATAACTGTACCCATAAGACACAGCCCCACACACATTCTCGTGTGCCGGTGTATCACCACGATACCCCGTAAGAGGCTGTGATAGGACCGTTTGCGCAACCTCTCCCAAACCATTCACACCACGCTGAAGTTGCACCTGCCAACAGGACACCCCATATTGGCTAGGCTACCCCCCTTGCGCCACGATGGATCCAAAAGCCGATCAACCCTACCCCAGGCCGACCCAACTCCATCACGTCCACCCTCATCTTCGGTGCCTAGAGAGGGAGAAGAGAAGCTATAAGCCCAGCCGTTGCCCACGCTGGCTTGTGGAAAGTACGAGTATTTGCCCAGAGGGTTCCCACGAACCGGTCCTTAACTGCCATGTGTGTGACCAGCAAAACCATACACCCACAGCCCACCATTAGATCATATTTTAGTTGATTAGTTATGACCAATCACCATGGTCAAACATCTCGAGCACGCGGCTCATCAGGTTACCAAATATAGAAATAATGTGATTATCCCTTTAGTGAACAAGTGGTACTAAGCATGGCTAAGCAGGTCCTATCTCTAGCTGTGTCACCGAATGAGATATAAGCTAGTCCAATTATCACCCAAAGTTATCAAGGAATGGATAACAAATAAACAGGGTCTCAAGCAAACGAATAGATTGTCCCATATTCCATGTAATTGGTAAAACATGCAATTTATTTATAAATCATAAAATATTTCGCAAAATAGGTTCAACATATTCAAGGATGAATGTGTGACTTGCCTTGCTTCTTCAAATAACCTTCCGAGCGAAATCCGTGAAGTCGCAACCCTTCGAAACATCGGGTTCCTAAGCGCTGGCACGCAAAACGAGAAAAAACTCTAATAAACTCCAAATAAACAATACATAAAAGTACATAAGCAAGTAGATTATAATTTTAGATGAATTTAGGGAGAAGAATGGGTCGATTCAGAGTTTGGACGGAAAAGATACGGCTTCCGGAAGTTTAATTCAAAGAAAAGCCGAAAAGAAATTAAAAAAGGAATATTCTTGGGAATATTCCCTCAGAATTAAGCTAAAAGGATTATTTTTGCACTGGAAAAGAGAGTGAGGCCTATTGTCATAGACATGGCTCATAGATCCGAGGAGTAGCTGGAGTGGTGGATTTGGCTAGGGCTAACAAGGCACTGGCGGATTAGGTCTATGGACCAGAGGGATGTGGTGGCTGATGACCCGATGAGGTGGATGCACACAAGGATAAAATGCTGAGGTGGAAGACGAGGGATGACATGGTGACACGGGCCACTAGGGCTGAGGTGGCGGAGTAATTGAATGAAGAGGATCCTACGGTCGAGATTAAACCGACATTTTATGTGGATCTATTAACTCAGACGGATTGGAATAGGACGATCCAACGGGTAGGATGAATCTCGGAGAAATCCTTTGGTCAGGATCGAACCAAGATTTTATGTGTCTTGGATGGCTATGATTGAGTTTTTGAGAATTCCACGGACGAGATCAGATTAGATAGTAGTTTATGGGTCCACTTGCTATAGAGAGGATTCACACATTGGTCGTGGACGAAGGAGACACAGGAGGTGGCCCGCACGACGGTGACACGCGTCCAACTCCTGTCGTGGCAGCACGTAGAGAGGCTCGGCCACGGCGTTCAGCAGATGACGGCACTAAGCGGCAGAGGACGGTGGCGCCAGGATGACGTTCGACAGCAGCACGGCATCGGGGACCGTCGGCCACAAGCGGCAACACGGGGGAAAACGACTAGACGACGACGACGACCGATCAGTGGGGTGGCAACGACGGCGATCGACCGTGACGTGGCAGGGCGGCCTAGATGGGAAGAAGAGGGCGTCACCGATGGAAACACGAGGCTCACCGGCGGCACTGGATCGCGGAGACGGCGACGACGGCTCGTCGGCTGGGACAACGACGCAATGACAACGATAGACGGGATCGAACAGAGCGGCGACGACCAGCGGTAGGGCGCAGTAGGACCACGGCGACGACGGTGACAAACCGGCGACAGGGAAGAGGAGCTGGGCACCGGGACCTACAACAACGGCGACGACGAACAAGGAAAGGACAGGCAGGGCGGCGTGGTGCTCACCAGCAGCGGAGAAGGGCGCAGTGGGCGACGTCGGTGGCGTCCTCCGGTGGCGACGGCCTACCGCGGCAGAGGAGGTTGCACGGGAGCAGGGCGATGGCGCACAGGGCTGTGGTGGCCGAGCGAGTAGGGCGGCGGTGAAGATGGCGACGATGACCCACCTCGATGTGGCGGCCCTGGCCGACGGCGACGAACGGCAGTGTAGATGGCAGACCGGCGACGGCAGGCGACGGCGAGAGGCGCAGAGGACGACGACGATGTTGACGACACAGCGACCGGCGGTTAGGGAGCAGGCGACGGCAATGGCGATCCACGGCGCGACGACGGCGACGCGCTGCAGCACGGCGTCGGAGGGCGACGGACCGGGGACGGCGGCTGGGCGCAGCGACGACGTCCAGGGGCGACGGGACTTGCAACGACGAGGCGGTGGCTGGGGAGCAAACGCGGCGGTGGCACTGGATGTGGACGATGGCGACGACGCCGGCGCTGAGTAAGGGGAGAGGGACAGAGGCACCGATGGGACACACCCACGGCGGCGACGACTGTCGGCGGGGCGGCACACAGATCGACCTGCAGGGCGGCGGCGGCTTCGGGGAAAGGGAAAGCAGCAGGGGCTGGCGTCGAGGGATCCTCACCTCGAGGCGGCGGAGGATGGCGACGGCCGTAGCCGAGCGGCGGCGCTGGCTCCTGGCGTCGGCACGGCTTCCAGAGGCGGCGGCGCTCGGCAGGGGCGAGGAGCGGCCGCGGCAGGGGCTGGCGGCGCTGCGCGTGGCGAGGAGGCACAGGCGATGGCGAATTTGGGGGAAAAACAGGAGAGGGAGTGGGGGAAGTGGATGGTGACCTCGGCTCGCGTGGTTGGACGCGAACACCGGAGGAAGAGGGCGCGGAAATGGCGGCGTCGTAGAGTCGTGCGGTGCGGGGTCGGCGGCCATGGTGGTTGCGCGGCCGGAGGCTGGGGCGGCGCAGGCTGGGCGAGCTCGGCACGGGCAGTGGGGGCACGGGCGACGCAGGCCGGGGCCGGGGCCGGGGCGGCATAGGCTGGGCTCGGAGAGGAGCGCAGCCGAGGGGCTCGGCCCAGGCGACGGCGGCGGCTCGGCTAGCTGGCTCCATCGGCAGAAACAGAGAGAGAAAAGGAGCCTGAAGAAGATGAACAGGAGAGGGAAATAAAGGAGAAAAGAAAAATGAGAAAGGAAGGGAAAAGAGAAAAGAGAGGGAGAGAAAAAGAAAGAAATGGAGGGGGCTTTCTGGAAAATTTCCTAAATTTGGAATTTGAATTTTAGAATTTCAAGAAGTATTAGGAATATCGGAAATTGGAAAATTGTTTAGAATTTTGGAGTGTCGCGAGCGTCAGCGTATATATATATTTGGAAAATCGGAAAAGTCGAAACACTTTTGGAAATCGAAATATTTTTTTGGAATCGAGGAGATTCAACGGAATTTTTGGAACCCTCCAAGTATAAGAATATTTTGGGAATTTCTAGAATATTGTAAGGAGTTAGTAGGAATATTCTGAAATCAGGAAAAATTAGTAATATTTACGGAATGAGTAACTTGGGAAAAAATGGAGAGTATTTTGTGTCAACCGAGAAATTAGGATATTCGAGAAATATATTTCATGGAGTTCAGGAAACGGAATAAATGAACTTTCAAAATATGGGGAATATTTTGGAAGTCGAGAAGGGGGAGAAGAATAGTTTAGGAAACATTCGGTTGCTTGAAATATCGGTATATTTTGAGAATCAAAACGTCGAGGAAGTTTTAGGGTTCTGGAAGCGACACGAAACTATAATAGCCCTAAAAATCACTAAATTTTAAAACCGTTTTTATTTTTTGCGTAATTTCGAAAATCCGCGTCGAGTTTTCCGTTTCATTCGTTCTTCGCTCGTCGTAATTGTTTCTTCGTTTTCTTTTTCTTTCTATTTTTTTTAATTTTCTCAGAAGTGCAAATCAATTTATCCGTCCATCCTAAAATTCTCGCGGACGAGTCTGCGTCGTTCTCGGGTCATCGGCCCATTTTTCCTCGTCGTCAACCTGTTTCTTTTTCTCGACTCGGTCCTTTTTCTTTTATTCTTCCTTCTCTTTCTTTTTCTTATTTTTCCTCTGGCCACCAGCCCAGGCCGGACCAGAGACAAGTCGGGCCCAGCCCAAGCCGAGCCATCCTCCCTCCACCGCCTCTGCCGAGAATTTTTTGCATTTTTATATTTATTTATTAAAAGATTTGCAAAAGTAGATTTTTGTTTAAAAAATTACAAAAATAGACTCCCACCGCCTTCCCAGAGGGCGATTTTTAAAAATCGCTCTCTGGAGGGCGATTTGATGACGTGGCTGACGGCCATCGGGCCCCCAGCCAACGGCCGTTAGCCATTTTGCGGGCGGCTCCCGGGCGGCCCAAAAACCGCCCTCTCAGAGGGCGGTAAGGTGGCCGTCTGCAAAACTCGTGGGCGCGGGCGCGGGGCACGGCCGATGGCGCGGGTGCGGGCACAGGGCGCGGCCAAGGGCGCGGACGCGGGTACGGGCACGGGGCGCAGCCAAGGGCGCGGGCACGGGCACGGGCAAGGGGCGCGGACGCGGGCGCGGGGCGCGGCCGAGGGCGGGAGAGGGGAACCGGCCTACGGGCGCGCGGGGAGGGAGGCCGGCCCCCAGGGCGCATTTTGGAGGCGGCTCCCTTGCCGCCCTCTGAGAGGGCGGTTTTTGGGTCGTCCGGGGGCTGCCCGCAAAATGGCTGACGGCCGTCGGCTGGAGACCCGATGGCCGTCAGCCACGTCATCAAATCGCCCTCCCAGAGGGCGATTTTTAGGAGGGCGGTGGGAGTCTATTTTTGCAATTTTTTCAAACAAAAATCTACTTTGGAAATCTTTTAATAAATAAATATAAAAATGCAAAAAATTCCCTCTGCCGATCGCCAAACCACGCAGCTGCTTGCTGCTGCATCACCACCCACGCGTCGTCTCTCTGCTCATCCTTCCAGAGTCAGCTAGCCAAGCAAAGCTCGAGCTCGCCAACGCCGCCGCTTCTGCCTCCCTCTTTATCTCCCTTTCCGGTGCACCTCGTCGGCCACCGCCAAAAGCAAAAAGGAGCGCCATCATCTTCTCTTCATCCTCCCAGAAGCTGCCCCGACCTCACGCCGCCGTTCGCCGTCGCTGGAGCCGGAAAGGAAGAAGCCAAAGTTTCGGCCGTCGGCATCCATCGCCAAAATTTGTCGCAACCGTTGAACCTCATCCCAAATTGAGGTGACCATCGCCTTCACCATGCCAGACTCCTCCTTTCCCCTCTCCTTCCCCGGCGAGATCGCCGCCGGAGCCTCACCGGCGCCGCTTTGCGCCGCCCCCCCTGCACGACTGCCTGTCGGCCGCGCGGTGCCAGCTCTCTCCCGGCCTCCTCGCGCTCAGCCACTACCACTGTCGGCTCCCCCTGGCCGCCCTGATGCTCCCCAACCGCCGCTGCCATGACTGTCGCCGCCGCCGTTCCCTGCTCGCCGTCGCCAGGCTTTCTGTTAGTGCCTCCGCCGCAGCCAACTACGGGAATGGAGTCACTACGCCTCAGAGACCCCGAAACCGGTCCCACTTCACCGGGAACCGGCCTCCTCCGCCGCCGGCACCATTGACGCCGCTCGGCTCCTGTGAGAAGAGAGAGAGAGAAAATAAAAATCCTATTTCTCTATTGAAAAATAATTCAGAAAAGGCTCTATTCACTGTTTCAACTAGTTTATTACTCTTTTGACCTCAGAACAAAAATCCGAGGCCTATTCCTGACTCCTTGAATTATTCCGAATCCATTCGCGCTAGTTTCGTCACGATCCGAGCATCCGTTGACGAAACCCTAATTTGGCTCTAGGCTTTCCGCTCGACGCGACTTCGGAAAAATCCTAAATTTTTTTTCATAATTTCTCTTTTAATATCTTATGCACTTTCTGAATTTTTGGTATTTATTTAGAGTTATTCGTTTATTTATTTTATTTGTGTATCGATAGATTCCGCCGCAGCAGATCCAGTCGAGGAGTTCGAGTCCGTAGCTGACGCATACGCCTACGCAGTCGTAGGAGGAGACGATTGGTACGACTATGCCGATCCAGAAGGCAAGTCATATATCCTTTGAACAATAATTGAACCCGATCTGGAGCTAGGTCATATTTTGGATAGAGTACTACTTTGAAGTACTTAAATAGGATGCATGAGTTAATTTTCTAAAATATTTCGAAATAGATAACAGCCTTTTATTTGATACTGTTATAATTATAATGCCATGCCTTGAGTTGAGCCTAATATTTATCTTTGATAACTCTAGGTTAATCCTGCTTATTATGAACATATTGAATATTATATGAAACTGTTATTTTATGTGATAGTTTTGGAAGTATATGATATATTTAAAGTTTTAAAGACATAACCCTTTTGCCAGTATAAATGATATAGTTAGCGCACATCCGCACGATCGAGGTATTCGGACCCAGTGTGTACCGCTCCAGTGAATTGAACTTCTGTAGCCATTCAGTGTATTGGCATTTTAGGCTTTAACGTGTGTAATAGCCACTGAGTGATGTAAGATTATTTGATTATATGAGTGTGGGTGCTGTGGTGCCCTTTGCGGTCTTTGAGGACTGCGTGTTTCTTCTAGTCGTGCAATAGTGGGTGGACGAGTCGTCGGGTTGGTGCACACCCTCGTGAAGGCCAAGTTAAGGCCAACAGGCATCTTGTCCTATAACCTGCTAGGCAGAACAGAGATGAGTTTGGGGCAGTACTACACTTTGTTATCTTCAGCCTGGCTAGCTGTGGGTATCGTGCGGGTAAAGCTAGGTAGACGCTGTAGAGTCGTTTGGTATTCGAATACGCCGTGCTCCCAATTAATGGAGATATGTCTATGGGTGAATCCAGAATAATGGCATAAGTAGAACTATGAAAATGGTTTAAATTGAGAGATGACGACATGTAATATTAAACCCTTTAAAACTAAATTTATTTATAAATTAGGATGTTTGTGAACTACTGATAAGGTTTAGAGTTAAACCAGTTCTCTTCTTTGTTATATCCTGCATTACTATATGTTTTCCTGCATGGTTTGCGGAGTACTTGTATACTCAGTCTTGCATATTTTTGGGCTTTAGTCGTTCAGGAAGAAGTTGCAAATGAAGTCGAGGAAGCCGTCGATCCGCTGGATTGAGACGAAGACAAAGGCTTCGAGTTCTAGGTCAACTCTACACTCAGGCCGTTCCTATGGTGCAGAGTTGCGTCTTTTGGTTATACGTGTATGGCCATAGGCCCGTTGTGTGCGTGCGTTGAGTTTGGGTTGTACTAAAACCTTGTCGGTTTGTATAATTAATGGAAGTTCTGTTTCTGTATCATTCAATATGTAACTGAACTTCCTAGGCAGTTACGTGTATTGTGGGATGTTTGGATCCCCTCCAAACGGTTCCACAGAAATCCTAGGAAAAAAGGAAGTCAGAGTTCACGATGAACGGGGAGACTTCAAAGGACTGAACCGGAACGACCTGAACAAGGGAAACGACAGGGATTTTATTATAGATTTATCTAATTATAGAAATGATCTTTATCCCATTAAAATTAATTCTGGAGCTCCGAAAATTCCGAGCAAATTTCAGAGAGCTTATTAAATCGTGGGAAATTTACTAGAAATAAATTCCACCACGAAACAAATAGAGTTTATCCTTATAAATACTTAAACGCTTAAAATATTCCAACCAAAACCCCAGGAATATAAAAGTATTCAAGTATTTATTTTAAAGTTTAAACTTGGGTTTTTTCATTTTAAAAAAATTTCTAAATTTTATTCAAACACATTTCTCAAACAAAAATTTTCTTAGCGTATTCTTGTATTTCAATTTATCCAAAAATAATTTTTAATTAAAGCGATTTTCAAGACGTGACATTCGGCTAGCTGCACGCCACTCTGTCTCCCCCGCGCCAAAGACGAAGTGTCGCCAGGTTTTGGCCCTGCCACCACCATTCTGGCTCGCCACCTGGTTCTCTAGCGACGTACTCCAGTGGCGGCGAGGCAGAAGAGCAGGGTGAGAGGGCGGTGGTGGCTAGGGTTTCGCCCCCGAGCCTCCAGCGCGTGGACGACGCCCCCACAGTGGCTAGGGTTACTTTTGCAATTTTCCCTAACCGGTTGATATTTCTGCGATTTTCATTTAAAAACTAGTATTATTTCTAAAAAATATTTGTCCTGGTGTTAGCACTATTTCAGCTAGCAACCTTAGCACTCTTCTCTTCTCTTCCCTCTCCTCTCTTTCCTCCGATTTAGCACAAATCTAAGGTAGCAACTATTATAGTCCGTTTATCTTATGCATGTATTTTTAGTGTGTATGTAACCATATAAACTTTTTTATATAAAAAAGGATCTATTTCAGCTAGCAACCTTGGCAGGCAATTAATAATGAGGCAAGTTGCACGGAATACAAAGAGAAAAATAACGACCATCGAGCACATGTAGTGCTCTATTTGCATTTTTTTTTACCCAGATGGGAGAAATTAAAATTCGAATATATGGCAAGTTATTATTGTACATAAATAAGCTAGATCCTTAGCACGATCTATCTAGATTATTAATATATTCCCCAGAAATAAGCGTATTTTGGGATGTAGAGGGAGTATGTAGCTAAGCAGCCTGCTACACGTCGCCATCCCACAAATCTTCAAGCGACTTGTATGGCCCATCGTCAGAGATGAATTCCAATCCAGGCATAACCCTCTGTTGGGGGAGCTGACTGATCTTCTCCCTCTCTTGATCAGTGAGTTCCCAATCAAAAATGTCAAGATTCTCCTTCATCCTCTTCTCGTTGTATGTCTTCACCAAGATAACATCATCCTGCTCGTACAACCACCTCAAGCAAATCTGCAAAACAAATTGTTGAAACCTTAATTGACATGGTTTGTTTCATTCCTTAACCTCTGTGATTTGATAACTTTTGGATGCAATCTAATATTGATAAGGCCAACTGACCGGAAGATTCGGGGGCGGCAAAGGGTGAGGTTAATTTTATGGTGTGAGGCTAAAGAAACCATAATATTTACTAAGTTGTCACGCAAAGTTTAAGAACATGTCGCACAAATACTATCTAGTTAATTAGTTAACCTATTACTTTTGTAGCCAATATATCCCTCCATCTCAATATATTTTAAAAATAAATGTTGACAAAAATTTAAAATTGGCACATAAAATGAAATTTTGAAGAGGAGTTGTGACATTTTGATATTTTTGCACGTGAGCCCTTTTATAAATAATATTAGCTCCAACCAGTGTGTCTATTAGATGGGTTTAGGACCGTTCGCTTTAGCCTGTAGCTGAAGCTCATCAATAGTATAAAACTGTGTGGATTATTAACGCGTGATTAATTAAATATTAACTATTATAAACTTAAAAAATAGGTTTATTTGACTTTAAGAGAAACATCTATATAGAAATTTTTTTTTTACAAAACACACTATTTAGCGGTTCGAGAAGTATATTCATAAAAAACAGGAAAATAGACCAGTCTATAGGGTGATAAGAACAGCGCCTTAGCCAACTTCACCAACCAGCCGGAGAGATTTCAATATCAACGTACAACGTTGGCGCCAATTCACTGTATATCGGGGCAAATAGCTCTAACAACCACCGATGGTCTATTTTTAAAATATGTTTTACGAAGAAATCTACTCGTAAAATATGTTGAGAAAGGGGAAAGGTGTGTAAAAATTGGTGTTTGGAGAGCCTAGATACGATGCGCGCGGCAGTTACAGTGACCACTCACCAACCTACCTGGGCGATCGTCTTGCCCTTGGCTCCGGCGATCTCCTGCAGCACGACGGACTCCATCACCGCCGCGCTGCCCCACGGCGTGCCCTTGGCCCCCAGCGGCGAGTACCCGCACAGCTGCACGCCCTCCAGCCGGCACACCTCCCGCAGCTTCCTCTGCTGCCACATCGGGTTCACCTCCACCTGGTCCGCCGCCGGCCGAACGACGGCGAGCGACAGCAGCTGCTCCAGCTTCCTGGCGGAGAAGTTGCTGACGCCAATGGCCCGCGCGAGGCCCAGGCGGTGGCACTCCTCCATGCCGCGCCACACGCCCTCCATGTCGAACGACGGCGAGATGTCTTCCTTGGTGAAAGAGTAGTGATCGTGCTCGCCCGGCTTGAGGCTCACCGGCCAGTGGACGAGGTACAGGTCGACGTACTCCATCCCCAGGTTGCGGAGCGTCTCCCTCGCCGCCGGCACGACACGGTCGGCGTGCGCGTCGCTGCACCAGAGCTTGGAAGTGACGAACACGTCGGCGCGGGAGGCGATCAGGCCACGACGTACGGCCTCCGCGACGGCCTCGCCGACGCAGCCCTCTGTCGCGTATAGCCTGGCCGTGTCGAAGTGGCGGTAGCCGAGCTCGATGGCGCGGAGCAGCGCAGCGGTGGTCTCCTCTGAGGACGTCAAGGGGAACGCCGCCGTGCCCATGCCGATGCGCGGCATGGTCGGGAGCAGCGCGCTCGCTGGCAGCTTCGGCATGGCGATGGCGATGTGCTAAGTGTGCTGGACAGGACGGCAACGTGGTCGATATGTGTCTCTATAAAATTGATTTTCACCGATGCCTATCCAATATGTTCACAGGCGGGCTATAAGAGGTCGAATATGGTAGGTCAGGTGGACCCTGCCATAAAATCCGTCTGTGGAATACGGTCTTTTGCCTGCCTATGTATAGTGTCATTTCTGTAGTCCTCTTGGTAGAGGTGGACCAGTGACCCGATTACATAAATCAGGTTTGTCTATATCTGAAAATAATTTTCGAAGCAGTGAAAAGAAGAAATTAAAAATCGAATGGCAAATTATTGTGCATAATTAAGCTAGATCCTCAGCATGATCCATCGAGACAGAGTAAAGTAGCCTGCTACACGTCGCCATCCCAGAAATCTTCAACGGACTTGTAAGGCCCATCGTCAGAGATGAACTGCAATCCAGGCAGACCCCTCTGTTGGGGGAGCTGGCTGATCTTCTTCCTTTCTTCATCGGTGAGCTCCCAGTCAAAAATATCAAGATTCTCCTTCATCCTCTTTTCGTTGTACGACTTCACCAACAAAACATCACCCTGCTCGTACATCCACCTCAAGCAAATCTGCACCACAAATTTAGATATTGAAACATTAATTAACAAGGTCTGTATTAACTGTTTTATATTCATTTATATTCACTTTTGGACGCCATCTAATATTGATAAAGCCAACTATAATATTTATTGAACTTTCTCACATAAAATTGAGGAACATATTATATAGACACCATCTAGTTAGTTAACCTAATTAATTTGTCGTCAATATCCCTTCTTCAACTCTAGAAATATTAAAACATAATATTTACAAATCAAATGAGAACATGAAATCTTGAAAAAAATCATAAAGCAAAAAACTAGAAGCACAAGAAAAAAATGTTGAAACTCTGTGAGGAAAATTTAAAAGCTTTTGAAATCCCAGATAAAGGGACTGTACAAAAGGAAAAACTGTAAAAGTAGAAACTAAGGGTGCGTTTGCTAGGGATTCTCGGGGATGATTCTCAATTGGATCAATTGGAGCTAAGCCAAATGGACAAAAAATCCTCTCGATTCGCAGCCGAATCGATCCGCTATGATTCTTAATTTTACACATAAATGGAGAATCAGTTAAAAGGCGGCTTCTCATGAGAATCCAACGAATGAAAATTAAAAATCCCCATAAGAATTCATAAAATCCCCATAAGAATCAGAATCGCAAGATCAGAATCATAGAATTTGGAGCTCTACCAAACAGGCCCTAAATAAACAGAAGAAAAAAAGATGCCTTGTATTGTGTCACCTATCCTCTCGGCACACGTCACCTATTGCAACTGCTCTAACTGAACTGAACTATAGTAACACTATATGAACCTACCTGAGCAAGCATCTTGCCCTTGGTTCCGGTGATCTCCTGCAGGACGGCGGAATCCATCACTGCCGAGCTGCCCCACGGTGTGCCCTTGGCCCCCAGCGGCGAGTATCCGCATAGCTACATGCCCTCCTGCCGGCACACCTCCCGCAGCTTCCTCTGCTGCCACATCGGGTTCATCTCCACTTGGTTCACCGCCAGCCGCACGGCGGTGAACGACAGCAGCTGCTCGAGCTTCCTAGGGGAGAAGTTGCTGACGCCGATGGCCCGCGCGAGGCCCAGGCGGTGGCACTCCTTCATGCCACGCCACACGCCCTCCATATCGAACAACGGCGCCATCTCCTCCTTGGGGAAGGGGAACTCGTACTTCCCCGGCGTCACGCTCGCCGGCCAGTGGACAAGGAAGAGGTCGACGTACTCCATCCCTAGGTTGCGGAGCGTCTCCCTCGCCTCCGACACGACACGGTCGGCGTGCGCGTCGCTGCACCAGAGCTTGGAGGTGACGAACACGTCGGCGCAGGAGGCGATCAGGCCACGATGTACGGCCTCCGCGACGGCCTCGCCGACGTAGCCCTCTGTCGCTGTTGGATATTGCCCAAGATCAAGCGCAAGAACACAAGGATTTTTGCCAGGCGACAAAACGCCCACAACGGCAACGCAACACCAAGCTTTTTCTGTATATCCACTCGCTCTCAAAACACACAGCTTACAAGGCATTTTATAGCTTTAGCACCTAAGCAACTACCTCCTACGGCCCTCACGCGCATGTCCGCACGAGCCCCTCGCGATCCGGCATGCATTCAACGTGAGCCACTCCCTCGTACGCATGAACCGGTCGTCACCGAGCTGTCCGCAAGTCATGCAAGTGCTTCCGCAACTAACTCTCGCAGCTAGCCTGTACAGACGTACGCCTTGTCGAATGGCGGCGCTCGCCACACATGTGCACTCAACTCACACGCCACAGGACACACCTCTATGGCGTGGTTTATTCCAACAATCACCCCCTAAACCACGACACCCCCATGCGCTCGACCTACAGGAGGGTTGGCTCATTGTTGGCATCGACGAGCAGTGCCTTCTCCTTCCTCGGCTCACAGCAATCCCTGGCGAGGTGCCCGCGTTCGCCACAGTTGTAGCACCTTCCTCGCCTGGCACGGCGCGAATGCTTACTTGCACCCGAGCTCATGCTGCTCGCGTCATCGTCGTCGTCGCTCCGGCCACTGTTCTTGATGTTGTCCATGCGCACTCGCTGCTTGCCGTTGCACTGACGCCGGCGCACCTCCCACTGCTCCTCAGTAAGCAGCAACCGTCAGACACCGTCCATCACCTCCTCAGGGCTGAACCGATCCTCCGCCATGCGCAGCCGTCCGACGAGCTCCTCGACGGTCATTTTGCTCAAATTGAGCATCATCTCAATTGAGCATGCGATCTGGTTGTACTTCTTTGGGAGCACGCGCAGGATTTTCTTCACCACGCGGTCCTCCTCCATCTTCTCGCCAAGCTCGCGTAAGTTGCCGGCAAGCCCGTTGATCCGCATCGTGAAGTCATTGACAGACTCGCCGTCGTTGAATGCGACGTTCTCGAACTCCTTCAAGAACCACTGTGCGTTCACCTCCTTCACGCGTGCATCACCCATCCTCATCGTCTTCACCGCCGCCCACGCCTCCTTGGCGGTCTTCTTGACTGCGAGCCCAGCCTTCATCTCCGCTGGCACTGCGTGCAGGATGGCGGCCAACGCTAGCCGATCCTCACGGCGGTCGACGCTGGCGGACTCCACCGCACCCCAGAGACCGAGTGCCTCCAGGCTCACCTGCATCACGAGCGACCACTCGTGATAGCTGGTCTTCGTCAACACCGGGAACTCGACAGTGCCACCAATGTTGGAGATGACGCGCTCCACCACGACAGATCGTGGTGAGCTAAGGTCATCGTCGCCAGTGCTCGACCCATTGATGTGGGGCTTCTTCGGTGTGGCCGATATCTCCACTCACTACTAGCCTAGCTCTGATACCAAATGTTGGAACTGGCCTAGGAATCAAGCACGTGAACACAAGTATTTTTGCTAGGCGACAAAATGCCTGCAACGGCGACGCAACACCAAGCTTTTTCTGTATATCCACTCGCTCTCAAAACACATAGCTTACAAGGCGTTTTATAGCTTTAGCACCTAAGCAACTACCTCCTGTGGCTCTCGCGCGCACGGTCCGCACAAGCCCCTCGTGATCCGGCATGCATTCAACGTGAGCCACTTCCTCACACGCATGAACCGGTCGTCACCGAGCTATCCGCGAGTCATGCAAGTGCTTCCGCAACTAACGCCTGCAGCTAGCCTGTACAGACGTACACCTCAACGAACGACGGCGCTCGCCACACACGCACACGCCACGGGACACATCTCTGTGTCGTGGTTTATTCCAACAGTCGCATATAGCCTGGCCGTGTCAAAATGGCGGTAGCCGAGCTCGATGGCGCGGAGTAGCGCAGCGGTGGTCTCCTGCGAGGAGGTGAAAGGGAACGCCGCCGTGCCCATGCCGATGCGTGGCATGGCTGGGAGCAGCGCGCTGCCCGGGATGCTTCCCATGCCAACCGCGCTAGCTGAGTGACCGGAGTGCAATGACTTCAGTGTCTATATACAGAAAAACAACGGATCTGCATCGGCTGAATGCATGCACCGACGGTTTTACTACTGCAGAAAGACAACTACTAACACAAAAAGACAATGAAGATACTAGGGTCGCCGGAGGACCCCTTCGGAAGATGCTGCGTCCGACTGGGCCAGTTCTGCAGCATATAGGGAAGATGCTGCATGTGAGGAGCACCGGCATCATATGCAATTTTGCACGGTTTCAGGACAGAGTTTGGTCCCGACTTTATGTGGATGTTAAAGCCTAAGGATAAAAGCTCTTGGTTGTTACAGCATCACCAACATAAGCTTAAAAATTTATTTTCGAAATTATCTTTTTATTCCTAATTAGATTTTTAAGTTATGAATAGATTACTTACTCCAACAAATAACCAAAAAAGCGCTCCCCATCTCTCCCCGCAATCTCTCCCTCTCCCCCACACATTGCTCTCTCCTCGCTCCTACGCGGGAATTAGAAGCGAGAGGTCTTTCCGACTTGTGAAGAACAAGAAAGGAGCAGAGCGGGATTCTAATTTGTGGAAATGTATTTAAGGCTACTGTTGAAGCCTAATTTTTACTTAGAGACAACATTTTAGGATTGGGATCTATTTTAGATTGCCGTTGGCCATACTCAAATGGATGCAAACGACAGCCAGCTTTAGAACAAGGCTAACAGCAAAGCTAACGGCTAGCTTTATCTACTGACATATCATCTACAGCTAATTCAATATCCTACCAATACAATAGTTTCTTATCGATATATATATTACACCAGGAATAACTGGCCCCACCTTATTCTCTTATAAAGTTTATTGGAGCCTATATGACAGTTGGCTACAAATATGTCGCCCACTTCTCTCTCCTCTTTTCTCAAACTTAGCATAAATCTGAGCTGACAAATCTTACAAATCTTGATTACTATTAGAATTTGTGTCGAATGTGTGTATATAATCAGTTACAAATTAGGACTTGAACTCATAATAGATGCAGGATACAATTAGAGTTGGACTCTGTCCTATGGTCTTTCTTAAATAGATAGACACACTTGTTGTAACCGCGTGATGACTTTAGTATAGGTGAGGAAATGTCTAGCCGGTGGCGTACTGACCAATGCTTGTATATACTCTGACAGTTGTATTTATGCTGGATCGAGAAGGAGCATGTATTGGAGATGTAGGCCGAACAGTCCGAACCATTTGATGAGCTGAAATTGACAGGGAGGCACACCACACGGTCAGTGTGGCAGCAGAGTGCGGGCGTGGGGCTCGACGCAGTTGGACTGGAGTTTGAGGAGGAGATCCGGTGTGTTGGCCGTCAGGAGGAGGCATGTAACACCCCGGTTTTCGGACCGTTAAAAACTATTTTAGTAAAAACCCTAATTTCGAAAATTTTTGGTGTTTTGTGTATGCTTAAGGACTAAGTACCGTAGATCTCAGTCTAAATCTCCTTGAAACCCTAAAAACCTCGGTCCCAAACTCTTTCCTAAATCCCGAGACTCGAATTTTACAATTCGACTGTCTCTCTCTAAATTTCCTCGAAAAATTCAGAATCAAATACCTCCCAAAAATTCTCTGTACTCGGATTCGAATTTTGCAATTGAAAGCCCTCCAATAAAAACCCTTCGAAAATCGCCTTTAAAGCCTTCATTAAAATCCCCTTATTTTGCCCTTCTAAAAATTTAGGATTCCATCAAGAACTCCCTTCTCAAAATTGCTAAATTATTTATTTCCAAAAACCCTTAAATCCCAAGAATTAAATTCAAGTTTATATATCCTTTCCAAACCCTCCCAAAGATAATTTCCCCAAATCAAACTTCGGAACGAGTTCCAAATAATTGAAATCTCCTTTAAAAAGCCCTTCCCTGACCTCTTATTAATTCTCACCAATCCTCCTCAAAGAAATCCCAAGGATTAAACTCCAATTCTAAAATCCCCTCGAGATCTTCCTTCCTATATTCCTCTCTCAAAAAGTCCCTAAAAATTTCCCCGAGTCACAATCTCAAATTAAAATTTTAATTTGAGCCGAAGCCTCTTGGAAACCCTCCCTAAGAAAATCTCTCTTAAAAAAAAATATATACATATCTATATATACATATATGTATATCAGAGTCCCTCTACAAAAATTCCCTTCATTTAATTCCCAAGAAATCAAACACCAAATTCCAAAATTAATACCCTTTCAATTCTCAAAAAAAAAATCCCTATCCATTTCTTTTATATATATATATATATATATATATATATATATATATATATATATCTATCTATGACCAGACAAAATATCCCAACCTTGGTAGTACAAGTCCTCCTCAAAAATCTCAGGAATTTTGTGGGCCTAAGGAGGAAATTTTGGATTAAATCCCTATTAGAAAATCATCAGAAACCTTCCAAAATATATCCCTAGAAAATTATCAAACTTTACTGTGTCACTTGGGCTGCACTATTCCCTTTCCCCCCCTCGGCCTGCTCTCTTCTATTCGCTCTCCCAGACGAGCCGGCCCACGGCCCACGCGCAGCACCCCACGCTGCGACCGTGCACGAGCCCACGAGCGCTCGGCCGCCGCCTAGCCCGCTTGACTGACAGCGGGGCCCGCACGCCAGGCAAGCAGGCGCACGCCCGTGCGACGGACCGCGAACGGTCGTCTTCCCCGACCGACTCCCCCGGCACGCACATCACGTGTTTGACGAAACACCGTCGGGACAAAAATCATTCCCGGCCCAAAATATCTCCTTTCCCGGCGTTCTCTCCATGTGCGGCCATGCCCCTGAGGTCAACCCATTGTCCCGTCATCTCTCCCGCGCCCATCCCCATCTTTTCCCCCTTCGGCCAATATCACGCTCGCTGTCTAGTCCCATCTTGCCGACCCGTGCTTGCCGCGCGCCGCAGGAGAAAAATCTTGCTACCGTCTTCCTATAGCCACCACCCTTCTTCTTCGTCGCGACGCGCCGCCTCCCACCTATAAATCCGCCACCGCGCCGTACCATTGCTCGGCAAGCTCAAGCTCTTCCTCCACCGCCGCCATTGCTACTCTGACCCACCCTCAAACTGCCGCTCCAAAGCCCAATCCACCGAGCTAACCACACCGTAGGACACCCTGCCGCCCCGCGACCCCAGCCGTGTCTCCAATTGCGCCCGAGCACCGCCGCAGGGCAAACGCCCGATTCGGCCTCCGCCGCCCCACCATTGCCGAAGCTTCGGAGTTCGCCTTCGCACAAGGTAGGAGCCCAATTTCTCCCTCCTATCCCTTTTCCGTGAAACACCGCCCCCAACCGTGTCCATTCCCAAGCTCCACCACAGGTGATGCCGCCCCTCCGCCGCCGCACTATGCCATCCTCTCGCCACTGCTCTCTGGCCCGCGCCGACAGCCACCATCATCCACTTCTCGTCCAATCCAAGCCGTCTAAACGACTCCTCATCTTCCCCGCTCCCCGCCGCCCTGTTCCCTATCCCCCGACGCGCTGCCGCTCGCCGAATCCTTCCCGGCCGTCATCCACCATCGATTCTCCTTGCCGGCCTCCTCCCTCTGAGCCCCCCTTTCTCTCTCGGTCACCGACCTATGGCCCCCTCAGTTAAATATATGACATGTGGACCCTATCTAATAAGTGCGCAGTGATATTACTACTCCCTCCTATCACACTAACAAATGGGCCCTATTATTTTAAAATCCCTTGAACAGTACCCCTATGACATGTGGGGCCACCATCTCTCTCCTCTCTACTGTATGACATGTGGGCCCATGCACAGTAAACCACTTAAAAATTCCTCTCCTCCTCTCACTACAAGTAGGCCCACCCCTCAATTTCTCTCTCCTCTGCCACTGCCCAAGGGCCCCACCTGTCAGCCACTATTCCCCAAAATAATTCCTTTTTCCAAAAATCCAAATAATCCTTTTCTTTTCTAAAAAAATCCCTAAAACTTTTAAAATCCATATCTTTTGATCCGTAACTTCGATTGAGCCCGTTCAAGTATCTAAATTTTTCTAAAAATGAGATCTACCTCATGGCACTATTAGTTATTATTTCTAGGGTTTTGTGTGTTTTTCTCTCGTTTCGCGCGTAGTCGAAACTTCAAAAATTTGTCGGATGTCGGATTCTTGCGAAGTTTGAAGACGAAGATTGAGGCAAGTTACTCTTTGACCATATTGCTCCTAAAATTTAAAATGTTTTGTTTGCAAAACTGCATTATTAGTGTGCACGATAAATTGATCAGCCTCGGTTTGAATGTCGAACCGACGGACCTGCCTGATAGTTGCATAACCCTATAGGTCTTTGGTATCTTATTTCCTTGTCGCTCCACCTCGTGGTACCTCGGTTACCGTGCTCTCTGAGCATGGATTTCGATGGTTCGACCCACATCTCTAATGTTTGTCGATTGGGAAAATTAGGGTTTCCAAAGGTTTAAAAACCCAACATGCGATGTCGGCGAGATTGCGAAACAAAACTATTTGCGAAAATCCGCGGTGCAAAGTGATCGCCTGTGTGGTGGCACTTCGTATTCGCATATAAGGATCGTTTCCTTGGGGAATTTCATCCGAGCATCTCACAGTGCGACCACACGGGTGGAATGGGACACCCCTGGCAAGTAACTAGTGTTCCTAGGATGGTTTTCGGTTGCTAATAAATGTGGGAGTGGTTGGGTGCCAAGAGAGCGATATACCCCCGTCCCTGAGTACAGAAAATGAGTTTCTGGTACTTGGTTGAGAGGACCCATTTATAGGGCAACGTGCTATCCTAGGAAGGCTCTAGAAAGGCCTTGTCACAAACCTTCCCGCTGACGATGCGGGAAGTAAGCTCGTGTTATGTGGGAAAAGCGTACACCTTTGCGAAGGGTCTCTATGAACTGTTCGAACAACCATGCCTACGATTACGGGTGAATGTGAGGTGATTCCTCTAGCATAGTTTTGTTTGCCAGTGCTTTGTGAAAATGATTTGTGGTATGGGAATCGTTATTAGAATCGGCCTCAGTGGCTGATGGATGACCTGAGTGGTCTCAAACGAGACTGTGTGACCCGGAATGTCGAATGGCATTATAGTCTAGGCTTCTCGAGTGGAAGCGGTATATGTTTGAGATGAGTTTAAGGATGGCTCGAGGAGCCGCTGAGATGAATTATGAGAAGATATGATGTCCTGAATAGAACAAAAGTGAAAGGAAAATAATAGAGGAAAGATGAGATTACGTCCTGGAGTGGACGAAATTGAAAATAAAGTAATAAGTGAGGGTACAGTGGAAAGCTGCTTGAAGGCAGACCCACTAAACCGCTGTCTTGATCCAACTGACGGTATACAAATACCAAAGAACATATTAAAATTTGATTTGTCCGCTTGAGTTGTTGAAAAGCAACTCGTGGACAGGATCGAGGCGAGAGCCTCCTTCCAGTCACAAGGAGATAACTCACACTTAGGTTTCAAAAATATTTTCAAATGAAAAGGTTTACGAAATAAACCCTAGCCTATCTTTAATAGCCTGCATAACTCACATTTTCCGTGATTTGCTGAGTACGTAAGTACTCAATCTATTTCTTTTCTCCCCTCATTCAGGAAGAGTGAAGTTGAAGTGAAGATTAGGGTTTTTTTCCTAATTCCAAGCCATTGCTTGTGGATTGGATTCTCGCCGCGCCGTTGTTCCGCTGCTACTGTTCTGTTTGCCAGTTGCTGCTCAGAGCTTGCCCGAAGTCGCAACTTATAAAGGTATAATATATATTTAGCTAATTGCTGTGGTACATCTGTGTTGACCGTGGGTACCAGCAAGGTTTCCTGGGACTGGTATCGGCATCGCGGTTTCGTGGGAGTTGGTTCACGCCAAACTCCTATGGCGCTTCCTCTCTGGTATCACTGTAGGTGGTGCCAGGGGCTGGGGCGGCTACAAGGCAGCGGTTGCTCGGGGTGGGGCCATAACCTTGGACAGGTAGTCATGGAGGCATCCAGGTAGAGGCGGTGGCCATGGGCGTCGGCTGCTCCAAGCCGACTGGGAGCTCACGGACGAGGTGACTCCGAGCAGCACACGGTTATAGAAATACTCGAGGGCTGCGGTTTTGTCGGCCCCAGGTTTTGAAAACCGAAAACCTATTGTGTTTCCCTGTACCAATCCATGGATTAGCAGTTGGTACATACAAAACATAGCTAGCTCATAACATAGTGTGAATTAAAATGAGACTTAAGTAGTTTATACCTTTATTAAGGGCTAAATGGCCGCACCTTATCAGAGTAACAGCAAATAGAAAACGGTAGTGGTAGGGTCCAATCATCATGCCCACAGGCAGTTGACTGGGGCCGTGACCTAGCTAACTAGCACTCCATCCATCCTGCTAAGTATGCAAAACATACTAGCAAGGTCTTCTTTTCTGGCCTGTTCTTCTGCTAAACATAGTAATTGAGCAACCATGAGTACATAGGTACTTAGCAAGCTACCACGCAAATATGCTTCTTATGCACAGGGTATTCAAAGAGTGGCTGAGGTTATTTTGCGTAAAAAGCAATTTTGAGATCCATTTCATAAATACCTATGACCTAGCAGGGTAGACTTAAAAACAGTTTTAGTATCATAATGTTTGCTCAACAAAGGTTTTATCGCCAATCCCGAGACCGCTAGGAAATGGACTTGCCACTGTTGATCATCTGCAGTTCTTTTCTACAACTTATGCCTCCCAAGGAACAATAGCCATAGCCATCCAAATCATTACCATCCCATAATCCCAACCACCCATTAATCAAGTTTAGAAAATTATGAGTCTAGTCAAGAGTAGTACAAGTCCCAGCGCTGAGTTAACCGCAAGCACGGCTATTCAAATAGATTGATTTACTCACAATGCAGTGGATGTATGCTTTACCCGCAACCCGTGACTCTGCCCAACACATGAGTCTAGTCCCAACACATCAGACCTATCACGGCCTAGTCTTTTGGCTTCCCTTGCATTGCGGCACCCGCTCCAAGGACTATGAACCCTCATGCATCCTTAGCACCTAACGCCTCGAGCTAGTGGTGAGAGGAGTCCTGGAACCCGAGAGATCTAGGAGGTACACTATATATACTTAGGGTGCATTTTAAGTTTGTTGACATTTGTCATCACAATACATATATCAACACTTTGCAACATCATACTCTTCGTGTGCAGAACCAACCATGACTGGGGTGCTGCTCTACTTGGGTTATCTAATCTTCCAGGTCTATACCCATAGGAGAGATGCGGTCGTACACTGTTCGTTTCCCGCATAGCTTCTTGACTCAGTTCTTAATTGACTAGAGTCGGCACTTGCCGTTCCTAGAACCACCCAATTTTTTTCCTACCACCCCAGTCAAAATAGGTTTTTCTTTGTTTTTGGTTTTCGCAAATGGTTCCTCATTGTACGCGTATGATGGCATTACATGTCTCCATCCTCGCCAATCACTGGAACCCTAGTAATTGCCAATCAATCGTCCCATTTTCATTAAAGACATGAGGAAGGGCGATTCAATCACTCAAGTGCAACTAGGTACGGCTAAGCATTGCTTACTAAATATAACTAGGGACTGGATTAATATCATGGCTTCAAGGAACAGGGTACTCAAACAAGGGTGGCATAATCGATAATTAGGATAACATTTTAATATATCATGCAATTTATTTCACAAACAAATAAGTTTGCAAACTAGGATCAAAATGCTCAAGAAGGGGATGTGGTGACTTGCCTGCTCAAGATAGTCCTTATTCTTCATAACAAATCTTGATCAACCTTCACCTCCTGGAAGCTGCACACGTTGCCTCTTGACTAACGCAAACGGATTTTATAGAGCGCGGGGAAACCAATATTCAAGTAACATCCAAATACAATCAAGCAATAAAATAGATGGAAAACAAACCTAAGGGCTATTCATACCTTTTGCTTGCTAATGGATTCCAAGGGCAAGGGGGTTGCAACTATGGGGTTCCTATTTCTTATATATGCAAGGGAACTTGAGGTGGCTTGGGCTCTAAGTTTTTTACCATGCAAGGAAACTTATGGGCTAAGGTTTCTTAGTGGATACACATCTTGTAGAGCAAGGAAGCCTAGGAGGTAAGGTTCCTTAGTGGATAAGCATCTTGTAGAGCAAGGAAGCTTGGGAGCTAAGGTTTCTTAGGAAGGAAGGAAACTTAAAGGCTAAGACTTACTATTCTAGTTGTTATGGTGGCTATGTAGGAATTAGGCAATACAAGGAAAATACTTACTTTGATAACATATATCTTGGTTTAGCTATTGGGATATGACGAATTTATGGCTAAACTAGTTTCCATCTAAATTAAATGGTTAGCATTAGAGGTTTTACAATGACTTATAATTTTATCTAGGTACAACAATTCTAATAGAAAGGCTATGGGATGAATTTTCTAATGGATGGTACCAAAACTACGGAAACATCAACAAATACTTGGGTGATTTATATTATTGTTTATTAGGGTTATTAGGTAAAGGTGAGTTTTATTGTAGGATTTAATTAGCTGTATATGTATTTCCCTTGCCGTATAGAAGATGCATTTGTTTCCTTTAAGTCTATATAAAGATACATTAATTGGTCATTTACTCAAGATCACATACAAATTATTTATTCTTTTTCACAAATCAGAAAAAGAAGGTTCTTATATGTTTCATAGTTTAAAGCCCGGGTTAGCATATTTTAAGAGTCCCATTAATGGTGCTTTACTCCATTTATCAAAAACTAAATTTTAGTATAAGAAACTATTTAGATCTTTCCTATCATTTTAGAATTTAAGTGTCATGGTAGTGTTTTACAATTTTTTTTATTTAGGGGCTTTGATCCCATTATTGAATTTATAAATTAGTATAAAGAGGATTTTAAATATGGGGAATTAATTATCCACTAGTCTTCATTTCATATTTGTGCAAAAACTACATTTGTGACAACTATTATTTTGGGTCCAAAAAGTAGATCTTCAATTTACAAAATTTTAGAGACAAGTTTCACTAGATTTGGACTTCATTTGAATTAATTCTGAATTTTCAAAGTTTAATTCATTTTTTCTTCACTGAAATAATTCCTCAAATCCTTTTTATTTTGCTTCCCTAATTCTTTAATTAAGAAAAAAAGTTTGGGTCACTGACAGGTAGGACCATGGTCAAGGTTTGACCTAGTCAGATTGATCGACATAGGCCTAGGCCCACATGTCAATGACTTATATGTTAAACAAGATTTTAAATAGCTTTTTAAGATGGTGGGGTCCACATGTTATAGAAACATATTAAGGATTTTAGTCTTCTTAATCTTTTTCCCTTAAAAAAAGGATGGCCCGCATGTTATACTAACACATTAAAGGTGTGTTTAGTTGATGGAATATGTTTGGATAGAATATGGCCGCCTATTTTTTTGAGTGTTTGGTTGCTGGGCGAGTCTGAGAGATATCCGGATCCGGCCGTTTTCCTATAGGTGGCCAAACGGGCGGACCGGGCCGGCACGGCCCGAGGCACGGCCCGTGTAGGCACGGTTCCTGTAGCGGGCCGTGCCGTGCCGGCCCGCGTGCCTCCCCCTGGTCCAGGCACGGCACGCTGAGGTCGTGGGCCGTGCCATGTCAGCACGGCCCGTCGGCGGCCCACCGTGCCCGGGCCGGCCCGGTCCGCCGACGCCTGCCGCCGCGGGTCCGGCGTCCCTGGCCTCCGCCGCCGCCTCCCCGCCTGCGCGCCGCCCCCTCCGCCGCCTGCCGCCGCCTCGGCCTCCTCGGCTTCTCCGCCTCCTCCCGCCACGTCGGCCTCCCGCCGCCTCGGCCTCCTCCGCCTCCTCCCGCCGCCTCGGCCTCCTCGGCTCCTCCGCCTCCCGCCGCCTCGGCCTTGTCCCGCCGCCTCGGCCTCCTCCGCCCCCTCCGCCGCCGCCTCCCGCGCACGCCTCCTCGGCCTCCGCCGCCTGCCGCCGCCCTCCGCCGCCACCTCCCCGCCTGCGCGCCGCCCCCTCAGCCACCTGCCGCCGTGCCCGTGCCCATGCCCCGTGCCGTGCCCGTGCCTCGTGCCGTGCCGTGCCGTGTCGTGCCGGCCCGCTATAGTCCACGGGCCATGCTGTGCCGGCCCGCCGTGCCGCACCGCCGGCCCAGGCACAGCACGGCTACTCGGGCCGTGCCGGCACGGCCCACGGCCAACAGCGCCGGGCCGGCCCGGGCATGGTTACGGTAGCACCATGCCCGGGCCGGCCCGACGGGGCACGGCGAATTTGGACATCTCTATTTTCCCCGGATGATGTGGCCATGACGGGCGAGCCGCGAGTGCACCTAATTTCCTCTGCTTGCCATTTTTCTCACCGCGCTCCTGTGCCAACCCTATCTCTTCCCAGCGGCAAAACAGGTGACGGCGCCCAGATCTTCGGGCGGTGCAGCGTCCCGGCGGGGGGCGGCGGGGCTCTCCGGCGACAGGGCGGCGTGGAAGGACGGCGCAGGGGGAGGCAGTGCCGGGCGCAGTGGGCGGCGGGGCCTGGCGCAGGGGGCGGCGTAGGACGCGGCGCACGGGGCGGCCTTGGACGTGGCGCACGGGACGGCGGGCCAGACCGGCTAAGGGGTGGCGGGGCCGGGCGGCTCAGGCGGCGGAGGAGCAGGGCGGCGTGGCCGGGCGGCGGGGCAGTGAGGCACAGGCGGCGGCAGGCCAGTCCGGCGCAGGAAGGGCGGCTCAGGCGACGGCTCAGGCGGCGGAGGAGCAGGGCGGCTCAGGCGGCGGCGGACTGGGCAGCGCAGGCGGCTGAGGGGCAGGAGGTCGCAGGCGGCTGAGGAGCTAAGGAGCAGTAGCGCGCAGGCCATTCTCCTGAGTTTATCTGTGGTATGCTACTCGTGTACATTCATCTACAGATCTTGGCTAGTGCATTTTTCCCCAATTAACTTGGTATTTAATTAATTACAGTTAGCGATATATGGTTTGTAGATATTGGTAATCACCTTTGGGAAATGACTTGAATTTATCTGTCCATCTTTGTGTGTGAATATGGTAGAGCTTGTAGATGGACATCAGAACAAGGATTTTGATTTATGTGGCTGCATCATACATGTTATTGTCAATGATGGCTTTGGTTATTGAGTCTAGAAAAAGGAAAACAAAAAGGGTTCCACGGAGAGAAGGGATTACCTATGGGCCAATAGATGAAAAGGATAGGAAGCGAATTGAGTTTCTTAACAATAAGATTTGGAGAAATGATACCACCTATGTGCACATGCTTAGAGCATCTCCAGCAATAACCCCTATTTTAGAGCTCCCAAATGTTAAATGGGGGCTGCCTCTATTTTCTTTGGACCGCAAAAATGCTCCGAACTCCAGCAACAGCCCTCATTTCTCAGCCCCTATTTCTTTTTTTATTATTTTTCACCGTAGACTATATATATATGCCTAGTTTGACACTATAATTAAAACATAAATATATATGCAGCAGCAGCAGTGACACAGCAGCAACAGGACGCAGGAGGCAGCAGGCCCAGGAGGCCGGCGCGGGAGGCCGGCACGGCGGCGTGGGTGGCGGGGCGCGGGAGGCCGGGCGCGGGAGGGGACGCGGGAGGCCGGCGCGGGAGGCCGGGCGCGGGCGGCGGGTGGCGGGGCGTGGGAGGCCGGCGCGGGAGGCCGGGCGGTGGGCAGCGGGGCGCAGGAGGCCGGTCCCTCGCGCGGGAGGAGGCCGGCGTGGGAGGCGGGGCGGTGGGCGGCGGGATGCAGGAGGCCGACGCGCGGGCGGTGGACTCGAGGAATTGTCGGAGGCGCCAAAAAAACGTCGATAGGGGCTGTGGTGTAGAGCCCCCAGGACTGGGGGTTTGGGGGCTGGATTTGGGGGCCTCCTCATTTTAGGGACCCTATTAGGGTCCCTGCTGGACCTAAAATTTTTGTCTCACCACCCAAAACCTGTTTGGGGGCTGAGTTTAGGGTCCCTGTTGGAGATGCTCTTAGACTTGGAAGAGCTCGTTTCTTTCGGTTTTGTAGAGTCTTTAGGAATCGAGGCTTGCTTGTGGATACTATACATATGTCTGTTGAAGAGCAAGTGGCTATGTTCTTACATACAATTGGGCACAATGTTAGAAATAGGGTAGTTGGCAGTTTATTTGATAGGTCTGGTGAAATTGTTAGCCACTATTTCGATCTAGTCCTCCATGCTGTTGGTGAGCTGAGAAAGGAACTAATAAGCCCACCCTCAATGGAGACCCCCTCAAAAATAGTAGGGAACCCAAGATGGGATCCATATTTAGTCCTACATCCTTATTTCTAGGCATAAAATTATATGGCCCTTGAAATTTTTTTACTTTTTTGTTGACCAAATAGGATTGTATTGGAGCTATTGATGGAACACATATATGAGCCTCCATTTCTAAAGATATGGAGCCTTCCTTTCGTGGTAGGAAGGATCATGCCACTCAAAATGTAATGGCAGCTGTAGATTTTAATCTTAAGTTCACATATGTGTTGGCTGGTTGGGAGGGGACAGCACATGATGCTGTAGTTTTATGGGATGCCATAGAGCGTACAGATAGCCTTCGTGTCCCTCAAGGTAATAGACATCCAACTTATACATAGAAAGATTTTTTACAAAGACACATTGATCCAACTTGTCCCATATATGTTAGGAAAATTCTACCTAGTTGACGCTGGATATGGAGCCAAACCTGGATTCTTTTGCCCTTTTCATGGTGTGAGGTATCATTTGAATGAGTGGGGGACCAATCCTGTATAGAATGAGGAGCTGTTCAACTTGAGGCACTCATCTCTTCGAGTGACTGTTGAGCATGCATTTGGTTCACGCAAAAGGAGATGGAAAATTCTTGATGATGCTACTCCATTTTTTTCCATTTTCAACTCAAGTGGACATTGTGGTAGCTTGTTGTATTATTCATAATTGGATTATACAAGATGGTGGTGATGAAATAATCATACCGGAAGATGAATGGACACCCAACTATAGTTATGCATCATCAAGAAGTGGACAAGCTAGTGATCATGCATATATGGTTCAGTTTAGGCAAGAAACTGCTGACCAAATGTAGCAAGGTCGTCAATCTCACTATGGAAATTGATGATATATGTAATCCTATGTGTACTTCTATGTGTACTTTTTTAATTTGTATACTCCTATGTGTACTTTTATGTGTACTTTTTTAATTTGTGTACGAACATCTAAGACTTATGTATTTTATGGAGTTGTAAGACTTATTACTTTTGTTATGTTTGCTGAAATTAATTGCTTTTATTATGCTTGCTGAAATTAACCTTAATTGACAAGTTGTATTTTTCTTAACATGCTAGGCAATGGAGGCAGTTGGACAAGTTGATAAGCGTGGGCATGTTACATGGACATCTTCAATGTCCACGTACATGCTTGAATTCTTGGAGGGTATTGTAGCTAGTGGCACCAAAACATCCTTGGGCTTCAAACAAGTCCATTTGAAAGCTTGTGCTAAAACCTTGAATGAACACTTCAAGATTAATTTAAGCACAGATCAGATCACTAATCATATTAGGACTTGGAAGATGAAGTATGGGAAGATAATGGAATTGAGAAAGTTGAGTGGTGCTCTTTGGGATGAAGACACTTATACTATACGACTTGATCATATACATTATGCTGAACACATCAAGGTATGCAACAAATACCCTTAGACCAATCTTGATTTTGCTTAGTTGATATTGAATATTTATTTTTAATTTCTATTCTAGGATCACAAAGCCGATGCTGAATATTTAAACAAGCCTATTCCCCATTATGGTAAGATGCTTGTAATTTTCGGCAATAGCTTGGCCACAAGAAAATAAGCAAAAGGATCTAGTTAACCTCTAGCCACAGAAACCATTCCAATTGATGATGAAGATGATTACAATGGTTTTGAGAGTGTTGCTGCCACAAATCCACCTAGTGATGTTGCTGCCCCAAATGAAGAGAGTGGTGCATCATCCTTAGCCCCCAAACCTAAGAAAGCTAAGACAACTCATGCAATTGAAGAGGACGGGTGGGTTGGCGCATTTCATTGTGCTAGTGAGAGACTTGCTGTAGCTATAGAGAAGGCTGGAAAAAGCAACAATGAGCTGCCCGAGGACTTATTTGACAGTGTCCATAGCATCCTAGGTTTTGAAGAGGCATATCTTGCTCACTACCATGCACACTTGGTTGACCATCCTTCCACTGCGAGGGTATTTGTTATACTTCCACTCACTCACAAGATTATATGGGTTGCTAGATATGTTGTCACCACATTTCGTGAATGATATGTCTAGTGTTATGGTTGTTGGTGTAAGGCTTGTGACTTAGCCTTCTTTTTAATCTAGTATCAAACATTAAACTATGGGCGTTTTTGTTGTTGGTGATAGGCTTGTGTTAGCCTTCTTTTGCATCTAGACTTAAGAAATTGAACTATGGATGTAATGGTTGTTCTCGAAAAGATGGTCTTTTATCTCCTTTGGTATCTTAACTATTTTAACTCTTTGTGGTATGTTTGGAAAAAATTATCTATTCCATGTCTTGTAAACTATTATTGTGATGATATCATATGTGAATAATGAGATGATGTATTATGTGAATGAGATGAGGTATTGTTTGCCAAATGGGGTATTTTCACCATCTCATCCAAAAGGTGATCATAATAGATTATCCATCCAACCGAACAAAAAAAGGGCTCACCATATTCACCTCAGTCTATCCAATCAAACAAAAAACTGGACCATCCTACTCACCCAACTCAAACAAAAAATTGATGGCCAATATCCCTAAAAAATCTATATGGCCATATTCTATCCATCCTTGACTATCAACCAAACACACCCTAAGTATACCATTAACTTTAATCACTTGTCATTAGCTCTAATGATGGATTAATTCCTATGAGGCCCATATGTCAGTCTAGGGTGGGGAGAAATTAATCCCTTTCCGGTTTTTCCCTCTCTCTCTCTCTTGCTCACTCCTTCCCCGCCTGAAAGTGTGCATGCGCGAGGGTGGCGCGGCGGCGGGGCTGTGGCGACTGAAGGTGGGGAGTACAGCGGGCGGCAGAGGGAGGTCGGAGGGCCCTAGGGCAGCCATAGGCGGCGATGGGGTGACTGTGGCTCATGGGTATTTAGGGATTGGCGGTGGCTGGTGGCGATCGATTTTGGTCCGATGGCGATTCCGGCGGAGGGGGTGAGCTTCGAGAGGATTGAAGCTTGGCGGAGCCCCTATGTGAGCTGGGGAGGATTTTCCCCTTCTAGGTCGGCTGGAACTAGCTCGTAGCTAGCCTGCCTCGACGGACATGGTGGAGAGGTAGCAGAGCTTCGATTTGAGGCGGTTTGGTGGCACAATCGGAGGGGACGATGATTGGCGAAGGAAATAGGGAGGGAGAAAAAGTGGCGGGCGAAGGGGCTTACGCCGTGTGTGGAGTTGTGGTGAGGTCGTGGCAGGGCCAGGGCGACGTTGTGCTTCTCCTGGGACAGGGGCGGCCTCTTCCTCCTTGCTGCGGTTCTGGTAGGGCTTGAGGTGGCGAGGATGTTGGGGCTATGGGGGCACGGCTGTGGCGATGGTAAGGCCGAGCTAGGGCAGGTGCGGCGGACGCGCCTCACATGTTCGTCCGGTGTTTGCGAGCGCGGTGGCTCAACGTAGGCAGCGAGGAGGACGGCGGGGTGCTCCAAACGGCGGGCTTCGCCCCCTTTTTATAGGCACGGCGTGGACGATTGTTGTGGACGTGGATGTTCCGATCTTTTGATGAGAGGATAAGTCGATTGGATGGAGCGATGTTGGAAAGTAGACTTGATAAGCTTTCCGTGAAGTACTAGAACTCCCAAATCAGAGTTCGTATAAAGTCGTGGCGGCCGTCACAAGTTGGTGCTGTCCTACAGTCCGAATCCAGCCTACGCGAATCCCTTTCCTTGTTGATCTCCTCCTTTTTCTTGTTGATCTCCTCCATCATTCCTGAGCAACAACAACATGCGTGGATCTTCATGGTCTATATAAGTTGGAGACAAACTTAGAAACGAACTCACCTGATAATTAAGCTGACGTGCACGAGCGTGAGTAAGCAGCGGCGTAGGTATGGACATATCGATGGTGTTGATGTCCTTATCATCCCCCAACTTGCATTTGAGTCGTCTTCGACTCAAGCTCATCTTCTTCACCCAAATATGGCTTTAAATCTACAATGTTAAGTGTAGGACTAGCCCTAAAATCTGTAGGCATATCAAGCTTATATGCATTCTCATTAATTTTCTCTATCACTTTAAAAGGTCCATCAGCTCTAGACATCAATTTAGACTTTCTCAAATGATCAAGATATTCTTCTAAAGATTTGCTATAGATCTGAATATCATCAAAATATACCACCACAAAGCGACCAATAAAAGCACGTAAAACTTCATTCATTAATCTTACGAAAGTGCTAGGCGCATTAGTTAAACTAAAAGTCATCATTAACCAGTCATACAATCCGAAGTTAGTTTTAAATGCTGCTTTCCATTCATCTCCCAATTTCATGTGAATCTGGTGGTAACCGCTACGCAAATCGACTTTAGAAAAAATGATAGAGCCACTCAATTCATCAAGCATATCATCTAACCTAGGAATAAGATGCCGATATCGAATTGTAATATTATTAATAGCTCTACAATCAACACACATACGCCATGACTCATCTTTCTTAGGCAACAAAATCACCGGAACAACACATGGACTAAGAGACTCGCGTACGTACCCCTTGTCAAGCAATTCTTAGACTTGACGCCGAATCTCCTTTGTTTCCTCCGGTTTGGTCCTGTATGGCGCACGCATTGGTGGCAGCCCCGGCGGTATCTCCTTTAGAAAAACATCCTCATACTCCTGCAAAAGGTTAGTGACCGCAGGAGGAAAAGAGAAACAAAGAGCATTACTTGTATCCAAATTGACAATATCAGAGTTAGTAGCGAACAAACAAATACCTTTCATTGTAATCACATTTTTTTTGTCATGTGCAGATTTAGATTCTTTCTTCTTATGTTGCTCGAGTTTCTTTGCTACAATCTGATTTTTACTTTTAACATGTCCCTGATTTTTCTCTTTATTAGCTCTAGCAACCTCATCCTTCAAAATAGCTTCAGGAGATATAGGATGTAACACAATTTTCTTTTCATTATGCATAAAAGAGTATTGATTTGTTCTACCATGATGCAACGTGTCTTTATCATATTGCTAAGGTCTACCCAACAGCAAAGAGCAAATATGCATATGTACGACATCGCAATCAACAAAATCACAATAAGAACCAATCGCAAAATTCGATCGAACCAGTTGTGTCACCATAACTCTGCCGCTGTTGTTGAACCACTGAATGTAATATGGATGTGGGTGCGATTTAGAGTGCAATGCAAGCTTAGTTACCACCTCAGTACTTATCAAGTTTCTGCAACTTCCCCCATCGATAATGGTGCGACAGGATCGCTCATTGACGACGTACTTCGTCTAAAACAAGTTATGCCGCTGGTTCTGCTCCGCTTTGCTCATTTGTGCACTCAACACACACTGCACAATAAGACTCTCATAGTGCTCGGCATCTTCAGCACCAATATATTCCTCATCTTCACTTACTGCATCATTAGTTGCAAGCAATGTAAGTGTATCCTCATCCAAATCACTAGCGGAAGAATACTCATCATTCTCCTTAATAATCAAAACGCGTTTGCAAGGGTAGTCCCTTCGTAAATATCCAAAACCCTTGCATTGATAGCATTGAATATCCCTTGTTCGTCCTATGGAAGCAACCGAAGAAGCACTCTTGGTAGGTGTTTGTACAGAACCTTTGGTTGCCTCTGAAGCACGTGGTGCTGTTGTAGAAGGTGGTGGCCGCGGTTTGCTATTGGAGGGCAATGGTGCAGCTGTATAACTTGCTGGGGCAGCGGCGCTCCCTATAGAAAAGTTAGCTCTTATGCGTGTACATCGTCCCTGCACTTTTCTTTCAGCTTTACAAGCATAATGAAACAATCGAGTCATATTATTGTACTCTTTGTAGCTAAGAATATCATAAATTTCTCGGTCTAAACCACCCAAAAATCTAGCCATAGCAGCCTCCTCATCCTCTACTAAACCACAACGAAATATGCCTATTTGTAATTCTTGATAATATTCTTTTACACTTTTATTATCATGTTTTAATTGTTGCAGCTTATTTAACAAATCACGTGCATAATATGAAGTACAAATCTAGTATGCATAATCCGTTTCAAATCATCTCAGTTAGGTGGTATAGCATTTATATGTGTACGATGGTACTCACTCCACCAAATAGAAGCATAATCAGTAAACTCACTAGTAGCAGCCCTAACCCTCCTATTTTCTGGAATATTATGGCAAGCAAACTTTTAGTCTACTGCTAACTCCCAGAAAGGTAAGCATCAGGGTCATATTTACTATCAAAAAGAGACATAGTAAATTTTATCTTACCAAACGAATCATCATTGCCACGTACCTCACGGTGTGACCGGTTGGGAGCCATTCCGTACCTCACCAAATAGAAGCATAATCAGTAAACTCACTAGTAGCAGCCCTAACCCTCCTATTTTCTGGAATATTATGGCAAGCAAACTTTTAGTCTACTGCTAACTTCCAGAAAGGTAAGCATCAGGGTCATATTTACCATCAAAAAGAGACATAGTGAATTTTATCTTACCAAACGAATCATCATTGCCACGTACCTCACGGTGTGGCCGGTTGGGAGCCATGCCGTAGCGGTTGAATCTAAGTCGTCACTGGTCCGGATCATCTTTAGAGCAGCAGTATAGTCATGTTCATCCACCTCACTGCCCATGACTCCATATTCGCCAGCAGCAACATTAGGCACCGCTGGAGGTGCCACCCGGGGTGCTTGAGCGATCTCATCAAGGCGCCTCATAATATCAGCAAGGGCGGTGTTCACGGTGCCCATAGAAGCTTCTAAGGCCGTGAGCTTGGTGTTGGTTGTGACCTACGTAGCCTCCACATGACCTAGCCGCTCATTGGTGATACGCACATCTTCCTCAAGACCTTCTGTACACACCCTCACTTGGGTAGCAAAATATTGTATGATTCCCTTGGTTTGGGGTGAATGTGACTCTCCCTCGTTCCGTTCTTTAATCTCTGCCATGGTTAGGAAAAAGAAACGGAAAATAAGGACAAATATACATAAGAAGGTTCCTTGACACTACTAGGATGTAGCTAGTGTAAGTCCCTCACTCTCAACCTGTTCAAACAAGCTCTTACCAATTCTTACCAAGCTAAACAGGAGGTGATGGCAACCGTCAGACTGGAGCAAACCCCTGGAGAAGGTGTATTGACGCCTTGGTTGCTGAATCCCTGTTAAGTGATAGTTGAACCGGTGGAGCTATAGGAGGGTTGAAAGTGAACAAAGGAATGCTAGAACCACGTTAGTCAAAGCAAGTTGAATAATCGTTCAAAGTTGGCACCGTGCTAGTCCTAGGCTAGAACATACTAGGGATGCGAGCCTAACCACAAAGGATGCCACAAAACTCCCACCGGAAGCGAAGGTAGGGAAAACAAGCTCCTAAATAGTAAGACTGCACACTTCTTTTGTTCTTTTTTTTTCTCGCTCTCTATTTTTTTTGCAACTAGGAACTCAAGAACAACAAAACCTTAGGAAGGTACAACTCGAACCAATGTAATATGTGGCTTGTAGAAATTTGTGAGCATGCTTTAAAACTTGTACTGAAACTTCGGACCTCGAAAACTCAAACTTCTTGGCCAAATTTTGCAAATTTTTTGGACAAACTCGGCAAAGCGGGGAGAAGCAGATGTAAAATTTTTTGTAGATGTCCGCAGAGTACTTATTTGCCCGATTTCGAGACTGTATGCGAAAGTTATGCCTGGTTTAAGGTAGTTAGCGCACGTTAGGGTTTCGCGGCTCAACCCCACATCGGATCGGCAAGTACTCCCACTCGGACTCAAACACAACTCCTACTTGGATTCGACCAGACCAACTCGGACTCAGCAAACCCTAGATTGAAGACTCGACCGGCGGTGATGGCGATGATGGTGGCGATATGGCGTGGCAAGAACTCGAAACTCTAAATGACTAGACGCTAAGACCAGCAACTTGACACAACGATGCAACAGAAAACTCAACAAACTTAAACTAAGCAGAACTAGTAAAAAGCTCGAATTGTCTTGGACATCGGTAATCTAATCTACTATTTTTTTTGGCTTCTGAACTATAGGTAAAAAAAATTACAAAACAAGAAATCTCTCACCGAGCAACCTTGAGCTCTGATACCACTTGATGTGGACGTGGGTGTCCTGATCTTTTGATGAGAGGATAAGTCGATTGGATGGAGCGACGTTGGAAAGTAGACTTGATAGGCTTTCCGTGAAGTACTAGAACTCCCAAATCGGAGTTCGTATAAAGTCGTGGTGCCCGTCACAAGTTGGTGCTGTCCTACAGTCCGAATTCAGCCTGTGCGAATCCCTTTCCTTGCTGATCTCCTCCATCATTCCTGAGCAACAACAACATGCGTGGATCTCCATGGTTTATATAAGTTAGAGACAAACTTAAAAACGAACTCACCTGATAATTAAGTTGATGTGCACGAGCGTGAGTAAGCAGCGGCGTAGATATGGACGTATCGATGATGTTGATGTCGTCATCAACGGTGGATCGATGGTAAGGATTGACTTGGAGCAAACGGATTCCCCTTCGGCTCGTTGGGCAGAAGGCGGCGGTGATCTCTTGGCTGCTCCGTCCTGCGCGTGCTTGGGCTGTCGGGTGGCGACGGTGACAGGGCAAGGCTTGGGTCCACTAGTGTGCAGGCGATGATGACACGAGCGCGTAGGCAGTCAGGTCAGGTCGGGTAGCAGCATGACGGGTCACGTCAATGGTAGCATGGCCGACGCAGGCATGGTCGTCGGCCTCCTAATGGCGACTCAACCTGCACCAGACCTTCCAGATGCGCGTGCGACTGCGGATGCGATGGGGTGAGGCCGGCGACATCCACGGCTAACACTACCGGCGTGGGTGTAGGGCATGGCCGACGCCGGTGTGGTCACGTCAGGAGCAAAAGGCGATGACGACGGGTCGAGGAGGTCGTTAGGGTGGGGTTTGGGATCGGCGTGGCTCGGCTGTGTCACGGCCCGGCATGGGGAGGAAGATGAGTGTGCGGGTATGCACGACGACACAGTGACGGGATAGGGCGGCTCGGCGCGACATTGGGTCGAGCACATCGCGCGCGCGTGCAGGGCGTAGCGGGGCGACTGGCATGATCCGTGGCAGGGCGGCGCGAGGAGGGGCTCGATCATGCCGCGGCCCGGCGAGGGAAGGGAGGTGGCCATGCAGCCCGTGGTGAGCAGGTGGCTGCGGGATTACAGAGGGTGTGGGTCCCTGTGGCAGCAAGAGACAAAAAGGGGCGGTTGTCAGTGTGGAGGGGGAACGGCGGACGACGCGGCTGGGTGAGGCTGCTGGGCCTCGTTGGCCAAGTGGGCTTGGGAAAGAAGGCCAAGAGAGGGAAGGAGGGGTAGGTCGGGGTCAGACTGGGTTGGGCTAGAAGAAGAAAGGAGGGGAGGGGTGGAGAGAATGTGGGCTGGGCTCAGGGGGAGGAGGATTGAGCCCAAGAGAGGAAGATATGGTGTGGCATTTTAGGAAAATTTAGACAGATGATTTTATATTTATGTTTGAGAGATTTGAATTTGGATTTGCATATAGTTTGACTTTGATCCTCCTTAGAAATTTGAGAATTCAAATTCGAGTTTGAATTCACCTATTTCCTTAAAAAGGAAAGTGTTATTTATTTAGAGAGGTCTAGTATTTGTAAATAAACTTGTTTGATTAATTTTTCTTGGGAGATAAGTAACTCCCATGAACTGTAGGGTTCCTTTTTGAGGTTTTCATGATATTTTTAGAAGATGAAAATAATTACCCAATTGGGTGATAGTTGATTCCTTTTACTGATCAGTCGAGCTTTGGATACTCGACTAATGTTTCATGTATTAGGGTTCTTAAATTTTATCTAAGGACTTGGTCATGGTAGCATGTGTATTATGGTTTGGAAATTAAATGGGTATTTAACTTTCCTTTAATTGTGATTTATGCACCGACAATTATTCCCTTTTTAGTATTCAAAGGATGAGGTTAGGAAATTAAATGATTTCCTTTTGTTTGTTCTTGTTCTATAGATATTTTCGGTTGATGCATTAGTCTTAATTATCGTGGGTTAGTTGGTTACTTTATCTACGTTGAATTTTAATAGATCACAAGCATAGTAACCAAAGATACGGCATGATGCAAAAAGTTTTTTTAAAAAAGTTCAAAATTTTACGTATTTTTCTTAACCGGATTTTTAGGATGTTACATGTTCGTTCCAAGAAGACGATGGAGAAGCTGCATCAAAAAGGCCCAGTGGGCTGCACGCAAGAAAAGATTGTGCATTGGTTTGTGTCATAGATACATATGCATGCAACGTGCAGTGCATGAAAGCCCATGATAAATGCGTCTTCAAGCAAGCCAGTGAACCTATTCTATATGCTTGTTCTGCTTGCCCGAAAGAGACTTAACTATTCTAGTTACGTTACGAGTTTAGGAAAAAACCACAATAAGTAGCTTAAGTCTGGTGAAGACTCGTGTTCATGTCAGTGCTTGCTGTATGGTCAGGGCAAATGACGTGGGGGCAGTGAAGTCAATTGGACCAACTCAGAGCTGGAAAACAGCAGCAAGGTGGAGACGTTTTTTTGGAAGATAGCAGCAGCATGTCGTCCAATGCATAAACGTTGCTGGGTGCAAACAGTAGGAGCTCGGCATATTGGTCAACTGACGATGAGAGCAAGATGGTGTGACAAGGTGCGACTTGAGGAGAGAGGCACGAGCATGGTGCGGGCTGCCCAGTTGGAACGGACTGGGCTTGGACCGGTTGGACTGGGTTACAGTGGATGGATGGTTCACCATGGAACCCATGGACTGCAGGTTCGAGGACGAGAAAGCCCGGCATCAACGGGTCAATTTTGTTGATGGCGCAATAGAATTGTTTAGCAGTACACGATATATCCAAAATCTGTAGGTCGACATGATGGAGGTATATAAGAATGTGCTTCACTGAAGACGAGGAAGAGCGGGTGCTATCGTGACAGTTTCTTCAGGTGATTCAAGCCAACGGTGAGCTTTTCAAAGTATCAAGTACTTAGTCAAGGATGCGAAAAGGGTATATGTTGGATTTGTTAGTTCAGTTCATAAGACGTCAGAGAAGACAGGGTTCAACTCATATTAGTCTGGTGAGTTTGAATTTATGTATTTGCTGTTGACGTATGTTACCTAATCATGGAGTACATAAATCAAAGTCAAGACAGAAGATAAGGATGAACACATTCTTTGAGTAGTCTGGTATGTACCAGTTAAGAAGGAATTCAATTTCGCTTATCAAGACGGCTGTGATAATAGAAGAGAAGATAGAGCACTATTGTAGGTGAAGTCTAGAGAAAGAAGTAAAGGAGATAGCAGAATCTTTTGATGGCAGTGAGCCTGGTGAAGACTTGTCGAGCGGCATGCCATGAGCTACAAAATAAACCAACTCATGTTTGGGTACACGGAGATTCATGCAAGAAACAAATTTAGGTTGGTGTGGAATATTTGCTAAGGTAGAGTTTGTTAGAGCTTATGTCGAACATGTATACGTACTCGGTTACAAATTAAGACATGGAGTTGTAATAGGTGTAGGATAGAATTAGAGCCGGACTCTGTCGTATATGATCAAAGAGTGACTTGCCTTAGTCTCCGTCTTCAAATCCTTGCGAAAATCCGATGTCCGACGATTGGGCTCAGGAACAGCAGGATTGTAGAGGGTCAGAGCGGCTATGGTAGTGACGGAGAGAGAAATCACGACGAGGAGGTAGCTCGGAGTGGGGGGGGGGGGGGCACGGCGGGGTCCTTGGGCCTACTTATAGGCGGGGAGTGGCGTGTCATGACGATGAAAAGAGGTGGTGGAGCACAGCGCCAGCATGCCGCAGCTAGCCAACGAGACATGTCGCTGCTGGGTTCTGTGGCTGGTGTCATCGAGCTTCCTTGTGCGTCCGCGAGAAAGAAAGGAGAGGGACAAATAAGATGGTGATGAGATGAGACGGGGATGTGGCTTTTGACCTCCAGGGCTCGCCGGGACAAGGAGGGATGGGCGTGTGAAGCTTTGTCTAGGAGCAGAGAAGAGAGATCGAGAAAGAAGAGAGAGAAAGATGCAAGCGGGAGGAAGAAGACGATGATGACGGTGATCCAATAGGCAGGACGTGCAAGGGTGGATACGCGCGAGGAGGAGGAGGTGGGCTTGGTGGGCTGACTCGCTTGTGCTGCTGTGCGAAAGGGGAGAGGAAGAGCTGGACTGGGTCGAGGTGACAGGCTGGCCATGCGGGAGGAAGAAAAGAAGAGGCCGAGCGGGAGTCGAACCGGCAAGTGGGCTGAGCGAGGGAGGGAGAAAAAGTCCAAGCAGGCCAGGGGGAAGAGATGAGGTTGGAGCAGTCCATTCCAACAGTGATCCTTGAGATTTCTCACGGGATGGATTTTGAAAGGAATTTGATTGATTTTTAGGAAGGAAGAGAAATGGACTTTAAAGGGAGTTTGAATTTGAATTTGATTTCAAATTTGGGATTTGGACTCAAAGAAATTTGGAAATTTTCTAGAGAGGGGTTCTTGATGGACATTTGAATTTTGGGGAGGATCAAGAGTAAGTTTTTGGAGGGAATTTCAAATTACAAATTCGAATTCCTAGATTTAGATTTGGATAGGAATTTTGATTGGGATTTAAGGACTTTGAAATTCAATTATTCAAGGAATTTTGGGATAGGTTAGAGATAAACATTCAAATCTCGAAATTCGAGTCTCGAAATTTTGGAAGGAAATTTGGAATCGAGATTTTGGAATTCAAAGGAGGGTTTAATCGAGATCTGTAGCACTTAGTCCTTAATTACACATAAAGAGCCACAATTTTTGGAATTAGGGTTTTTATTAAAATGGTTTTTTTAACAACCCGGAAACTGGGGCATTACAGTACACCGAAGAACTTATGTATCTTATTTCCGCTGCGTTTAAACCCTTTTATTTGGCTAGTCGGCCTAACTATGATGTATGACTCTCGCACCACTAAATTATGAGAACCACTTCATTTATTATTATGTCATGTATGTTGTATGGATATGATAACAATGTTGTGGATGCGTCTACTAGCCACTGATCATCAGACTAGTATAGTATACGCTTTAGGTATTCGAGAATTCAATTCTCTGAGTGCCGATAGCCACCACCACAGAAGACGTCCGTGCCGGCGACGGGGAGGGAGATGGGGCATCTCTGGCTCTTTGATGACTTCCCTGCCTCCCCTCCTCCTGATGCGCCGCAGCTTCCCACCACTTTAGTGCTCGTCGTCAGTGCTAGTCTCATTAGCTCGCCGTCGCATGCCAGCCGGTCTGCTTCTATCTTCTCCCTGGTCATCACCGGCAGGAGAGCACGCGAGCCTTTCTCCCCTCCGATGCCACGCTTAATGGTGATGTGGCATGGCGTCTCACGTGCTAAAAAAATGACATACAAGCAAGAAGTCTTTTCTTTCCTATGGCAAAAATCAAAGTTTTTGTTGAGAATACACCATCTGGGAGGATAGCATAAAGTCAAAAAACCTAATTTAAGCAAGGTGTGATGAAGGCAACGAGGAAAGTTGTAGAAATTTGATCTATACTACTTTAAAGGTGGCTAGTGATGGTGGTGAGTGGTGAATCTACCATCACCATCCACCACCTAGTTTTTGTGGAAAGGAAAAAGGACAGCGTAGAGCCAGAGGGCCTACTTGTCAGTAACAGGTATATGCAGCATTTAAGAAATAATATATACATAAAGTTGTGTTAATACAGGTTAATTATAATTTTTTAATTAAAATCTTACTGCAACATGTGGGCAATATGCTAGTATAGATAAAGATTCCTTCAGCTAGCAACATTGGCAGGCACCGGAGTAAGTTGCATTATGCTACAAAGTTCTTTTATCAATCGAATACAAAGAGAAGTGACTACTATCGAGCACATATAGTGCTCTATTTGCGTCATTATTTTATTTACCCATGACAGAGAAATTAAAATTCGAATGGCAAGCTATTATACGTTATTAAGGAAGATCCTCAGCAAGATATATGCATCTGGATTATTTTAGGACAGAGGGTACTCTGCTACACGTCACCATCCCACAAATCTTCAAGCGACTTGTATGGCCCATCGTCAGAGATGAATTCCAATCCAGGCATAACCCTCTGTTGGGGGAGCTGACTGATCTTCTCCCTCTCTTGATCAGTGAGTTCCCAATCAAAAATGTCAAGATTCTCCTTCATCCTCTTCTCGTTGTATGTCTTCACCAAGATAACATCACCCTGCTCGTACAGCCACCTCAAGCAAATCTGCAAAACAAATTGTTAAACCTTTCTTAGCCTCTGTGATTTGGCCACTTTTGGATGTAATATAATATTGATATATGAAGCCAACTGATCGGAAGATATGGGGGCGGTAAAGGTGTAGAAGATGGGAGGGTGAGGTTAATTTGTGGTGTAAGGCTAAACAAACCATAATACTCCGTATATTAATTATTAGGTTGCCACGCAAAGTTTAGGAACTTGTCACACAAAACACTATCTAGTTAGTTGACTTATTTGGTTTATAGCCAATATCCCTCTACCTCTCAAAATTAGTAGTTCAAAAAGTATAATATTTTTAAAAAATAAAAGTTAACAAAAATTTAAAATTGGCAGATAAAATGAAATTTTGAAGAGGTGGTGTGAAATTTTGATATTTTTGCACCTCAGCCCTTTTATAAAGAATTACGTTCCTTAGATGGGTGACCAACCCGAGAGATTTCCCCATCAATGACTATTATTTCGGTGCAAATAGCTCTAATAACCATTATTATTAAAATATACTCCCTCCATTCTAAAATATAACAACTTCTAGCATTTAAAATTTATCTCAAAATATAATAACTTTTATACCTATATTCTCTTATCAACCAATCACAAGCTTTCACCACAAAAGTTTTTCACCTAGTTTCTTTTCGTAACAAATCACAATCTAGTTTTATTTAATTCTAATAATTTCCTTAATACTTGTGTCTAGCTCTAAAACTTCTTATATTTTGAAATGGAGGGAATAAGTTTCACGGAGAACATACTTATAGAATATGTAGATCCAAAGGTCCAAGGTGCAAGGCCAATAAACGACCATTCCCCGCATAATTAAGGATGCGCGCGGCTGGTAAAACCGTTACAGTGACAAACGACCTACCTGGGCCATCGTCTTCCCCTTGGCTCCGGCAACCTCCTGCAGCACGTCGGAGTCCATCACCGCAGCACTGCCCCACGGCGTGCCCTTCGCCCCCAGCGGCGAGAAGCCGCACAGCTGCACGCCCTCCCGCCGGCATACTTCTCGCAGCTTCCTCTGCTGCCACATCGGGTTCACCTCCACCTGGTCCACCGCCGGCCGCACGACGGCGAGCGACAGCAGCTGCTCCAGCTTTCTGGCGGAGAAGTTGCTGACGCCGATGGCCCGCGCGAGGCCCAGGCGGTGGCACTCCTCCATGCCGCGCCACACGCCCTCCATGTCGAACGACGGCGCGATGTCCTCTTTGGGGAAAGGGTACTTCTGCTTGCCTGGCGGCGTGAGGCTCAGCGGCCAGTGTACGAGGAACAGGTCGACGTACTCCATCCCCAGGTTGCGGAGCGTCTCCCTCGCGGCCGGCACGACGCGGTCGGCGTGGCCGTCGCTGCACCAGAGCTTGGAGGTGACGAACAAGTCGGCGCGGGAGGCGATCAGGCCACGCCGGACAGCCTCCGCAACGGCCTCGCCGACGCAGCCCTCTGTCGCGTATATCCTGGCCGTGTCAAAATGGCGGTAGCCGAGCTCGATGGCGCGGAGTATAGCGGCCGTGGTGTCCTGCGAGGAGGTGAAGGGGAACGCCGCCGTGCCCATGCCGATGCGCGGCATGGTCGGGAGCAGCGCACTCGCCGGCACCACCGGGATGCTATTGCTCGCCATGGCGCCGCGCTAGGTATGCAGCTGGGTGTGCTCTGGACACTGGACAGGACGACAGCGTGGTTTCTGTTTATAAATATATAGAAAATGAATGCATGTGCTACATGCATGCACTTTACTTATATTAATAATTTAGCAGTCCTCCAAACTTCCACACAATGATTAATTGCACCTGTACATGTAGACTGCTGTGCCCCATTTTGATAGCGACCGAGATATTTAAGGTCGTGACGAAGACGGTGACGATCTATTATCTTATTAAACTAGTATACATAATATAATTAAGTAGAGAAAAAAGAGCCTGCACGTTTGTCTTTTAGGCTAAGAAATTGCAATATTAATCGAAGAAATAGACAAAAAAGTTAAAAGTAAGAAATATAAAATAAGATTTCATGTAAAACACAATAAAAAATTAATTGAAATTCAGTATAAAAAATAAAATAAAACTAGCAATTTAATCACAATAAGAATTCTAACGTTACTTAAATTCCTGAATCACTAAAATTCGGAATAAAATAGTCAATAATAAGAAGAAGAATCCGCCTAAAACATGAAATCAATTTAATTGGAAATCAAAATTAACATAAAATAAAAGAGTAAATTACACGAAGGACATATCGTCCTTCCCCTCTTACACGTCGCACACGAATGCTATATGGGCATGCCAAATCAGTCCGTAGGTAGAACCTGCTTGTTAGATTAGATACCCTATAATTTGTCAATAATATGGTTTTGTGTAATATCGGTACCATATCGTTTGGATTATGAGCTACGTGTCAAAATTCTTGTGATTTTATATAACTTAGATCATAATATCCGAAGTTATGTATAATTTACTCAAATAAAACTAGTCATATTCAAATAACTTGCGCAATGATTAATAGACCTGTACAATATAGGGCCTAAAGCCAAAGCCACCTAAGCTGCTGTCCCCGTCGAAAGCGATCGAGATAGAAAGAAGGTTGTGAAGAAGATGACGACGCTTACTAATATTAGCATTGCTGATGATTATTGTGGGCGTATTTAGTTGCTCGTATTCCTCTAGCATGACCTATCTCCTCTTTAAACTGTGTTTGACCTACCTAAGATGATATATATGTAGGTGTTTGGTTGGTTGCACTGGTTTAGCTTGGCTAACATGAGGTTTTATTTGATTGATTGCATAAGAAATATGATTTGAAAGAGATTTTGTTTGGTTGGTTGTATGGACCATACGTATAAGTACCTCTTTTTTTGTTTAGAGTGAGATTACCACTTAGAACTCAAAAATTCATACTAGACAAGCTGAACTTTTTTTTCCATATTAATATTTTCACAGTTAAATTCATCACAGGAGAATTTTTGGAGCAATTCATCACTCGAGCTAATGTACAGTGAATTAACTAACAGTGTACTCCTATATTAGTGGCTAATTATCGGCTAGAGAAAGGAGTAAAAGGGAAAAGAAAAAAACAAAAATCGCCTCTCGCCCTCCTCACCGAGGAAGATCATCGCTTGCCGCTCTGCCTGCTATCCCGAGCCTAGCTGCCGGAACCCTCGCTCCCTTCACTCGCTGCTCATCTGTCGCCACCTCCATTCAATGCTCCTTCGCCCCTACCTCCCGCTACTATATCTAGGGCCAGCGATCTCGGCCACACCCATTGCAACCACTATAGAAGGCATCAGTCTCTCGAGCTTCCTCATCACTAAGCAATCCTTCAAGGTCGGCATCTTGTCGCTAATGTCCATATCCGACAGAGCATGGGCTCGTGGCCACTGGATCTAGCCGTCCGACAGCTCAAGAAGGGTGGACCTGGCAGGGCTCCATCGGGGCTAGCCAAGCTCGAGGCCCGTCATGCTCGGGGTTGACCGAGCTTCGTAAGGCGATTCAAAATGCGACAGAGAAGAGAGGGGAGGCGAGCACCAATGGGAGAGGAAGGTAACCAGATTCTCAACCCGCCCCTCCTCCCCACGTCTCTTGCTTCTGCATGTCCCGTGTCTACACCCGTGCGTCCCCGCCTCTGCACAAGCTCAACCCGGATAAGGACTGAGGCTTGATTCGGGTGTTTTCCAGCGGGCATGGCTCGAGAGGCCAGTTTGCATGAGCAGAGCTAGGCCTAGGTGGCTGTACGGGAAACCAAACACCTATAGCTATAGCCACGCGTGCTAGCCAGGTGCGATACAAGCAACCAAATATGCCCTATGTCATCTGTACGTGTTGCGTGCGTGTACCTACCTGCTTACTAGAGAAGCTTAGATCCAATTTCTCCATTCAGTAGTAGTATCTCAACTACTACTGTAAAAGTAGGGTCGTCCTCCTTCCGTCCCTTCATCCCATCGTGTGGGTACGTCCGCTATTTTTCATATCGTGTGTGTAACCAAAACAAGATCCAATGCTTTATCCTTAATCCATCCTCCCAACTCATACCTAATAGTATGAATTTAATCTGTTACAACGCATGAACATATTACTAGTTATATAAAACATAGTATGATTTTCCAATTCAGGAATCTTAGTATGCACGCATGCTGTTTGCTTTTGTGAGGATCCATGTCAGCTATAAGTCCTTGTCAAGTATGTATATATGCATCGCAGCCACTTTGGTTGAAAAGAAAAGCTTGTGGTTGGTTACATAGTTACACTAACTAATATTAATACCTCGTGAAGATATATAGATATGCTGATGTAGCGATGTGGTTGCCTCTTTCCTGGCAAATTCTCCAATGAAGCCGTATAACCGCCGTGTGTCAAAAAGATGGGGCTGCCACTGCCAGCCACCAAATTTTTGGTCTAGCTCTAGGTAGTAGCCTAGCACGTACTGTCCATACATGGAATTGGAGAAAACAACCATATATGTCCAAATGCATTGGACCTCTTCTAAACCGCTAGCTGCATCCCACGTGCGGACCAAGAAGAATAGCCCCTGCATACATATGATGGCCGTGCTATTTTTTTTTTACATAATGGATAATTCGGTCTTTACTTTAACAAAAACTACAGTCATTTATTATAGAGTTGTTGATTAAATCAAATATAAATGATCGTACAAAATAATAACAAGAAAATATTATTAGACCACACCAACCAAATAAAAAAAGATACTTCTTATTTAGAAAGCGATTCTATTACTGAATCTCTATCCAAAGTTGGCGAAGATCACATGGCTGCTATCTCCAAACTCCGACATACAAAATATAAGAGTTCTTTGTCCTCTTCACACTACAACACTTTTATAGCTGGGCCCAGAACCAAAGCCAATGCGTTGCCCTGAAAAGTACCTGCATATAAGATTTCGTTGGAGCTTTATCAAAAAATATATCATTTTTACTAAGCCAAAAAGCCCAACATAAAGCAGATACTCCTACTAAAATATGTTTTTTGGTTTTTGAATCAATACCCATAAGCCAACTCCTAAATAAATGTAAAACATTATTCGGTGGCGTCAACCAAAAAAATTTGGATGATTCTCCAAATAAATTTAGCAACGTGACAATCAAAGAACAGGTGTTGGATAGTTTCATCGTGTATACAAAAGCAACATTTTTTACTATCATTCCAGTTTCTTCGTGCTATATTATCTTTGGTTAATATAACCCCTTTAAACAAATACCACATAAATATCTTTATTTTAAGAGGCATTCTCAATTTCTATAGTATCTTATTCCTCTCTATATACCTATTGTTGATCAAAGCTAAATAGTAGAACGGACTAAAAATTGACCATTCTGATGAAGATTCCATTTAAACAAATCTTTATCATCATTTAGATTAATATGGACAATCTTAGCAACCAAATTATGCCATGAAACGAGATTTTGACCCACTAAACCCCTTCTAAAGGATACATTGAGTGGGACAGTACTCATAATAGTTGCAACCGATGTACTTTTCCTACGAACAATGTTATATAAAGAAGGAAACTGCTCCTTAAAAGAAAAATTACCAAAGCACCTATCCTCCCAAAACCTGACTTATTTCCCATCATTAATAACAAAAGTTCTCATACTTAAAAACTTATCTTTAACTTTCATTAGTCCCGATCAAAAATGAGAATCACTCGGTCTTTTCATAACTTGCGTAATTGATTGAGTCTTCAAATATTTCCTTCTAAGCAAATTCTGCCAAACACCATCCTCGTTTATCAGCTTGAAAAGCCATTTACTTAGAAGACATTGGTTCTGAATATCTATGTTATGAACTACAAGTCCACCTTGTTCTTTTGGTTGGAAAATAATACTCCATCTAGTTAGTCTATATTTCTTCTTATGGATATCACTTTGCTAAAACAATCTAGATCTGTAAAAATCATTTTTTTCAAGAATTCCTCTAGGAATTTCAAAAAATAAAATCATAAACATAGCTACACTTCAACACAGAATTAATCAAAACCAGTCTTCCTCCCACCGACATATGTTTCCCTTTCCAACTACTTAACTTCTTTTCTATTCTTTCCTCAATTGATTTTCAATCCTTATTACAAAGCTTCTTAAAATGCATTGAAATGCCGAGAACTGAAAGGAAAAAGTTCCTAATTGACACCCGAACAACTGAGAATATTGTTACTCACATTCTCTGACCTGGCAAAAGAGTTTGCTTTTATGGAAGTTGATTTTAAGCCCTGAAAAGCTTCTAAAAACCGAGAGTAACAACTTCATATTTTTGGCGTTTTGCAAATCATGATCCAAGAAAATTGGCGTATCATCAGCATATTGTAATATAGATAAACCATCATCAATAAGATGCGGCACAACTCCAGTAATTTGACCATCTTCTTTAGCACGCTTAATTAGAATAGATAACATGTCCACAACTATGTTAAAAAGGATTGGAGAAAGACGTTATGGCTATCAAGGTAGTGTTCTGATGTGCTTCTAACTTATGGCTTATGTCTCGGTTTCCGTTAGCACGTTTTTCAAAACGTAAAATGGTGTGTTTTTTACAAAAACTTTCTGTATGTAAGTATCTCTAAAAAATCAAATAAATCCATTTTTCAAGTTTTAATAGTTAATACTTAATTAATTATATACTAATGATGTTTCTCATTTTGCGTAACTGCACGCATAAACAGAGGTGAACAGCACCTAAAGATTATCCCAGTCAAAAGCCCTCGTATCCGGGCCCTACAAGACGAGATACCTAATACGCGAACACACATGTGTGGAGGGGAGCATGAATGCCCGAGTCTAATTCGGATCCAAACTTCTACCGCAAAAAATTTTATGCACATAAACTTTCTATGTACAAACTTTGTACATAGAAACTTTTCTAGAGATGAAAAATAGAAACTTTGTTCATAGAAATTTTCTGCATACGAGATTTACAAACAAATCCAAAGAAACTTGAAAACTTTCTACTCAAACTTATGAAACTTTCTTTTAAATACCTAAAAGTTTCCACTCAAAAAATCCAAGAACTTTCAATCTAAAATTAGAGGATGTAAAGCTCCCTTAGGGTCAAATCTGAGGAGGGGGAGGGTGAGCCATTGACGAGTTTATCATATCATTGTGGATTGATGTAACGCCCCACTCCCGTCAACCCGAACAGGTTAACAGAGGAGGAACGTTGTTACCTGTAATACCTATATTAGTCCTAGGAGACCAGCTGGTACATACAGGACATCGGTGGATCACAGCCAAACCTGCTTTACTTATTATACATAGTCCTTACATAAGTTGCAGCCTCGGACAGAACCCGAGACATGCAACGATACATTACAAAAGTAAGCAGCAAAAAACACGGATAGACCTATACCCACAAGCAAGGCTTGGGACCTAGACCGAAACCCTAAAACTCCTCGTACTCGACTTGATCCTGATAGAACTGGCTGAGGGTGGGGTCTTCGTCTTCATAAACTTCTGAGAGAAGGTAAGCAAGGGTGAGTACACGAGGTACTCAGCAAGTCACGGAAATTATGTGGCATATAAGGTTTAGCAAGGTAGGTTAGGGTTATTTTTATAAAAGAGGTTTTCAAAGATTTTGTGGTTTTAAAAAATCTAAGTGTGTTCTTTGAGTTATCGGAAAGAAGCTCACGCTTCAATCCATTCCGTGGGTTGCTTTGCAACAACTCACCACAGTTAAGTTAGTCGGGAAGAGACTCGCGTCTCAACCCATTCCACAAGTCTGAGACTTGTCACAATTTTCGATTCGGAGCGTACCATCCTCTAGTACCTCCATTTAGGTGGATTCTCTGTATTTCAAAACTTATCATTTAACTCAGACAGACTCCACTACGGTGTTATGCAATACCCCAGGTCACACAGGCCCGTTTCAGGCCACACAGGCCATCCATCAATCACACAGACCGATTCTGGTAATGGTTTCCAATTCGCAAAACAATTGCACAGATATTTATAAAATAAAATCTACGCTAGAGAAATCACTTCACATCCGCCCATGACTATGGGCACTGCTGTTCAAACAGTTCATAGACCTTTGCAAAGGGTGCACGCTTTTTCCACATGACGCGAGTTTACTCCCACACTGGCCAAGTGGGGAGGTTTGCGACAAGGTCTTTCCAAAGTCTTCCTAGGATAGCACGTTACCCTATAAATGGGTTCTCTTAACCAAGTACCAGGAACTCATTTTCTGTACTCAGGGACGAGGGTATATCGCCCTCTTGGCACCCAACCGCTCCCACATTTATTAGCAACCGAAAACCATCCTGAGAACACTAGTTACTCAGCCAGGGGCGTCCTATTCCACCCGTGTGGTCGCACTGTCATATGCTCAGTGCAATTCCTCAAAGAAACGGTCCTTAACGGTCACGTGAAGTCGGAACCACACAGGCAGCGACAACTCGTGTCCAAGTTTTGTAAAAACTATTTTAGTTCGCAAATGCTCGACCAAGGGTGTCGAGGTTCAAAATCCATTTATTTAAAAACCTTAGTTTTTCCCTTCGTCATATTTTTAGGTAAAATGGGGTCATCGGTATTCGTACTTAAGTACGAATTACCAATACCAGGATGACGGGGTTACAAAGGACAGGGTAACAATTTATTCAAGGAGGGTCAAATGCAGCAAATAGGTTAGGCCTGACGGATTCGATTACGAATCACGGCCAATAACAGTCGTGTTCCTAATTATGCAAGTTTTAGAAATAAAATAAAATTTTAAATCATGGGTCCAATATGGTCAAGGGTGACTTGCCTTGCTCGAGGTATTGCGAGTCTTCGACAAAAACTTCCTTTTACGACTCCTCGGAAACGGACTCTACGCGTCGCAAAAAGAAAATAGGAAAAAACACTAAGAATCAGAATCTATCTTATACAACTAATAGTGCCAATGTGTAGATCTCAATTTTAGAAAAATTTTGAGAGTTGAATGGGCTCAAACGGAGTTACGGTTTAAAAGTTATGAATTTTCAAAGTTTGAGTTATTTTCTTAGAATTAATAAAGGATTAAAATTATTTTTAGGAGAGAAAAGGAATAAAAGAAAATAAAAGAAAAAGGAATCCAGAGACTGACAGGTAGGGTCCCTGGGTCCGGAGAGAGAGAGAGAGCAACACTGAGGCTGACATGTGGGGCCTGGCGCTACAGTAAAGGAAGAGAGGAGACAGAGGCTGACAGGTGGGACCGGCTTGTCAGAGCTGGGGAGAGAATCAAAGAGGCTGGCGTGTGGGGCCGGTCTATCAGTGCGTGGAGGGGAGAGGAGACAGAAGCGCCGACAGGTGGGGCCGGGTCTAGGAGGCGGGCCACGCCGGCTGATGTGGCACGCCGCGTGGCATGCCACGTCGGCATGGCCGACGGAGCTGGCTGCGGTGGAAGATCAACGGCTGACGGTCGCCGGAGTCGATCTTGCCGGTGGCGGCGAGGCTCGGTGAGCGGCCTACGGCTACGGGATGCGGATACGATGGCGAATCACTTGAACAGTTCGGATTGGCCTGAGGGGCGACGGAAGATGGTCGGCGACGGAGGGAAAAAGGTCGTTGCCGGCGACCATTTGGACGGCGGAATGGCTCGGGGTCGGGTGGTTTGGGTGCGGTGATGTGCAAGGAGGGAAAAGGAGGGAGGAATTTGGACTCTACCTTCGTCGACGGCGAGAATCAGAGTGGCTGTGATGGCAGACGGTAGAGGGCAGATTTGGGCTTTTTTGATTTAGGGGCTAATTGGCGTCGGGGAGGGGCGGAGAAGCTTCCTAGTGATCTAGGGGTCTCAACGGTGGCGGTGGTTCGTTCGGAGAGGTTCTGGAACGGCGGCGGCGCTTGGGTCAGAACACGGCGAAGGGATGCTCTCGGTGATAGGCTAGCTCAACTGCTTGTCTTGGTGATCAGAATGGGAGGGGATGTTGCCCTATATATAACGGAGCTCGGACGCTAACCAACGGCGAACAAAGGCAGTGGAACAGAGGGATAAGCTCGAACTCGGCTGACGAGACGCAACAATGGCGAGGCTCACTGTGGCTTGCGTCATGCGCAGCAAAGACGAGAAATGGAACAGGGAGATGATGGTGAGGCGATGGGACAAAGGACGAGCATGTGCGATATTAACTCCAGAGCTCGGCGGTAAGGGAAAAAGCTGCGGCGGCCATGTCCTTCTTTGACTCCAGTGCTCGGTTGAGGCGACGGCGCGGATTTCTCGCCTGCAGTGACGTGAGGATGGGACGGCAGCGTTGATGTCGGAGGCTGGTGCTTAAAAAGGGGAATGAGACAGAGGGGTATGGGCGAGGAAGAAGAGGGAGAGATCGGGAGAAGAGAGAGAGTGAGCGAGCGGCGGAAGAAGGAAGACGACACTGTGTCATCGGCTGACATGCGGGACTGCTGGGCAGAGCTGATCGGAACCGTCCGCGTGTCTGCATCGAGTGGCCGCGATCGAGGGTGGAGGCAAGGTTGCTAACATGCGGGGCCCGTGGGATTTATAATCCCACGCGCGGCCACGGTTGGGCCGAGCAGGCCGTGTGGGGAGGAGAGAGGAGGTGGGCCGAAAGAGGAGGAGGGCGGCCTAACAAGCACAGTGATCTTTAACATTTTTCTAGAGGCTGATTTAAATGGGTTTTGAGGATTTGAATTTTGAAATTGATTTTGAATAGGGTTTTAAATTTTTAGAAAATTTAGGGGATCTTTGGTAGATGTTCTAGGGTTGATTTTTGGAGGAATCTTGAGATCACACATGGCACAAAATTCCAAATTCCAATAAAGAGCCATATATGTATATTTTTGAATTTAGGTTTTTATTTAAAAATAGTTTTGGCACAAAACAAAAAAGCAACCATTACAATTGACCTAACGCCTCGCCGGAGGAGGAGGAAGAGGGGTAAACATGGAGCACATTGGAGTGTTGCCAAGAGGAGGAGGGCAGGGGGCGCCGGCCTTGAGCTCACCAGGGTAGGAGGAGGGTATTGGGCGTCAGCCTTGAGCTCACTAGAGTTTTGCTAGAGGAAGAGAAGGGGTTTGCCGGAGTCTTGCCGAGGAAAGAGGAGGAGGATGTGTCGATCTGGTCTTCTACATCTAGAGTCTTCGAAGTGAGAGAAAGAGTAGACGATGCAAACAAAAGGATTAGGCGTTTGTGCGGATAATTAGCAGATAATATATTGTATAGATAGTATAGCCTTTTTTATATTTTCTTTCCATATATAACTCCTCTAATTGAGGATATGTTGTAACCACTGGTATTTTGGCTATATATACAATATAATCGCCCCCCTGTTAGGTGTGAGGCGTTTTCTATTTTCTACATGGTATTAGAGCCAGAGGTCTCGAGCTCGAATCCTGGCTGGCGCGCAATTAAATAAAATTATGCCCACTTATATTCCACGCTTAAGACTTGAAGGGGTCTCGCGTGAGGGGGAGTGTTATAATATAAAGTGAATTGCCCACCTTTTCTTATCAACTTAAGCTTTTGGGTTGAACTGGATGGTGCATGCAACTCAACATGGTATCAAATTAGGTTTCTCCTGTGCCAATCTCGTCGATCTAGCGCCGATCTCGCGATCCCCCTTGCAGCGCTGCGTCGCCGATCTTCTCGCGCTCAGCTCGCGTCACCACTATCCTCCTCGCACGCCCCCAGCAGCCTCACGATTTCGCCGATCTTCCTCGGTATCTCCGTCACGCGTTCCTCCGATGGCCTCTTTCTGTCTCAGCGGAAGTATCTAGTGGATCTCCTTCAGCGTGCCGACATGTCCGAATGCCACCCTACTGTGACTCCGGTTGATGCTCGAGTCAAGCTATCTACCACTAAGGGTGCTCCAATCGCCAACCCAACTGAGTATTGCCGGTGCTCTCTAGTACCATACACTGACTCGACCAGACTTGGCCTATGCTATCGAGCAAGCTTGCCTCTTCATGCATGATCCTCACGAGCCTCATCTAGCATTGATCAAACGCATTCTGCGCTATGTGAAGGGCAGTCTCTCCAGCGGTCTACACATTGGTACTGGCTCTGTTTCGTCTTTAACTGCCTACTCGGATGTTGACTGGGTGGGCCGCCCAGATACTCGACGTTCTACCCTGGGCTACTGCATTTTTCTCGGCGACAACCTGGTTTCTTGGTCATCCAAGCACCAGACCATGGTCTCTCGCTCTAGTGCGGAGGCAGATATACTGAGTTGTTGCTCACGCCGTTGTCGAGTGCTGCTGGTTGCGGCAACTGCTTTAGGAGCTCCATGTCTCAATTGCTTCAGCTACAGTTATCTATTGCGATAATGTCAGTGCTATGTATATGACTGCTAATCCAGTTCATCATCACCGCACGAAGCACGTTGAGATCGACATCCACTTTGTCCACGAGAAGGTGGCTTTAGGTCAAGTCCGGGTTCTTCATGTTCCATCGTCACATCAGTGTGCGAACATCATGACCAAGGGTTACTAGTTCAGTTGTTCACCGATTTTAGGTCCAGTCTTGCATCCATGACCCTCCCGCTGCGACTGCGGGTGCGTATTAGCAGATAATATATTGTATAGATAGTATAGCCTTTTTTATATTTTCTTTCTGTATATAACTCCTCTAATTGAGGATATGTTGTAACCACTAGTATTTTGGCTATATATACAATATAATCGCCCCCCTATTGGGTGTGAGGCGTTTTCTATTTTCTACAGAGACAATGTGAACATTCGCATATTAGGCCTCCCCCGTACAAGAACTTATTTACAACGTGGTTGGAGTTCCTTCTATCGGTGTAAAATTTTACACTTCTTACAAATTTTGTTGGAGCTCCATCTATATATACAAATATATATATCCATGGTTTCACAAATCTTTCCTAGAACTCATCTGAGAGATCAACAACCAAACTGTCTTATATTCCCCCGTAATTTTGCGTGTAGCTAGATTTGATATGAAAATCTTGTCTCATGTTTTCATAGGTTGAATAATAGTTTCTATAACATAGATTTTAATTAGAAATATACTTAGATTTGATATACAATTTTTAGCTTCTGGTTCTAATTCAATATGGAAACAATTGTACTTTGCATCTAAGAGCAAGGATAATAGTGGGCTATAAGTCAGCTATAAGCTGATGTGTAGGAGAGAGACAAAGAAAAACAAAGGGGGTTGGCTTCCATGCAAGAGCCAGCTCCACACGTGCTCTAACATAAATACATTAAATATATATGTGAGAAAAAGAGATAGAAGAAAAAAAATTATAGCCAACCTTATAGCCAATCTATTATACATTTTAGCTCTAATATGAACTTATAGCTAGTAGTTGACTTTACTATTAAATTTGCTCTAAGTCACCAAAGTTCCCTGCTCGAGGGGTCGAGGAACCAGAATGAGAAACATGGGACGTCATCTTCCAAAAACATGATACAGGAAGGATATACCTCTTCGTAGGGGTGGCAATGGGTCGGGTCGGGGACGGGTTGGACAGGAACGCCCCCGCCCCCACCCCCCGATTTCTCTACCCGGCCCCGGCCCCGAATTCATGGGCAGGGCAAAATGTGGACCTGGCCCCAGCCCCGCTAGGGCCCCGACCCCCGATCGGGGCCCCAAACTATGACATTGTTTAGAAATCAGAATATCAGAGGACCACTTACAACAACAGTGCAATAGTCATTTATGATTAGAATAGAAATTAATAAGATTGTATTTTCAATTTGTATTTGCATCATATAGTATTACAGTGTCACAGATTTTGTAACACTGAACTTGCTTCAGTAGAAGAATTGAAATAAGCCATCAGCAACAACTAGGAATGTAGCCAACAACACAAAATCCTATAGTTTTGAAACAACTCACTTGTCTCTGCATGACTCATCTGCAACTCTGCATGACTTAAACTTCATTCATAGGAACATATGCAACTCTGCATGACTTGAACATATACATATGACATATCTTAGTCATGCACTCATGCTCATGCAGTCAATTAGATAGCCACACATAGGAGCCATAAGACCATAACAGTACAATAGGACCAATATAGAGTACGACCATAGGAGCCACCATAACAGTACAATAAGAAAGTTTAAATTAGAATAATAATATGCTAAAATTCTGGTTCATCCTCGAGAGCAGTCTTCAATGCATTCCCATTGCCACCAAATTCACCTAATAGCATAAAAATAAATGAAGTGCTATGATAGTTAGAGCTCGCACACATAAGTACTAAAAATAAATGAAATGCTATGGTAGAAAGAAATAGAGGTAGTATGATAAGAATTGATATACCTAACATGTCATCACGACACCAAGCTTGCACACACATAAGTGCTTCCACAAGTTGTGGTGTAAGTTGACTGTGATTTGGACTAATCACCCTCCCACCAGTACTAAATGCAGATTCAGATGCTACTGTTGTCAAAGGGATTGCCATAATGTCCCGAGCAATATTTCTCAAAGTTCGGTACCTAATCCCTCCAAACTTCCACCAATTAATTATATCAAAATCTTGAGTCCTAGGCAGTGGTTGCTCATCCAAGTACAAATCTAACTCTGTGCGAATTTGTGAGGAAGAGACAGCTGGTTGTCCAGACATATATTGATCAAATATATCAAACACTTCATCTCCTCCATTACTCTGGACACCACTGCTAAAAGGTGCAGTAGGATCAGAAGTTCCAACTTCCTCCATAGGATGTTGGTATTGCAGCACTAATTTGTACAAGTTCTCTCTAACTTCATTAATTTCATTCAATGCGTACTTATCTCCATAAATTTTCCTATAAGCTGCAGTCAACAGATGGAGTTTGTATCTAGGGTCTAAGACAGTAGCAATGGCTATAAGACCATGCACATCACTCCAATACTTCTTAAATTTTTCTATCATCAAATCTGACATTTTTTGTACATTTGGATCATCACTACTTGCCCATTTCTTCATAGCCATATAAATACCACAAATCTTAGGAAAAAACAGATTTGCCGTAGTATATTTACTACCCGAGAAAGCCTCAGTTGCATCAAAAAATATTTTCAATCTATCGCAAAGGTCCCTAGAAAACTTTCAATCATTATTGGATGGACAATAAGGAGAAAACAACTTGTCATGAATACCAAGTTTTGCAAATACTTCTTGATATGGCAATACAGTGGTAAGCATGATATAAGTACTATTCCATCTAGTTTTGCAATCAAGGGCTAATTTTTTTTTCATACTTAATGTCAAGTTCCTTAGCAACCTTTTCAAATTTCTCGTGCCTTTTTGGTGTGGCTGATCAATATCCAACACTATCACGAACCCTTTCAATAATTTTATCCATAATAGTCATGCCATCTTTCACAACTAGGTTCAAGATATGTGCACAACAACGCATATGCAAGAACTTTCCATCTAATATAAAAGTGTCAGTAGGCAACTTATCTAGCATCTTCTCCATTAGGTTGTCATTGGTGCTACATTGTCAAGTGTAATAGTGGACAGCCTTCTCTCAATATTCCAATCAGCAAGAACATCATGAAGAACTTCACTTATAACTACATCGGTATGCGGGGCTAGCACATAAATGAACCTATAAAATAGAAAATATTGTAAGAAAGTGGAAACATTATTATAGACTCTATAGTGGTAAGAAGCATGAAAACAGTGAATGTGCAGCATATATTGAACATACCTCAAAAGAAAACTTTTCAGCTTCCAATCATCATCAATGAAGTGAGCAGTGACTGCCATGTATCCTTTCTTTTGATGACTAGCTGTCTACATGTCAGTAGTGATGGTAACACAACTTTGGAGCTTTTGAAAATAATTAGTGATGGCCACCTTATTGACCCGAAGCAACTCAATGATATCCTTCGTAATTGTGTTTCTAGACACAACCTTGAACAAAGGTTGCAATGCAGCACAAAACTTTCTAAAACCAGCATGTTCAACAATAGAAAGTGGGTACTCATGGAGGCAAATCATGAGTGCAAGTTCTTTCCTAGCAACCTTTTCATCAAAGACATATTTCTCTAGGGTGACTCTCCCATCTGACTCTGTTTCCATTCTCAAATTGGACTGTGTAAGACCTTTTCTAGTTTGCCTAGACTCACAAGTTTTAATATGGTCTAACAAATGTTTAGTCTCATTATGACTTTCTGCTCCAAGCTTGTTGTGACACCATTTGCATTCAGTTTTCCATACACCATTTATTTTCTTCTTAACAAAATCATGCCAAGCTACTAATTTAAGCCTCTTATTCTCAGGTTGTGTTGCTGTACCTTATGAGTCCATGGCCATGGGTTCTTGCTCTTCGATAGAGTTTGGAGTAGAGCTCGGAGCAGAACTTAGTGCCAATGCAGCCTGGGACTCACTGGTGGCAGTCGGATTCGACATGCTGTCCAAAAATAAGGTGCTAAAACGTGTTATTGTTAAAAACACAGGTCAAGGCATCCATCCATTAAGAGTGTGTTTGGTTTGAGGGACCGGAGCTTCACCTGCCCTGCCGCTGCCGCCGCCTGTAGCTGTCGCCTTGCCGCTACCGCCCGCCGCCTGCCGCCTGGTTGCCCTGCCGCTGCGAAGAGGGAGGAGGCAAGGCGATGGGGATTGGGGATCGGATTGGGTTGGCCGGCTAGGGATTAAGGTTGAGGAGTGAGTTTATATAGTGTGGGCTAATGGGCTTACTGTTACTTTGGGGCCTCACGGATGACCCACGAGTTCAGATTCTCCCCCGAACCCGCACTCGCTTATAATCGGGGCCCCGACCCCAACTACCCACGGGTCTAAAATGACACCCGCCCTCGCCCCCGTAGGGGTGGATCCCCGCCGAGAACCCGGCCCCTGCGGGGAAATTGTCACCCCTATCTCTTCGGAACGCTGGCTTGCGATGCGGATCAAGGACCAGGAACAATGGCTCGGGACGTGCAAAAACCTGGACATGATGTACTGGGGAGAGGAGCGAGCACAGAGCGACACTCCAACGCACGAGAAAAGCGTCTGTCCCGACGTACATTGTTCGCTGGGCTTCAACTCTAATCCTATCCTTTCCTCTACTACATGGGTTCGCATTTCCCCTTCTCAGCCTCGAGTACCTCTACCTTCCACTTGTGCCCCTACCAGCAGACCAAGCTGCCGGCCAGGACGCTCGCCGTGGATATCAAGGCAATGCCATGGACCCAACGATGACCCACCTTCGTGACTTGTCCTTGATCCATGACGTGTTCTGTGTCGACCGGGGATGGAGTTCTCGGGACTGGAAACGTCGTGTGCTCATCCTACGATCCAGGTGACATAGCTTTGCATATATATATAAATGTGTGAATCTTTCTCTTTTTTTCAATCATTAATATGATAATTTCTAAATCTCAAGAGCAAACATAGTTCCTTGTTTTTGAGTTATAGGTAGACACATCCTAGTATCTCGGAGGGATTTTTTATTTTTTAAAAACCTTCTTATTTTTTATTTTTAAAATTAAACCTCTTAAAAACTTATTTTTAAATCAAAAATTTTTGGCCACGCCGTTCTGCCTGGCGTGGCAGGACAACACTACCACGCTAGAAGTAATGAGTGTGCCGGTGTTCTAAGTGGCATGATAAAATTTTTGCCACACCAGTCTAATAGGCGTGGCGTACAATATTTTCACCCCAGTGTTAGTTCTGCCATATGACCAAAAGTTCGGATTTAAAAATATATTTTCAAAGTGTTTATTTTTAAAAATAAAAAAGTTCAAAACATGAAAGAAATTCTCTCAAAGTGTGGTGATACTTTCGCCAAAATGATGGCAACAATCCTGATTGTTGATGGCACGGAATTGAATTTTTTTATGCATGGCGGGCTTCAGTTTGAATAGTTACTGCTTCGACTATTAAGCACTGTTTTGTCAACATGTTGACATTCTGCTTTTTGCTTCAATTTCATTTTGTTTTTAGCAGAAAATGATCAAATTCTAATTATCCTTACATGCAAGTAAATAAAACAAAGTTAAATTTCAAAGGTTGATAACCCTAATGATGTTTCTGCAAAAAAAGCCCATCCAAACACACCCTAGGCAGCTATGAGCCGTGCGTGAAGTGATGGATGCTGCTGCTCCTTAACTTACGAATTTTTTTGATTTTTATATTTATTTATTAAAAGATTTGCAAAAGTAGATTTTTGTTTGAAAAAATTGCAAAAATAGACTCCCGCCGCCCTCTGGGAGGGCGATTTTTAAAAATCGCCCAACCAGAGGGCGATTTTATGACGTGGCTGACGGCCGTTGGCCCCCACCGCCGACGGCCGTCAGCCATTTTGCAGGCGGCCCCCCGGCCTCCCAAAAACTGCCCTCTCAGAGGGCGGCAAGGGGGCCGCCTGCAAAATGCGCCCAACAACCGCCCTCTGAAAGGGCGGTTTTTGGCTCCCGGGGGGCCGCCTGCAAAGTCGCCCATTTCCAGGGCGGTTTTTTGCAGGTGGCCCCCTTGCCGCCCTCTGGAAGGGCGGTTTTTCGCCCCCCGGTATAAAACCCCCTCCCAGACTCAAAAAATGTCATAAAATTCACTCAAATTAGAAAAAAAAACAGGAGAGAGCAGAGAGGGCGAAAGCAGCGAAGCTCTGCCCGTTTGCTGATTTGCCTGCAGGTAAAATCCATTGTTCCTTTGCAATTTCTATTTGTATGTAAGAATTGATGTAGTAATGTACTAGTTACGTATATAGTACTATATAGATCTGTAGTTTTTAGTTAATCTGTTAGATGACTTACTTTTTGTACAGATGGTACTTATAAAATCTAGAATACACGGTTTTAGATGTAAGGAGGATGTTGGTATTTAGTTTAACTGTATTTTTCATCAACAGATATGTCAAATAAGGTGATATTTCAGTTATTTCACGGGCAAGGGAATGTGAGATATGGTCCAGACGGTGTAGATCTGTCGGAGTTTAGTTCGACGGCTAAGGGTATTGATAGGCCAGCTGAGAGAAGTTTTGGGTCAGTATACAACTGGCTGATGCGAGGGTTTCGACTGGACCCTCAGCTCAGCGGAATAACCTTGTATGTAGTAGTCAGTCGTGCAGGTGAATGTTTTTTTTGGGAACTGATGCCGGTGGATTGCACTGCCACTTGGAGATGGTATGTGGAGAATGCATTTCAACGTGGCTGGCCACTGGGCATACTTGTGTCCATATATAAGAAAGATAACACCGCTGGTGCAATGCCCGTACAAGATGATGAGGGTCCAAGTACGGCGGGAGGTGATAGTGAAACAATGGAAGAAAATGAAGGAGGGAATGAAGGAGGGAATGAAGAAGATAGACAGGCAACAGGTGTGGCGGATGAGGGAGAACAAATCGACACGATCGTCCAAGAAATGGCTAGGGAAGATTCTGAAAATGAGCATGCAGAGTATGATGACTCGTCTGATGAGGACAACGTGATGCCTGCAGAATGGAGCAACGAGGACTTCTCTGCGCTTACTATCTCCAAGCGGCATCATGTGCCATGGGAGTACAAGCAGAATGAGGTCATTCAGGGGGCTAAGTACGCATATGTAGAAGATTTAAAGGAGGCAGTCAAACAATGGGCGGTGTCACTTCAGAGGGAGTTCTCGGTCGTGAAGTCAAACAAATCAGTGTATGAAGTGAAGTGCATGAAGGATGGGTGTCCATGGCGGGTGCACGCATTCAAGGGTAAATGGAAAGATTATTGGCAAGTTTCAATCGTGACCGAGCATTCATGTTACTTAACAGGTGTTGAAAAATATCATAGAAACATGACCTCTGCATTTGTTGCAACAGAGATGTACTCCCATATTGTCAACAATCTGGGGTACGAACCAAGGTCAATTATTAGACATATTGAGGAGAAATTCAAATATACAATTAGTTATGATAAGGCTTGGAGGGCAAAACAGAAGGTTGTAGAGATGAGGTTTGGCACATTTGAAGCATCTTATGATAATTTGCCTCGTCTATTAGGCTGTATTCTTCAGAGGAATCTGGAGACGTGCTATGACCTGAAAGCCTTTCCATCAATTGACCATGGTAATAAAAGTGTGTTGCAACGTGTATTCTTTGCACTAGGTGCTTGCATTCAGGCATTTATCCATTGTCGTCCTATCCTCTGCATCGATGGGACATTTCTGACTGGAAAATATAGAGGACAGCTATTAACGGCAATTGGAGTTGATGGAAACAACCAAGTTCTGCCGGTGGCTTTCGCTTTTGTTGAGAGTGAGAACACTGATAGCTGGTATTGGTTCCTAGAAAGGGTTAAGACAGCAGTTGTACGGATGAGACCAGACGTATGCCTCATACATGACCGTAACTCCGGCTTGCTGCGTGCAATTGAGGAACTGAGAGATGGAAGTGTTGAGAAGGGATACCCACCAAGGTGGTCTGATGTCCAAAGCAGATGGTGCATGCGTCATATGGGTGCTAATTTCTACAAACAGTTTAGAAATAAGCACCTTATGGATCTTTTCAAGAGGCTTTGCGCACAGAATCAAGAGAAGAAGTTCAAGGAGCTTTGGAGGAGGTTGGATGAGCTGACCTCTAAACAAACAGATGAGCAGTCCAGGAGGGCTACCATTGGAGGTGACGAGGCTCCGGAAGCTCTTGGACCTCTATCAAGCGATGGACCTCGTATGAGAAGAAGGCATGCATCCTCAGTTAGAAAATTTTCAGAGTGGATTGAGAATGAGCCAAAGGAGAAATGGGCATTGTTGTATGACAAGGATGGTTCTCGATTTGGCATAATGACCACAAATTTGGCAGAGGTCTATAACTGGGTGATGCGTGGTGTTCGAGGGCTCCCACTTGTTGGAATAGTTGAATTTATCTTGCATGGGATATGCAAGTACTTTAGAGATCGGTTCAGAGCAGCTGGCCCCTCAATGACGGATAATAATCTTTTCTTTGGAACGCTGCTCACTAAGTACCTGCAAGATAAAAGTAATAAGGCCCGAAGACATCGTGCTCTACCTCAAGGCACACAAGAACACAGATTTGAAATATTGTGTGTCGACAAGGGCATGCGCGGAATCTACCGCAAAAGAGTTGTGCAGGAGTGTGTGCTCAAAGAAGACGGGACCTGCAAGTGCTCGTGCCGAAAACCTACTCTTCTCCACAAGCCATGTTCCCATGTGATTGCCGCGAGTGGTGAGTGTGGAATCGAAGCACGTTATTTTGTCTCACCTTATTTCAGAAAAGAAGCAATCTATAATACCTGGAGTGGAGAGATATACGGTTTCGGTATAGCGGGGACATTCACTACGGAGAATCCTCAAGCTATCTACATTCCTGACCCAACAAAATTGAGGGCTAAAAAAGGTCGCCGCAAGACACGACGCATCCGTAATGACATGGATGAGTCAGAAGCCGGTGGAAGACTTAAACGTTATTCAAAGTGTGACCAAACAGGTCATACCTACAAGAAATGTCCAAAGGATGCAGCCGGTCCAAGTGCGGCAGAAGCTGGACCGTCGGGTTCAGCCGCTGATGGTAGTCGTCCTACGGGTGAAGGCACAACTTCAAGACGACCCCGTCTTAGACGTTCTCGAACAATTGGTGGTGCTGGGGTGTAGTGTAAGTCTATACTTGATCTTTGTTGTAGAATGACATCTATCGTACTGTTGTTTTTTATTGTCATGTAACAATGCTATAAACATTGAAACTAATTTACGCTAACTCTCTATTTGTATGCAGGTATGGCGTACCCTACACCAGAGCTGCTCGACCGGGGTGTCGACCACTCCCACCGGTCTTACCTGTCAGCCGTCGAGGGTGCCCAGCTAGGCACCTTCCGTTCACGGCCTTCACGTCAGCTCCTGCGGATAGACCCCCGGTTCCGTCAGAGGTAAGAGCTATAGGAATATTCATTCACATCATTTGTGCATATCTATGTTTTCCCCGATATTGAATACAGTGCTACATTTGGCAGGTTGTGTGAGGCTGGACTTCTTCCGCTGTGCAGGCTAGTTGAGCCCGCACCGGACGAGAGAGACCCCGCCAAGCGATGGGAAGCTGACCGGTCACTTCTGGCAGCGCTGGTGGATCGCTGGAGACCGGAGACCCACACGTTCCACCTACCGTGTGGCGAGATGACTCCCACACTGCAGGACGTGTCCTACCTGCTAGGACTTCCACTCGCAGGGGACGCAGTCGGTCCGGTTGACGAGGGGCACGGTTGGGCGCAGGACATATCTGCTCGGTTCGAGGCCGTGCACCGTCTACCTGGGCTTGGTATGCCGAGTTCGCTACCGCCTTACACCACGACTGGCCCGTCGTAGGCGTGGCTGCTACAGTTCACCGTAAGTGACGGATTCATTTGATTCACAATCGTCCGACCTATAAAGGAACAGTGATGCTGACTATGATCTTTCTTTACAGCCTGACAAGCTAGACGACGACGCCGACGATTACTCGGTGCAGCGGAGCATGGAGGCCTACCTGTTGTGGCTGTTCGGATGGGTGATGTTCACCAACAGTCACGGGCACGCGGTGGACAAGGGACTGATCCACAACGCTCGTGCGATCGCCGACAGCGAGGACGGCTGCGTCCCGCAGTGGAGCTGGGGATCTGCTGTGCTAGCGGCGACATATCGTGGTCTTTGTGACGCGTGCACGAAGACCGATCCAGGTGTGATTCTCGCCGGTTGCCCTCTCCTTCTGCAGCTATGGGCAGCAGAGCGTTTCGCGATAGGCCGTCCTCTCATTCAGCTCTCTGCATACGAGGGCGGCCCTGGAGGCTTGTACGGGCAGTGGGCCGAGGACGGCCCGACTATGGGGATGGTATGGTGTCGCCGTGAGGTACGTAATGTGAAATTCTATGTTTACCACTTATGCACAAACACTGACGTGTAATCTTTTCTTATTTGGCAGCGTCGTTACGCCCACAACCAGGTTAGGAGGGCCTACTGCGAGTTCGTTATGGAGTTCGACCGCCTGCTGCCCAGCGACGTTGTCTGGGAGCCCTATAGTCCACAGGCCATCGCGGCCCGTGCAAATCTCGGACTCTGTAGTCTTTGCACGCGCGACCAGGCGTACTGGTTGACGAAAGTGCCGTTGGTGTTCGACATCTTCGTCGAGCCCCACTGTCCGCAGCGCGTGATGCGATAGTTCGGCCTACGTCAGGTCTTCCCTATGCCCATAGAGGTCGTTGTGCCGCGCGATGTGCACCGGTAAGTACAACTGCGATCTTTGTTTAGTAGTACTACTCTTTAATGTACTCTAATGCACTCTCTGCAAATAGGTATAATCGTAGGGGACAGGCAGCCGGCGCTCAGTGGTATCCCCGACTGCAGCGGTACGTGGACGATTGGTTGTTGGCAACGGAGGATGTCGTCGACGAGTTCCGTGCACACACTGAGGAGCATTACCTAGCATACCTCAGGTGGTACCAGCCCCGGACCCACATACGCGTAACGTTCACCCCAGGTGATCCACAGCCACACGTCGCCACTACGACGGACACGTATCCTACACACCGTGACCAGGACTACTTTCGCGCGGTAAGTCACTTTATCTTTGCACTTTGTCATACCCTTTCTAGGTAGCCACGGTTCTAACACATAATCAAGTTACATTTGAAATAGGCCGACGCAGCGCGACAGATTCAGGGTGATGTCAACGCGGCGTTCGGACGGTTGGACGCTGGGATCGTGCTGACTGCGGACGAGCAGAGGACGACCTTCGGGAGGATTCGTCAGGCGTTGCACACAGTGCTTCGTGCGCTCACTTGTCGTGCGGCTGACGCGGTACCTCCCGTCTATATACAGCAGCAGCAGCCACGCCCAGCAGGAACAGGACGAGGAGCAAGAGTGCGCCCACAGGGTTCCAATCAGCCATCTGGCCCCTCCAGAGGTAAATTCTACTAACCTTCCGTTCATAATATGTTTCCTTGTACGACATGCACCGTTGTACATCAATATGCTTCCCTGCAGCCTTCGCTACACCGTACCTACATCCCTCTGGAGCTAGCACGTCGACGCATGGAGTGTACCACACACGACCACACGCGCAGCTGGGCATGACAAGTCCCCCCGGTGCCACCACAGGAGGTCCTTCAGGTTATATCAAAGTTTACTTTTCTCTTGTAAAATTTCGATTTACAATAATCAATAATTTGGTGTACATTGTTCCACTCTACAGCGCCAGCGATGTTTGCTGGCGCTGGCTCCTCCACGCAGGGCGCACGCGGCAGCGGTTGGGCACCGGGTCCTTTCGAGGGGGACGACTTGGAGGACGAGGACGAGGGCGAGGAGATCCACGAGACACTAGCTGCCTCGCAGCTCGAAGGAGCTCCGCCACCACAGACACAGGACCCACCGGTTGCCACACCCGTGCAGACGACCCGCGCTGGCCGTGCTGTACCACCAGACCGGTTGACGTACTCCTAGGGACAGGTGCGAGCGCAGGGTAGGAAGTCGAAGAGAGCTAGAGGTTACGATCCGGGCCCGTAGTACTTTGTATCTGTAATAGTTTGTATGTTGTACATAATGTTTTATTAATTCTAGGTTTCCTGATGAAACAACTTTACTTCGTTTACGCTCATCGATCAAACGACGTATTCCTCACGATCTACGTTTCTGACGAACCTGATCAAGAACAAGAATTTTCGAGTGTCAACTTCACGACGAAAGTACATTCCGAGCGGTGACAACCGAACACACATTAACTATCATACAAACCTACTGATATCCAACTAGCGATGCAACTACTGTGTGAGAACGACGCGGCCAGGGAGCGGCGACAGTATGCGTCTAGGGAATAGTGAGGACGACGTGGCCAGGGAGCGGCGACAGTATGCGTCTAGGGAATAGTGACGGCAGCCGGTACTCACATAAAAATTGATTTCGAAAATTAATTTTTCTAAATCATTTTTTTCTTTTTTTTCGGCATGTTGTCCGGACCGTCCGAATAGGGTCTGGACGGTCCGGACTATATTAACGCTAAATACCTCGGCATGTTGTCCGGACCCTCTGTATTAACGCTAAATACCGTCCTCTGGTTGCGCGGCAAGCCAAAAACCGCCCTTCCAGAGGGCGGCAAGGGGGCCGCCTGTAAAATGGCCGGCCCCGGGCGCATTTTGCAGGCGGCCCCCTTGCCGCCCTCTGAGAGGGCGGTTTTTGGGAGGCCGGGGGGCCGCCTGTAAAATGGCTGACGGCTGTCGCCGGGGGGCCAACGGCCGTCAGCCACGTCATAAAATCGCCCTCTGGTTGGGCGATTTTTAAAAATCGCCCTTCCAGAGGGCGGCGGGAGTCTATTTTTGCAATTTTTTCAAACAAAAATTTATTTTTGCAAATTCCTTAACTTACGTGAAATGGGCTAAAATGATCCGGGCTTTCTCCGCTGTCATGGAGAGTTGTATTTGGGCCTTGGGGATAGGATAACGTTGGCTTTTTACTGTTACTAATTTATTTTTTTTTTAATTTACAAAACTAATTTTAAAATTTGTTTTTACAGAAATAGACTCTTGCCGCCCTGGGCCAAGACGGTATTTAAAAACCGCCGTGGCCTAGGGTGGCAAATGGCCTGGCCGTGAGGGGGTGCTTAACGGCGTGGGCACCGTTAAGCCGGGGGGCCACGTGGGCTTGCCGCCGTGGCCTAGGACAGCGAATGCCTCACGGGTCCCCGTGAGGCCGGCAGAACTACAGGGGGCAGAATGCAAATTTGGATTCGCCATCCTGGGGGAGGGCGGGTTTTAGCCCCCCCTATAAAATCCTTTCGCGCCGGCAACCGCGGTCATTTCCCCCTTCCACCTCCAGCGTTCGTCCAATAGAGCTGAGGCTAAGAAGGAGCAGTACAACGGCGAAGCCCTCGCGGATTTTTAAGCCAAACCCAGGTATTTTTTCTCTCCTCCGTCATGTAGTCAATTTTTTAGACAAGTGTTAATTAGTACTAGACACGTAGTGTAATACCCGACATAATATGAAAATATTAGCAGTTTGGCATAACCATCGTTAGTGTTAAATTTATTTGACCGTACTAGAAGAACATAGCGGACAGGTAGTAAATTGTAGATATTTTAGAAATAAATATGCTTCGCCATGGCCATCGTTGGTATACGTCATTTCGACACGGTAGATAAACCTAGTGTATAACTTTATTAGCACCGCTGTGTTAGTTTGTAAAATGTAGAAACTGTAATGGTTTGACTCATACCTACAGCCTTTTTATGGAACGAATATTGGTTAGTACAGATTAATAACTGTAGTGAAAATCTTTTTTGTCAACAGAAATGGCAAATAGAGTTGCATTCACAATATATCACGGTGAAGGAAATGTCAGAAAAGGACAATATGGGGTAGATTTATCGGAGTTCAACGTAGCACAAAAGGGAATTATTGCTCCAGCTGAGAGAAGTTTTCCTGGAGTTTACAATTGGTTAATGAGGGGATTCGGAGTAGATCCTTAAGTAAATGCAATTACGGTGTACGCACTGTTTAGCTGGGCTGTGGAAGGTTTTTGGTGGGAATTGATGCCAATAGATTCGACGGCCAGCTGGGTATTTTTTGTGGAGAGTGCACTGCAGCGAGGATGGGCACCTAGCATCCTAGTGGTAGTGCATGACAGGGTCAGCATTGATCAGGCTGGTCCAAATACAGCAGAAGGGCCCAATAAAACAGGGGAGCAAAATGAGGCAGCAGATGAGGGTGCCGGAAAGGAAGGAGGCCAAGAAGACATGGGACCGGGGGGGTTTGCAGATGAAGGGGAGAGACACCCAGGTCTAGTACAGGAGATGGAAATTGAAGACTCAGAACCTGAGCATGTGGAGGATGATGATTCTTCGGAGGACGATGTATACCCGGCAGAATGGGACAACGAGGACTTCTTCGGACTCGTTGTCTCAGAGGGGCACACCGTGCTATGGGAGTATCGGCAGAATGAAGTGGTACAAGGCGCTAGATACGCCGAAAAAGTACAGTTGACAGAGGCTGTGAAGATGTGGGCGGTGTCACTTGGGAGGGAGTTCTGGGTATCAAAGTCCACCAGATCAGTGTATGAAGTGAAGTGTGCAAGTTCAAGCGATGGATGTCCATGAAGGATGTACGCATCCAGAAAGAAATATGACAACTATTGGTCCGTGTCAATCGTGACGGAGCACAACTGCCATCTTCCGGGTGTTCAGAAGTACCACAGGAACATATCATCTGCATTCATCGCTTTAGAGCTGTATTATGCTGTTGTGGAGAACCTCCGGTTCAAACCCAAGGCAATTATCAGGCGCATCGAGGAGAAGTACGAGTACACCATTACATATGCCAAGGCATGGAGGGCCAAACAGAAGATAATTGAAAGGAGATTCAGCAGTTTTGAAGCTTCGTACAATAATTTGCCTCGCTTACTGGAAACCATCTGTGCGAGGAATCCTGGCAGCTACTCCGAAATCAAAACTTTTCCATCGTTAGCAAATCCTGGACAGAGCGTCCTTCAGTGGGCCTTCCTCTCTCTGCAGGCGTGCATGTTTGCATTTCTTCATTGCAGGCCCATTCTCTGCATCGACGGCACGTTCCTAACTGAAAAATACAGAGGACAAATGTTGACGGCAATCGGAGTAGATGGGAACAACCAAGTGTTGCCCGTGGCTTTTCCCTTCGTCGAGAGCGAGAACACAGAGAGTTGGTACTGGTTTCTGAAGCTGGTTAAGAAAAAGGTGGTGGGGATGAGGCCAGATGTATGTCTCATACATGACCGTCATCCAGGGATGCTGCGTGCAATTGAGGAGCTGCGAAACGGCTGCGCAGACAAGGGATACCCTCCGGTGTGGGAAGATGTAAAGAGCAGATGGTGCATGCGTCATATGGGCGCAAACTTTTATAAGCAGTTCAGAAACAAGGAGCTGATGGCCATGTTCAAACGTTTGTGCGCCCAGAATCAACAGAAAAAGTTCAATGAGCTGTGGAGGAGACTTGATGAGCTGACAGGCAAACATAGAGACGAGAGTTCTACAAGACCCGCAGGCCTTCTGCCGCTGTGTAGGCTGGTAGCAGCCGCAGTGGACCCGAATGACCCGGCGAAGAAGTGGGGTATCGACCGGTCGCTGATCACAGCTCTTGTGGACCGGTGGAGACCGGAGACGCACACCTTCCACCTCCCATGCGGTGAGATGGCCCCCACGCTGCAGGACGTCAGCCTCCTCCTTGGGCTGCCTCTAGCTGGCGATCCGATGGGCCTAGTTGACGGGCTCCAGGCGTGGCGAGACGACATCCTGCAGCGGTTTGCCTCAGTTCACCGTGCTCCGGGGCTTCCCCTCGTCGGCGAGATCTCCCCGTACACGCATGCGGGCCCCCCGCAAGCTTGGGTACTGAGCTACACGGTAAGAATGCTTTCTTGTTGTTTTATGTTTGTCCTTCAGTCCGTACTAGAATTACAGTATCAACTTTCTTATATGTTACTGCAGTCTGATCAGCTAGACCCGGAGGCCGACGCGTACTCACTGCAGAGAAGCTTGGAGGCGTACCTGTTGTGGGTGTTCGGGTGGGTGATGTTCACCAACTCGCACGGCCACGCAGTCGACAAGGGCTTGATCCCTTACGCGAGGGAGATAGCCGACGCCGAGGACGGTGCTGTTCCGCAATACAGTTGGGGATCGGCAGTCCTTGCCGCCACGTACAGGGGTCTGTGCGATGGCTGCAGGAAGACCGATGCAGAAGCGGTCTTCACGGGTTGTCCACTCCTCCTATAGCTTTGGGCGGCAGAGCGGTTCGCGATCGGTCGCCCTGTGGTGGACCATAGTCCGTACGAGGCGAGCCTGTACATGGGTGTCCCACCGGAGGACTATCCGACAATAGGGACGGTGTCGTGTCGTCGTGAGGTATGTTCGGTGTTAGAACCGTCTCGGTTTATTATGTTACTTGGACTAACGAGAACTCTTTACCTGTTTGTAGCGTCGGTACGCTCACATGCAGGTGCGGAAGTCGTATCCAGACTTCGTCATGGAGTTCGACAGGATCATGGACGACGACGTTGTCTGGGAGCCGTACAGCGATGAGGCGGTGGCGGCGCGTGCGTCGCTTGGGCTGTCGTCTCTCTGCACCAGGGACCAGGCGTACTGGCTGACGATGACGCCGATGTTGTTCGACATTTCTGTTGAGCCACATTGCCCGCAGCGTGTGATACGGCAGTTCGGTATGCGCCAGACCTTCGGCCAACCACAACCCCAGGCCGTACCGCAACACGTTCACAGGTATGTGTGAAAATGAATATTCTGTATTATTATGCATTGTGTCACCGGTTGTGCTCTGCAGGTTAAATCGCCGTGGCCAGGCCGCTAGTAGGTTGTGGAGACCCACCGTCATCGTGTACATCAACGACTGGCTCATAGCCACGGAGGACGTCTTCACGGAGATCCACCCCCACACAGCCGAGAGGTACGAGGAGTACCTTTCCTGGTACCAGCCCCGTACCAGACTACGGGTGATGTTCACTCTCGGGGCTCCACAGGTGCACGTCGCAGGGGTGTGAGACGCATACCCGACACACCGCGACCAGGACTACTTTCGCACGGTGAGTCAATGGTTTTCATACTATTTTCAACAGTACTTACCACGCGCAACTAACCACGCATGTCCTGCTGAACAGGCAGACGATGCTAGGCAGGTCGACACGGAGCTCGGCCTACTGTGCCAGCGCATCGAGGCTGGCATCCCTCTCACGGAGCAGGAGCAGGCGTCCTCGTACCGCCGGATGCGCAACACGATGCGCTCGGTCGTCCGTGCTCTGACTTGTCGCCGTTCCGATGCAGCCCCGCCGATGCAGATACATATGCAAGGTCCCCATGGTGAAGGGACATCGGCAGGAGCGGCGGGTTCTGCAGGGGCCAGTACGTCGTGGGGAGCAGGTCCTTCCGGTACCGTCGGAGGATCGAGGACGGCAGGCTCCACGATCGGGCGAGGTTTGTCAGGTACGTCAGGTTCGAACATATTCTCCAAAACTAACTGCACTTTTTATTCGGCTGACGCGAACTTTTCTTTACCAGCCCCACGCGGCGGATCTCACCACCACCTGGGGGACACTGCGTGGGGATCTGCTCGGAGCACCTCTGCTTGGATCTCTACCGAGGACGACCTCGTTCCGGAGCAGGACGTGATCGGGTCGTCATAGTTCGGAGGTGCACCGGACACACAGCCACATGACGCCAGTGCTTTCCCTACTGCTCAGGCGGTCCGAGCCACCCGTGGGGTAGCGGCGGACTGCCTGACGTACTCGCGCGGGCACGTGCGAGCGCAGCCTAGGAGGACGAGGAGGCGTACGGACTAGGGGCTATTGTTGTAGTTATTTATTTATAGGTCTCGCATAACTTGTAAGGCATGAACTTGCCCATTATGTGTAAGACTTGGTGTATGCAAATTATGCTATTAATTATATTAATGTTGTGTTGTTAGAAGTAATCCCATCTCTTCAATGTTTTTTGAATTATATTGACACTAATATGTATGTTATCTGAAGTTATCTTTATGCGAACGCCATCCCGCCTGCCTGCGCCTACCGGCCTTCCTGCTCGCGAGTTAGAGTACCCTAGGGATCGGACCGTCCGCCACCATATCGGATCTCCGACAACAAAGATCGGACTGTCCGCATTATGATCAGACCGTCCGCATACGGATCGGACCGTCCGATTTCTTCAAATTTGGTAATTTGCAAATAGCTGCAAGGGCCTGAATGCAAAAATGCATTCGCCGCCCTAGGGGACGACGGCGAATGCATTTTTGCGTTCGGCCCCCTGGAGCCATTCGCCGCCGTGGCCTAGGGCGGCAATGCCACGTGGCCCCCGGCCCGCTGACGCCGTGGGCCCCGGCCATTTGCCGCCCTGGACCACGGCGGTTTTTAGATGCCGCCCTGACCCACAGCGGCAAGAGTCTATTTCTGTAAAAAGGAAAATTTTAAAATTAGTTTTGTAAATTAAAAAAAATTAAATTAGTAACAGGAATAATTCGGATAACGTTGACCGACTGCCACGTCACTGAAGAAAAAAAGATGAAGGGATCTCCTTCCACGTCAGCACAGACCATAGCACAAATTAAAATTAGAGAAAGAATCTACTCCATCCATTTCAAATTAGTTATCGATTTAACTTTATCCTAAATAAAATATTTCTATATTTAACTACTATTTTCTAAAAATTCATATAATTTAACAACACGTGAAATGTATAGTATGAAAGTATTTCTTATGATGAATCCAAAAACATGCATCCTATGATATTAAATTATACAAACTTCTAAAAATTAATGATTAAAGATGAAAAATATTTGACTTATGATAAATTAAAAGACAAGTAATTTAAAACGACGGGAGTAGTTTGAGGAGTTTCTGTTTTCAATTTTGCTATTAGAAGTTAGATTTTACGCTAAAACAATAGTAATTACTCCTAAATAGTCGTTGTAAAGTAATTAATTTGTTCCTATTTCTTATACAGAATTTTTTTTACCAAATAGAACAAGCACCAACGCGCATTAATGAATCGTGGTTGACACTAGAAAATCTCATGTGTTAGGCTGTCATGCACTAAGGATGTACACGTGACAGTGCCACCCCCACTAATACCACACCCTGCAGAACACGTAATATAGCAAATTAGCAACCATAAAACAAATAGAAGTCCGAACTTAATGAGATTAGCACACATGAAAGTAGATATAAAACATATAGGGCTAAACTTGGCATAAAGTCGAAACCCCCAACCCTCCAATTACTCACAGTAGTAATATGTCTACCAAAAAAAGATCATTACAGATGACCAAAATCAATTTTCGTAGGAAGGTTAGTGAAAATCGATGATTTTCATAGACGATCGTGGAGCCACCTGTAAAAATCGATTTTTATAGGCTAGCGGATCTCTTAAGTACTCCGCCTATTTTCACAGGTAGCTAAGTTAGGAGACCCACATGTGAAAATGGTTTTCAGCAAAAAAAAAAATAGCAACTGCTGCAAGCATAAAAAAAGTATCAAGAGTATAATATTTCTCTACTCCAAAATATCATCAAGCAGCAATAGCATCAAGATGGTTGCATCGTCCATTTACACAGATTAAATACCATTCACACATCAAGCAGTCCATTTACAAAGATCATGGGTCAAAGAACACAGATCAAACACGAGCTTGCCTGATCCACCGCTATCGTCCATGAGCAGCCGTTGTCGCCAAGGTCACAGAGGCGAATGCGGAGAAGCACGCAGTGTGGTCAACGAGGTGCGGGTCCTGGCCCCTAGTGTCGCCACCGCCAGATCTGCCGTTAGTGAGGTGGCCAATGCTAGATCCACAGGTCATGAGGTCACTAGCGCCAGATCCACCCCTCACGTGGCCGCCGGATCCCAAGGTCGACATAGCCACCTCGCGTCACCGTTCGGGCACGTCTTCTCTAGAAGTAGCACTTGCGCGTCGCCATCTGGGCACAAGGCCACTACCGCACTGTTGCTGCCGCCAGATCCTGAGCCGCCGCCGGATCTGCCCCTCCCACCATCACCAAGCCATGGTCAACGCTGTCGGAGGATGGAACTCCAACTGCGGGGAGTCTGGGGACCCCCCTTTGAGGTTCGGTCAGGAGAGTTGTTCACAGGACGGCAGCGGCGTCTAGGAGATGAATGATGCTCGGGCGCTGGGGGCCCGGGCTGAGATCGCACACAAGGGAGGCATGAGAAGTATACAGGTTTGGGCCGCGCGAAAGCGTAATACCCTACTCCTGTGTGTGTTTGCTATGTGGGAGAGATGAATCTGGTTTGTTCTTACAAGGTGTTGTTGAGGGGTGCCCGGGAGCTCCCCCTCAACTGGGAACTAAGTTCTCTGGAAGCGAAGTCCTTCTCCCGGAGTCTAAGTCTCCAACCTCAGTTCGAATCCTCCTTCTCCCGGTTGGCATGGATTCTCCTTTTATAATCCAAGGGGAGTCCATAGTGCCACACATGCTTTTCTGGATACATGTCTAGTCGCACACGTCTGCCTGCTGAGCCCACGCCGGAGTTGGTTCAGCGTGTCTGGTCGTCATGCTACTCGGCTGTTGCAGGCGGCTAAGTCGTGGAGATGTGACAGCGCACGCCCTCGCCGCCAAAGTCAAAAGTCTCTGACTGCACAGGCAACAGGCCCACGGGGGGCCATCATGAGAGACCCACGCGTGGCTGAGCAGGCGACAGGGGCGACACGCCCCGTCGCCTCGCCATTAATGCGAGTAGTTGGCGAGCTGATCCGCTCGAGTCATGCTCGTGCCCGGGGACAGGCCCCGGGAGTGAAGCTACGAACCCTGGGCACGGGAAGCGCGCCCCGGGCCCGGGAATGCCAGAGTGATGCGCCTCGGGAACGCGCCCCGGGACCCAGCCTGCGGGCCCCGGGATCGGAGGGTGCGACCCGGGGACGTGCCCCGGGCGCGGGGGCGAGACCTAGGCACAGGAAGTCCCAGCAATGTGTCCCGAGGACGCGCCACGGGACCGAAGCCGAGGCCCCGGGCACGGGGGCGAGACCTGGTTCCGGGAATGCCCTCGGGCCCCGGGGCCCGAGGTGGATGTGGGCGCCGTCGCGAGGCGCCCGGAAAAAGCGTACCCGGGCCCGGGCAGTACTCGGGCCCTAGGTACTTGGCGGGAAAACAGCCGTAGCCGGCCGTTACCGGTGCAGAATATGGGCCCCGGAGGAGCTGATGTGGCCGAAGATCCACGCGTTCCCGGAGAATGTGGGACCCCCATTTCTGTTTCGCTAACAAGCGCCATAGCCACTACTCCTCTGGCACTCCACCGCCGCAGTGAGGGAGGTGGTGAGGAGGTAGAGAGTGAGGACATGAGAGAGAGGAAGAGAGAGGGGAGGTGAGAGGATAAGTCGATAAGAGAAAAAGATATGTCACACCGATTGAGCATACGCATATTTTTATTAACGTTTTTTTCTTGGCAGTTCACCTAATTGTTCGCATGTGAAAATCGTAATTTTCACAAACGGACCTTTAAGAGGGCCTCCTAGGATAATTGTTTGTGAAAATCAATTTTCTTTCATGGGCAGCTCTTGACCGGAGACCTCTCTCGTATTTTCACAAGCGGGTTTTTTTAGGCCGCCTGCAAAAATATAGGGGGTGTCAGGAAAAATAGTTTTTTAAATAGTGTGTCCGTGTATTGCAACAGTTATATACCATTAGAAATAGAATATACGATGTGTGATATAGGATGGCAGATTTTTTTAGTTTTTAGCTCTTGCACTGCATGGACAGTGAAACAAGAACGGCTCTATTTTTATAGCAGCAGAGATATCACTTGCCAAAGCTAATAGCTAATTAAACCAAACCAAACAGAAACTAGAAGGAAAATAGTGCCAATCTGCCGAACCAGGTGAAGCTGACACGTTAATGCACGGTTTGGTATAACCACACTAGGTACGTACAATTAATACTCTGGGGTCATATAATTCCTCCGTGGATTGGAGCTTGGAGTCAGTGAGTCAAGCACTCACTAAATCTTAAATTCTTAATCTTGCATGGTAGGGATTTGATACGAGTAAAAAATTTCGGAAAGGCCAAATACCGATTTATGGAATATGCACATATCATGTATCTGAATGTACCATCGTCGATATTATTCCATCGCCTTCTCCTCATGTTTCACATTCATAGTTGTAGATGATATATTCCCAGAAAAAAATATTTGTAGATGCTATCGATTATCATTTTTGTTACAAATTGTCTATTTATTCAATACGAACATTTTCTATATGCTTATTTGTTAAATCCCTACAAATGGTGCTAAAACTGTAATGGTTTTAAGAAAGAGATAGGTTGAGAAGTTGGTCAGCTTAAAGGGATTTATGTGTATAAGACTCTAGGTTGATTCCACTGTCAAAAGTTACGGATAAGGAAGGCTACTCTTGGACGAGATTGATATTGGGGATATGGTTTCCCCTACGGTCCGCGGGGAGGTTATCCAAGAAACTTAATTGACGAACGTGCGCGTGCATCCTGCAGCATGAACACCTCGTGGTTTTCCGTTTTTAGCATGATTTCTCAATTTAGCTAATCACGCGTGAATCTCACGTAGCACGCGCACGCCTCATCGCACCTTAATCTCGTGGCTATGCGTGTGAATTGCAACATACATATCCAGACTAGGCATGCATGCGGCGATAACAAAAACTTTACGCCCAAGATTCAAAACTTCCCTGATTTTTAGCACTGGCCATGAACAAACTTTTATAGGTGTCATGTGATTTTTGGCCCAAATTTTATGTGTATAAAATTTTTGACATTCAAAAGTATAAACTCTCGACACACAAACTTTCTGGAGATAAAATTTTAAATGAACTTGAAAAAAATATAAGTTCAAAAAATAAGATATCTCTATAAAATTTTTAGATCTAAACTATGGCCCAAAACTCACGACGGCTGACTTGCACGTTGGATGGGAAGGTGCTTTTGTGGGTTTTTTTGTCGCGATGCATTTGTACGCATGCAAAGATCGTGCCCACTCGTGCATTAGATGACCCTGAGGTTATCACCCTCCCTCCACACCCACGGTAAGACATGGTAATCATCAAAACCGTATGAATTTTATCTCTAAAAATTTTAATTTAAAATTTTTAAATCTTATAGTAAGGTTGTGGTTATCACGGTTAGCTCATGGTAACCGCACGGTAAAGCACGGCAACCGTCAAAACTGCATGATTTCATCTTCAAAAATTTTAATTCAAAAAATTCAAATCTTACAATAAGGTTGCGGGTTATCGCGGTTAGCTCACGGTAACCGCACAACGGTAACCGTCAAAACCGTGTGAATTTTATCTCAAAAAATTTAATTCAAAATCGTGGTTCCCGCATGGTAAGGAGCGATAACCACGGTCTTTAACTTGAAAAAAATAAAAATCATAGAATAAAATAAAACCACTGCCTTACATTTAATGATAATAGAAATATCCATAACTACAAATATTATAGCACCCACTGTCTGATTTCCACGAGCATCAAGCCCTGATTTTGAGACAACACCACCTTATAGTCATGCCAAAATATGAAGTTAGCTTAGTATTTTTCACAAAATATTATCACTACAAATCATATACTTACTTCTAGGTTTTTTTATTCTCCCTATTTTTTATCTAAAACTTAAATTTGAACAAATTTTATCAAATCCTATCACTGATAAGGCTTATCGTACCTTGCAGTAACTATGCGGTTGTTGGCAGTTTGGAAAACTCTGAGGCAGAGAAAACAGAACGGCACATGCACATTGGTGTTGGTAAAAAAAATATAAAGGACAATTTTTCCGTGATCATCTCTAATTATCTTGTCTTAGATTAGATGGCCACTGACAGACACTTTGTACATAAAGAAGATGGTCGAAGAAAAAGTAGTATCGGGTAATAATACATCAGAAGAGGGTTCATCCGACTGTTAAGGCAAAATCGATATATTTCGCTCCATATCAACGTGAATATGGCAGAGTCAAATCGGTGGTATGTTCATGTTGGGCAATTCCCACGGATAAAAGTGGTGGAGACGTCCGAGAGGAGAAGTGGAGAACCTCCGACTCCCAACCAATACAACTCTCAGTGCAGCTCACTGTACTCGTCACCGCAGTGCAGTCAGTGCGGTGGTGCTATTAATAAACCACGCGTCCGCCTCCGCCTCAGCTCTGCACCACCGGTCCACCTCCACCTCCACTTCCCCCGAAAGAGATGGCTGCAATGGCGGCGGCGGCGGCGAAGCTCCTCCTCGCCCTCGCCTTGGGCTTGTGCCTGGGATGTGCGGCGGCGGACAGCCACCGCTACAAGCCGGGCGACGCCGTGCCGCTCTACGCCAACAAGGTCGGCCCCTTCCACAACCCCAGGTCCGTTTATTCTGCCTTGTATGTACTATCTTTCATCTATCTGTCTAGATGCATCTATATATATAAGTTTCCATATTATATCGATGATGGATGGATCGATCCCCTTTCATTCCACCATTCGATTACCTTCCAGATTTTCGATCCACTACAATTACAGTTTCTGAATCTTTCCTGGTCCACTTCCAAACTGAATCTTTTCTTCCTGGAACAACATATAATCTCTTTTTCTTTTTGCTACTGTTTCTTTTAGTTCCTGAAATAGTACTGCAGCTATTCTGCGAAGCACCGGTAAGATATTTTGTGGCAGAGACGTGGCAACAACATGTGAGGACGGTAGAACCATGCAGAATTTTAGTCTACAAATTATTTGGAATTGAGGATATCAAATATGCAAGGGCTCTTTTGCTTTCAGTTTAATCATGAAATCACTGGCTATTTTGAAGTCATTTTTCCCGTGGATAAAAGTTAGTGCCACTTACTACATACTTTTTTTAGGGGAAATAGCAGGAGAGGCTTCTACTGCGCTATTTTCATAGTATAATATATACATAATATGTACTGACTACATACTCGTACCTTCGTAAAAGAAAAAAAACTGAACATTATTGAGGCGCTGATGCCTGATGGGATAATGGATCTCATTATCTGACAGCTACTAAAACTGCAAATATTGCTGTAGCAGCGATGCCGTCAGTTGCACTGGATTAGTCGAATGGTTGAAGTGGATTTATAGCTAATTTCTAGCTGTTATATATTTTTGAGTCAGATTTATAGATGTACAAGGTTCAGCTTTATTTTATTCTAACATTGTTTTTCCCCTTGCAGTGAGACGTACCGGTACTTTGACTTGCCCTTTTGTGCCCCAGGTTAGATTCTCCATAATTAATTAAGGTGTTGCTAGCTGTAATCTGCCTTTATGTTTTCATAGTGAACTGTGATCTCCAATGTGGGGCCATTGACTTAGATGAAATAAGGTACTTTTTTTAATATGAACAAGAAAGAATCTTTCCAAATAACTTCAACTTTGATGCCTACCACCTTCTACAAAACTAGACTTGTTTTTATGATGCTTAGCTGTTTAATTTTGCAGAAAGCTCTAGTTTTGACTAAACTTCCATTCTTTCTTTACTCAAGTTATCTGTGTTGCCATCAATTACAGATAAAGTAAAGGACAAGATTGAAGCCCTTGGTGAAGTTCTCAATGGGGATCGTTTGGTTGATGCACCTTACAAGCTTGATTTCCGTGTAGATTATGATGCAAAGTCTGTTTGCACTAGAAAGCTCACCAAGGATGATGTGGCCAAGTTCCGACATGCAGTTTCCAAGGACTACTACTTCCAGATGTACTATGATGACCTTCCCCTTTGGGGATTTATTGGGACTAAGCCAGAAAAAGCAGATGCAGGGGATAAGTACTATCTTTACAGGCACATCATCTTTGACATCCTCTACAATAATGACCGTGTAATTGAGATCAATGTGCACACCGATCAGAATGCAGTAGTGGACTTGACAGAGGACAAGGAAGTCGATGCCGAATTCCTTTATACAGCCAAGTGGAAGGAGACACAAACACCATTTGAGAAGAGGATGGAGAAGTACTCAAGCTCATCCGTCATGCCACATCACTTGGAAGTTCACTGGTTCTCAATTATAAACTCTTGCGTCACAGTTCTCCTCTTGACAGGATTCCTGGCAACGATCCTCATGCGTGTACTGAAGAAGGATTTTGTCAAGTAAGTTATTATTTCCTATCCTTCTTTGGTGATTGATTTGATTCGGAAGCTTGGGATTCTCTAGCTTCATTTCACTTATAAATAAGACCAATGTCTCCTGGCCCATTGTCCCTTGATTCTCTAGCTTCATTCATAGCTTTGATTTCACAAGGTTTCTGTTATCATTCCATTTGAAGGTATGTATGCCTGATGAGGAGGAACCTGATGACCAAGAAGAAACGGGATGGAAGTATATTCATGGGGATGTCTTTCGGTTCCCCAATAACAAGTCGCTATTTTCAGCTGCTCTTGGTACTGGCACTCAGCTTTTTGCTCTGTAAGTGCCTATTAGTGTTTACACGCTGAATTTCTTTTAGTGTTAGTATTTGAACAGAGGATATAGACTTACCTAACAATTCATATGCTGGACTTTGCAGCACAACATTCATATTCCTACTTGCACTTGTTGGAGTATTCTATCCTTACAACCGCGGCGCACTTTTTACTGCACTAGTTATCATTTATGCACTCACTTCAGGCATTGCTGGATACAGTGCAACCTCTTTCTACTGTCAGCTTGAGGGAAAAAACTGGGCATGTTCTATTCTCTCTATTACAAATCCGCATTGCATGAAAACCTTAGAATCAGGGCTCATATTATCTTGGTATTCCAATTTGCATGCAATGCGGTCATCATGTATCAGAACTGCCAATTAACGTCATAGTCTCTTCTATTTACAGGTGAGGAACTTGCTATTGACTGGATGCCTGTTTTGTGGGCCTCTCTTTCTGACATTCTCTTTCTTGAACACTGTTGCTATTGCTTATAATTCAACTGCAGCATTGCCCTTTGGTACTATCTGTGTCATTGTGCTGATATGGACGCTGGTTACATTTCCTTTGCTTGTTTTGGGAGGTATTGCCGGGAAAAACAGCAAAAATGAGTTCCAGGCTCCTTGCCGCACCACCAAATTCCCGAGAGAGGTTCCACCTCTTGCCTGGTACCGGAGAACCATTCCGCAGATGGCAATGGCTGGTTTTCTTCCTTTCAGTGCCATTTACATTGAACTGTACTACATCTTTGCAAGCATCTGGGGACACAGGATCTACACCATTTACAGCATTCTGTTTATAGTTTTCATCATCCTCCTTATCGTCACTGCCTTCATTACTGTTGCTCTGACCTACTTTCAACTTACTGCTGAAGACCATGAGTGGTGGTGGAGGTATGTGTCCTTTGCCTTCTGCTGTTGTACTTGCTGGATTGCATATCATTTCCATACTAGCATCAAAACAGAGTTGTCTTCCTCATTAGATATCCCAGTAATTGTGTATTTTTTGCCATTTGGTTGTCTATCAGGGGTTCAAGTTGCCATTCCATGCTAGGCCTTGCAAGTTCTAATGCATTTATCCTTTTCTGATGCAGATCATTCCTGTGCGGTGGATCAACTGGATTTTTCGTCTTCGGCTACTGCTTATACTACTACCGTGAACGGTCTGACATGTCTGGGTTCATGCAGACATCATTCTTCTTTGGTTACATGGCCTGCATCTGCTATGCCTTCTTCCTTATGCTCGGCATGGTGGGTTTCCGTGCCGCCTTGCTGTTTGTTCGCCATATATACAAATCCATCAAATGTGAGTAGACTATGCATAGTTGGATCTGTTGGTGAAGACCAGAGATGAAAGAAACCAGAGGTAGCTGATGCCATAGATTACCCATTATTCATAGGAAAATGTAGTGAACAGTAAATCTGTTCCATTTTGTATAACTGATGTGGTGAATTTTGCGGCTCTTTTTCATGTATTATGTCCTTGTAATCTACATCATTGTTGCAGCAATCACGTTAGCAGTTTTACAACATTCCATTCCTTTGATGTTGATAGACGGTGCTGATGAATTCTAAGAATTCAGAGGAGCAACCTCTTGAATATATAGCCTGAATGCTTCATGCAAAACGAACCAAAAATCCATAGTAAATGTAATTTGACAGAAACTACGACATCTGTATGTTACCCTTGAGTGACCACTCTAGTCTCTGTAAACACTTCTTGCAACTTATGGTACTTCATATTTTAAATTTCAATTTGATAAACCAATCATTTAAAATAATGTTACGTTCAAATTTTGTTATATATCATGTCCTATGAATTGAAAAACACAAAGAAGACACTGTTAGTGATTCTAGACTAACAGTGCAAGCCTATTCAGCTCAGTTTTGCCTCATCTAGCATTATGTCAATCTGACGCTTAATTTTTGGGTTTGGGGCTGCTTATTCTTGACTGCTGAACTACTACTGAATTGATCAAATCATAGAACCTGCAGTTAGGCTGAGTTTGAGATAGTTTTTTCTTTAGATTATTGAGGCGGATTGTTTTTTGATTAACGCGATAAATTAATATTTTAAAAAATAAATTTCTTAAATAGTTTAGAATAGAAGGTCTAATTAATACAATAGAAAAAAGTTTTTAAGAAATCATATTTTTAAAGGTGTGGAGTAAATAATCCATTTCAAAAATCTATCAGAAAAGAATGCGGCCTTAGTGATCTTTATACATACATGGCTTTCGACGGTCTTTTTGACCCTGGTCCTTGTCAGATTGAATGCTCTAGGTATGGAAGATTTGGTCATTGGGCATATCAATGCTTTCCACATTATCCTGAGTTAAGACCACCTCATGGTTTTTCACAAAACGGCACTTGTTCTTGGTTTGGTATTGGACTCGGGAGCCTCTTTCAATGTGACACCTGATGGCTCTAAGCTCATGTCTTGTGACTTATGATGATGGCTGTACGGTTCAGACAGCTAATGGCACTGCATGCAAAGGTTACTCATATCAAGGAACTCTCTACCTCTCAGTTCATGCCACATTCAATTAGTATTGATGCTGCCACACTAAGTCAGATTAGATACTCAGGCAACCAACCGTTGGTGTAGTATCAGATTACATGCTGCAGCCACTTGAAGGATTACAGGCTGTAGGTTTAACGCCCTAGCGTTTAGGCATAAACCTAACTTAATAAAAACCGTAATTTCAAAAATTGAGTTTATTTGTTGTCGTGCCATGTGTCAAGATCTCCATTTTTTTTCTCTCGTCAGAATCGAATCTCGCAACCTGTGATCACCTCTTTTTTCCCTACGCCTTGATTCCGAGAAATTCTCCTGCATCTTGGAAATCCCCAAATAAGCCATGGAAAAAGTGTTCTCCCTTTTCAAATAAATTCACAAAAGTCCAAAATCCTATCCCTCATTTAAAATCCTTCAAACAAATCCAAAGAAAATTCATTCTCTTATTCCTGGAAATTGAAAAAGTATACTGTTCCCCTTGGGCCGAATTTTCGCGGCCCCTTTCCTGTGCTTTCACTCCCTGGCCCACTCAGCCGCGCCTTAGCTCCCTTGCGCCGACACCTACCCCTCCATGCGTCAAGATCGCAGGAGAGTGTGAGCGGCTCTTCTGTTCTTCTTCCCCGCGCGGCTCTTCTCTCTCTCTACAGTCGTCGCCGATTCAAAACCCCTTCGCCGCACATCGGATTCCCTTCGTTCCCGCCTGCGCTAGCCCTGCCGTGGCCGGCCAAGAGGATCGCCGCCGTCACCACTCTGTGCCGACGATTGGCGTGTCTCCGCTCGCTTCCAATCGGCCTCGCCACTTTTGCCGTCATCTTCGCTCGCGTCACCGCTGTCGCCGCTAGCCGCCAAGCGATGGACGCCTCCCCGTGAGCCTGACTGCCTCGCCAGCACCATTTGCCCTCGCTTTTCCTCCTCCTGCCCACGCTTTTTGTGCCGTCTTTAACAAGGCTCTGTCGAGCCTCCTCCGTCTCTTGTCCGCTAGCTCAACGGGACGGAGACCGAGTGACGCCACCATGGCCGGTCCGCCGTCCTCGCAAAGACCGCGCCAGAGCGTCGCCTCCACGAGAAATCCCCGCACAGCCCCTAGCCTCAACTGACCTCGCGCGGCCTATAAAATCCTACCGCCGTCGCTCCTGTGCCCTCCCTTCCGAACGCCTTCCTCCTCCAAATCGTCTCAGGATCCCGCGATGCACCTGGGACTACTGCCGCCGTCGTCGTCGGCCCCTCCCCTCCGCCCGTCCGTGCCGAGGCACGAACGATCATGTTCGTGCCACCGGCGTACCTTCACAGCGCCTCTTCTGTCCCGGTAGTTTCTCCATCCTGTTTTCCCCTCTGTCCCCTTCCCTAGACATGGCCAACGCCCTCCGCCATCCCGTAAGGGCTAGCCGCCGGCCGTAGACGTATAGCCGCGCATGCCCAGCCGCCGTTTTGCCACCTCGCCGTCGCCAGCCCCACTGCGTTGATCCCTGTCGAACCCCGGAGCGGGAAACGATTTCAGAACCCCGCAGGAACGCACCCGCGAGAGGAATCGAGCTCCGGGCGACTGCCGTAGTTTTCCCCAATCTCGCTTTGGTTCAGTACTGTTAGCGACTGAGTCTCTGCATGCTGCCTTGTAACGGCCAGCACTTATCTCGCATGCCATGCCGCAGCGCTCGCCACTCCCCGCACGCCCACGCGCTGCGCTCGCTCGCTATGCCGAGATTGTAGGATAGCCAATCGAGCCAATGGCTCTCTTGTACGTGTATAAATTCATACACCTGAGATCAATACAAGCGTGGTTAATCGCTCTCCCTCTTTCATGGTATCAGTTACCGGCGAAACTTTCCTGCCTCCTTTCGCCACAGCTTCCGCAGCCGCCGCATCCATGGCGCCCTCCTCAAACCACTCCGACTCCTCTCTCGATTTCGACCTCAATGCACCTGCGCCCGCCGCCGCCGCTGTTCTCCAGACAGTCAACATCTGCTCCCACGTTCCTGTGACGCTCGATCTCGACGACGGCAACTATTCCCAGTGGCGGTGCTTCTTCGACTCCGTCCTCGGCAAGTTCGGTCTCATGGCGCATGTCCGTTCGCCCACCCCGGCGGCCGAGCGCGATGGCGAGTGGCAGCTGACCGATCCCTGCATCGTCAACTGGATCCTCACCACCGTCTCCAAGTCCGTCTTTGACATCGTCCACAAGCCACACCTCACCGCCTTCTCCCTGTGGTCTGCCATCGAGGGGCTCTTCCTCGACAACGAACTTCAGCGTGCCGTCTACCTTGAGGCTGAGCTTCGCAGCACCTGTCAAGGTGATTTGTCCGTCCACGACTACTGCACCAAGCTGAAACGCCTCGCCGATCAACTCCGTGACATCGGCCACCCCGTCTCCGAGCCGAGTCAGGTTCTTAATCTGCTCCGTGGCCTTAGCCCCCGCTTTCGCCATCTTAAGCCCGTGATCACCGCCAAATTCCCACCCCATACCTTCATGAGCGCCCGCTCGTTCCTCATCCTGGAAGAACTCAGCGAGCAGCACGACGCCAAGGCCGATGCCAATCACGCCCTCGCCGCCGGGCATGGTTCCGGCAACAGCGGCTCCACCGACCAGTCCCGCACCGCCTCCTCCAACGACAACACCTCCGGGGCAGGAGGATCTCGCAACCGCCCCCAGAAATCCAACAAAGGGCGCGGGCGCGGGCAGCGCTCCGGCAACACCGGTGGCGGCGGCACCCGACCTCAGTCTCCAGCGGGGCAATGGATCGCCGGCTACAACCCGTGGACGGGCTATGTGCAGGCCTGGCCCGCACCCTTCCGTGCACCCGGCGCCGGCGTTCTGGGCCCTCGCCCACAGTTCCAGCCGCAACAGGCCATGACGGCCTCCCAGGTTCCTCCTCCGACTGGCGGCTCTGCCGGGCCGTGGGATACATCCCCTCTCTACCAGGCGCTGTCTACCGCCGGCGTGCCCACCCAGCCTCCAAGCGCCGCCGACTGGTACTTCGACACAGGCGCGACTACAACACAGACATATTTTCCCTTTCAGTTAATACATTCGGATGTTTGGACCTCTCCTATCTTAAGTCATTCAGGTTACAAGTATTATGTTGCCATACTCGATGACTACACGCATCACCTCTGGACCTTCCCTCTACGGCAAAAGTCTGAGGTCTTACCCACTATACGTGCCTTCCTCGCCTATGTCCAAACTCAATTCCGCCTCCCCGTTCTGGCTCTGCAAACAGATAACGGCAAGGAGTTTGATTCCACTGCTCTTCGGCTTCTTCTCGCTGAACATGGGATCCAATTCCGCCTCTCCTGTCCCTATACCTCGCAACAAAATGGGAAGGCTGAGCGCGTGCTTCGTACGCTTAACGATTGTGTTCGCACAATGCTTCTTCAATAGTGCAGCAACCGCCGACATTTCTGGGCTGAGGCATTGGTCCACGGCGACATACCTCATCAACCCGGGCGCCCCCTGTCGCGCCACCGGCACCACCACGCCGGGTTCGCCCTCCTCTTCGGTGTCCATCCCCTACTACGACGAGCTTTGTGTCTTCGGGTGTCGCTTGCTTCCCCAACCTCAAAGACAAGCTACCACGCCCACCAAGCTCGCCGCCCCGTTCAACTGCTCTGCGTCTTTTCATCGGCTATCCCACGGATCACCGTGGCTATCGTTGCTAAACGATGTGGCGACGCGCCCGGGTCATTTACATCGCGCGGCCATGTCGTCTTTGATGAGCAGGTTTTCCCGTTCCGAATGGTCCAGGATACCCCGGCTACAACCAGACATGAACCGGTATGCGACGATCCTCTACCTCGACACCCGCGGCGGACTTGGCCGGCACGCTCAGCACCTGTTCCACCGGTGCCCACAAATCCGCCCGTCGCCTCGCCATCGGATTCGCCGCGCGCCACGCCGCCCGATGCTGTAGCCGCAGCGACACAACCCTCCTCGCCGGACATCGCTGCACCACCAACGCTCCTGCCTGCGGCCACGCCAAGCCCTTCCCCAAGCCCGGCTCCTCCGGCCCCCGCCCACCGCATGATGACCCGTGCGCAGGCTGGCATCTTCAAGCCCAACCCACGGTACGCTCTACAGACGGAGTCCACCTCGCCGTCGCCCATCCCCTCGTCGGTTCGAGCCGCGCTGCGCGACCCGCACTGGCGAGCCGCCATGCAGCTCGAGTTCGATGCGCTGATCGCCAACAACACCTGGACTCTCCCACGATCGACCGCGCGATGCTCGGATCATCACCGGCAAATGGGTCTTCAAACACAAGTTGAAACCTGACGGCTCCCTTGACAGATACAAGGCCAGGTGGGTCGTCCGCGGTTTCAACCAACGCCCCGGGATCGACTTCGGCGAAACTTTCTCGCCAGTCGTCAAGTCGGCAACAATTCGGACGGTTCTCACCCTGGTGGCATCCAAACGGTGGCCGGCCTATCAGCTGGATGTCTCCAACGCTTTCTTGCACGGTAATCTACAGGAAACGGTGTACTGCAGCCAGCCCACTGGCTTCGAGGATCCCCCAATCGGCCTGACGCGTGTGTCGTCTCTCCCGATCCCTCTACGGCCTCCGCCAAGCCCCGCGCCAGTGGTTCCTCCGCTTCGTCGCCTACGTCACCAATCTCGGCTTCGTTCAATTGCGCGCCGACACCAGCCTGTTTGTGCTCGCCACGGCAACGAGACCGCCTATCTCCTCCTCTACGTTGACGACCATGATCCTGTCCGCCTCGTCCTCAAGGCTTCTTCAACAAATCGTCAACAAGCTGCAGTTCGAGTTCGCCATCAAGGACATGGGGCCTCTGCGGTTCTTCCTCGGCATCGACGTTTGACGTGACGATGACGGCTTCTTCCTTTCACAAGAGAAGTATGCCAAGGAGGTTTTGGAACGGGCTGGCATGGGCAACTGCAAGCCGGCTGGGACACCGGCGGACGTTCGCCCGAAGACATCGGCAACCGAGGGCGCACTCATCAGCGACGCGCCCTGGTACAGAAGTATGGCCGGGGCACTCCAGTACCTGACGCTCACCCGACCGGACATAGCATACGCAGTGCAGCAGGTGTGCTTGCATATGCACGCGCCACGGGACGCTCATCTGGCGCTGCTCAAGCGGATACTACGCTACGTCAAGGGTACGACAGCTCTCGGCCTTCGTCTGCACCACGCCACGGCGCTCCAGCTCACGGCGTACACCGACGCGGACTGGGCCGGCTGCCCGGACACGCGGCGGTCGACGTCTGGGTTCGCGGTCTTCCTCGGCGAGTCGCTGGTGTCGTGGAGCTCCAAACGGCAGACGACGGTCTCTCGCTCCAGTGCGGAGGGCGAGTACCATGGTGTCGCGAACGCCGTCGCCGAATGCTCCTGGCTCAGGCAACTCCTCGGCGAGCTACACTGCAACGTGACCAGCGCCACAATCGCGTACTGTGACAATGTCTCCTCGGTCTACATGGCGCGCAATCCAGTGCATCATCGGCGGACAAAACACATCGAACTCGACGTCCACTTCGTTCACGAGAAGGTGGCCCTCGGCGAGCTCCGTGTTCTGCAGATTCCCAGCGCCCGCCAGTTCGCCGACATATTCACCAAGGCGTTGCCGTCAGCGTTGTTCAACGACTTCCGAGACAGTCTCTGCGTCGGCACACCTACGGCAGCGACTGAGGGGGGGTGTTAGCGACTGAGTCTCTGCATGCTGCCTTGTAACGGCCAGCACTTATCTCGCATGCCATGCCACAGCGCTCGCCACGCCCCGCACGCCCACGCGCTGCGCTCGCTCGCTATGCCGAGATTGTAGGATAGCTAATCGAGCCAATGGCTCTCTTGTACGTGTATAAATTCATACACCTGAGATCAATACAAGCGTGGTTGATCGCTCTCCCTCTTTAAATTGCGTGTCCACTTCGATTCCACGCTTGAGGCTTGAGGGGGCCTCGCGTGAGGGGGAGTGTTGGAATATAAAGTGAATTGCCCACCTTTCCTATCAGCTTAAGCTTTTGGGTTGAACTGGTCGGTGCATGCAACTCAATAAGTACATCGCCGCAATCCGCCATCTCCGGGCACGTTCTGGCGAATCAGAGCCGTTAGCATGGTTCCCCTGGTCCTCCGCGTCGCTTCGGTGTACTCGCTGTCGTTCATCTCCCCAAGAAGCTGCCGCGGTGATGCCGTGCTGTTGTGGGTCGTCGGATGCCGCACTGTTCTTCGTCTAGCTCTTGTCGCGTGACCGTGAGCCGAAGGCGCCTCTCCCTGGACTCGCGCACGCGCGGCTCAAGAGGTCCGTGCGTCTGCGCGTGGGCCGCCCTGAGCCGGTGTACCGCGAGCCCCCATAGTGCTCCCCGTCCACCGTTCCCTGTACACCAATCCATCGGTGAACCCATTCTCCCGTGGACCAAGGGGCCGACAAGCGGACCCCGCCCACCGGCTGGAGCCTGCCTGTCAGGTCCCGCCCGCGTCTCTCATCCGGTCAGGCCGTGAGGCCACACGGCCTAGTCCGACTCATTCCCACGTGCCCACACCCGGCCAACTGGACCACCTCGTCCTGGGCTGGCCCAAGTCCTTCCTTCTGCACACGTGCACGCCGTTTCCGTGGGCCGACAGCTAGACCCCGCCAGGTAGAGGCCCAAGAAGATAGAACAATTGAGAAAACAATTCTTTATCCTTTTTCCAATATTCCAGAAAATGCCAAAAACATCAAAAATTCATATCTTCCTCTCCGTTCATCCGATTGGCTCCGTTCCAGTTCCAGAAATTTTTTAAAAATAAGATCTTTCCGATGGCACACTTAGAAATCCATAATAGAACTATTATACTAGCCCTTTTATTGAATTGCTTTGTAACGTGTGTAGTGTCAGAGTTTAAGGAGCCTTAGGACGCGGATTTTAAAAACGAAGCTGTAGGCTTTGAGCAAGACAAGTCACCTTTGACTATTTTGAGCCCATAATTATGAAACTAAGTATATTTAACAAATTGCACATACTAGGTTGGACTGTAATAACTTCTCGGCCGTGATCGCGAGACGACCGACGGGCTGCCAAACCATTTGCTGCATGACTTCCTTGATTGTTTGTGAATCTCTTAAACGTCCTTGTCATCTTCCTTGGCAGATCTCGGTACCTGTGCCGATGGGTATGGTACCGATGATCGCTTATCAAATTTGAAAATGACTACGATGGGTAAAATTTGGGTTTACAAAACTTTGAAAAACCCGACGCCTGGGTCGGTGCCTTACAAATAAAATGGTTTACAAAAACCGCGGTGCGGGGATCATGCCAGCGGGACGAGTCCCCCGTACTGTAGCTAAGGATCGATTTCTTTGGAATTTCATTTGAACATATGACAGTACAACCACATGGGTGATATGGAACGACTCCTGTCTGAGTAAAGAGTCGCCCAGGGACACCTTGTGTGCCAATGGACTGTGGATCGTGCGGGAGGGCGTCAGGGTTGCCTCCTGGGTTTCTGGTACAGCATGGTCGAGGACCTACCCTGTGATTGGTCGTAGACCCTTCCAGTTGGCATGGGGTAACCTGGGTGGACTCCGAAAATGCCTTGTCATGAAAACCCCTGGTCACCAGTCGTGTCGGTTCATTCGCAAGCTGAGTGATAGGGTAAGTCATGTTGTGTGGGTAAAGTGTCCCCCCTCTGCAGAGGTTTAAACTGTTTGAACAGCCGTGTCCATGGTCATGGGCAGATGTGAGGTGGTTCCTTGGCGTAGTTTTGTTTGGCTACTGTTTGCAAAGGATATTTGCGGATTGGGGATCCGATTTTAGAAATGAGGTGACGCTCTCGAAGACAGCCGGGCTGTGGGCCCGATGATGTTGGATCAGCTGGTGAAGCTAGATCCCGGAGGCCAACTCTTGTGAGTTGCGCCAAATCAAAGATTGATACAATTCACTTTGATCCGGGCGAGACCATACCTTGCCCCGATTGTTGAGAAGCACATGCTTAGGCTATTCCGAAAGGAATTTAAATAAATAGGATTATAAAACAACCAGCCCTCATTTGAAGCTTGCATTAACCACTTAAGTTCCTATGACTTGTTGAGTACGCTAGTACTCACCCTTGCTCTTTATATATCTATTTTCCCTCAGTGTTGGAAGACGAGCTGAATCCAACTGACGAGTAGTTCTTCCAGGAGCAGGCTGGCTTCGAGGAGTTTTAGAGTTTCGACTTAGTTCTTGAGTCCCGCTTGTGGCTTTGGGCTAGTTTCTGCTACCGCTCTTTTGCTAATGTATCGTTGTGAACTCGGGGTATATCCGTAGTTCCAATTTAGATGTAAGATTATGTCTATTAATAAAGACAAGTTGTGCCATGACGGTTCCATTGCCTGTTGTGCCAGCACTATATTCGTGGGACTAGTACAGGTTTGCAGGTTAATGGTATGGTTCGGACTCGTCCTTCACGGAAGATCAGTTTGGGGCGTAACAGTAGGTCACGGAGATTATAATCATATCCAATCAACTAGTAACTGGAAAGCATGCCTACAATATACACTAACACTTCTGGTTATGGCACGTCACAATGCGTCGCCAGTTTTTTCCCTGATTATGGCTGGTGATACCTATATATGTACAAAGTGACACAAAGATGGAGCTAGATCATCTGCCTTAAACAGCACATGAGTGGAAATTGCCTTAGCAACTCCAAAAGCCTTGCTAGATGACTCTCTAAGCTAAAATTTGGCATACTTGAAAAAAAATAGGCATCTAAAAACCTTGCCAAATGGCTTGCCAAGCCATCTGGTTGGCTAAAGCTCTTCTCCAGCTGGCCAAATCTAGCCTGCCAAAATCACTGGCCATCCGCAGGCCCCACACGACCCAATCCTGTCTCTCTCCTCTGTTTGGCCATCTACTCCATCCCTTGCATCAGCATTTATAGAAGGCCAAACGGGCAGCCCAGCCCGGCCCGGCCCGGCCCTAGCACGATAGTGGCACGACACTTTGCGGCACAGCACTATTAGGCACAGTGGTCTGATCGTGCCACGCCGTGCCGGCACGCCGTGCCTGTTTCTTGGCCCAGGCACGGCCCGACAGCCCCAAAACCGTGCCGTGCCGGCCAGACAGGCCCGCCGGGCTTAGTGCTGGCCCAGGCACTAAAGACATCAACCACTCAATCAGCACAGCACAAGTTCAAAAATTTGAATTATTCAATAGAATTCATAGATTTAAAAAGTTCTTAACAAATCATATCACATCCATCATCTCCAATCTGGCCCATCATCCGAAGATCATCGTTGATGGAGTGCCCCTGGTACTCATCAGCGCCGTCCTGCTCGAGCCCGTCCATCGTGGAACCGGAGCACCAGAGGGGGTCCTCTGGTTCCTCAACAGCTGCGCGAGGTGGACGAACAACGGCTCCGGCTCAGCCCTCTGGTTCCTCAACGGCTGCACGAACAAGAAGAAGAAAGAGAGGAAGTCAGGAAGAGCAAGAACTCATGAACAGAAGAACACATGAACAGATCTAGGGTTAGGGTTTGGAGTCCGAGCACTTACTTGCGAAACCGGAGCACCAGAAGCGCCGGCGAGGTCGACGAGTCACGGATCTAGGAGATGACGAGATGGAGACTAGGGAATAGGGACGGATTCGAGGATCCGTTCACCAGAGATTAGGAGAGGAGATGAGGAAGTAGAGAGGGAGAAGACGAGAGGAGCTCTGGCGGAGTGTGCCGTGCTGGCCGGCAGCGGCGCAGAGGCGGAGAGCCGCCGCCGGAGATGGAGAAGACGGGAGGAGCTTTGGATCTAGAGCGGCGCGTGGTGGAGCGAGCAAGGAGAGGCGAGAGGGAGAGGCGGGAGGAGCTCTGGCGGAGTGTGCCGTGCCAGCCTGCCGTGGCGCTGAGGCGGAGAGCCGCCGTCGGCGAGGGAGAAGATGGGAGGGGATCTAGATCTAGGGTTTGTGGATGTGAGCGGCGGAGCGAGCGAGGAGGCGAAGCGACGCTAGGGTTTGGGGGGTCGGGACTCGGGAGTAGGGAGCCGGTGGCGCCGGCTTATATAGTCTCGGCCTCCCCGGCCTCCAACGGCTAGCAGGCCAGGGCTGTTGGCAGGCCGGCCAACGGCTCCCTTGGCAGGCCAGGCTGGAGAGCCGGGCCACCATCGTGCCGGCCTAAAAATTGGGCCGTGCTCGGGCCGGCACTACGGGCCGAATTGGTGGCCCAAGCACTGTCTGATGGATAGGGCCGGGCCGGCACGGGCACTATTCACATCAGGCCGTGCCGTGTTCGGGCCGGGCTTATTTGGGCCATGCCTCGGGCTGCCCAATGGGCCTAGCCCATCTGGCCAACTATATCGGCGTTTGTCCTCCTTGCCTCCCTTCCACCCTTGCTGCACGTGACGTTTCCCCTCTGGCCATCGCCCTTGCCGCACGCCGGTTTGTGCGGTGCCGCCCCTCCTTCCGGTGCCACTCTTGAGCCTCCCGCCGGCGAGCGCCCATGACGGAGGACTATACCCCCAAGGTCTCCGACGAGCCCACGGCCGCGGCAGCCAAGCAGAGGTCCGACCTCCCACCCTTCCTCGCTCGCTCCCCTATCTCCGGGGCTCTCACAGATCCCCTGCCTTTCTTCGCGAAAATTCCTGCTCAGCGCAGGTTCGTCTGATTTCTCGTGTGCTTCTATTGTAGGAAGAAAAGGAAGTGGGATCAGCCCGCAGAGGATGCCGTCTCCACCGTGGCTGCCACTGGCACTGTGGCGGGACTGCCAATGGTGAACATCAGTGCCCTTTCCGGTGTGTCACTGCGTATCCCGCCGCTCCATTGCCAAATGCAGTGCTCGTCCCCTATACTTTGCCGGCGCATCTGGCACCTTTGGTACTCCAGACTACTGCTGCTGTGGTTCAGAAGTTGAGTCAGGTGTGTGTTATGTGTTTGTAGGACCGAAATATGGTCTTACAGTGTTGCATGAGCTTCTGACATGATGTATTTTTCGTATGTCTCAATTAGTGTTGAGTAGGCAATTTAGCACATGGTATATGTAATATTATTTGTGTACGTCTTATTTCGTCAGGCCAAAATGCCTGATGAGCTTATAGCACGAGAAATTGTTATAAATGACACTGATCCGTCTGTGCGATACAAATTTACGAAAATTAACCATTAGGATTTAGAGAGGAAGAAATAGAGAGCTTATTGAAGTGTGTAGAAAATATAGTGAGAAATTTTTTTAGCTAGCTAGCCAAATGAGCAAATAACAAACAAGATTTAGAGAGGCTTTTAAAGATGCTTTAAGCACATCTATCTATTCTAGTCGTGACAACAAAGCGCCCCTCTTTATGAAGTTAAAATCGCTTATCTGTATTAGGATTTAATCAAGGATCGAGATCAAATAATTGCATCAGACTAGAGAGGAAAAATCTGCCATGTGCTCCTAATTCATAAATTCAATCTCGTAGAACATTTTAGAGGAAATTTTCCGGCCTGCTGCTCCAACGAGAAGGTAATGAAGAAAGGTTTATCGAGGGCTGCACGGAAATACGATCAAGTTGGCCATGTGGCCGTGGCGTTAAAGTTATGAACCATGGACTTGGGTCATTTCCTCCGTCTCTCAAGTAGTCACCGGTCTTCTCAAGTTTCCATCGGGACGAGACCAGCGGACCAGAACGAGATATAGGCTGCAGAGAGGGGAACGATTAGGCATCATGAAACACAAAAACACTCAAATTAATTCCACCTTGATCAGCCAGAGAGCGCTTTTTGATCCTCAATATTTTCGTTTCTCGTGGAATATGTAATACTTAGGCTACTCATATCATGACATTGTGTTGACGCCGAAAATCGCCGGGGGCCGACGACCTGGTGCGGCGTCTGGAGACACGTGAAGGCCTAGGAGATTTGCTTCACTCCAGGTCCTAAAATCTTGAGGTTCGTAGGCGTACCAGTCAATTTGACACTGCAATTGACAAAGAGATAGAAAATATTAGATCAATGAGCCAATCGGCTGGAAGCCGATCTGGACTCGTCTCATCGGCCGATGGCCGATATAAACTGTAGCACTTATACACCGACTAGAAGCCGATGATGGCATGAACGGTAACTAATAATGATAAGCAAATTCCAAACTAGCCGATCGCCGAAGGAATACTTGAAAATCGGCTATAAACTGATAAAATAAATAAGCAGAATGCGTAAATAAATAGATTGAATAAACTTCAGCCGATTGCAATAGTAATTGCTAGCGCCGGCCCAAAGGTGCTGCCCGCGCCTGTGCCCAGGCCCTTGCTCGTGCCCGCGCCCGAGTCCTCGCCTGCTATGCGTGCTCGTGCCCGGGTCCTTGCCTGTGCCCGTGCTCGGGTCCTTACATGCTGTTCGTGTCCGTGCCCGGGTCCTTGTCTGTGCCCGCGCCTGGGTCCTCCTGCTGTTCGCGCTCGTGCCCGGGTCCTTGCCTGTGCCCGTGCCTGGGTCCTCGCCACAGGAAAAAACCGAGATGTGCAATTTCGTGCCGCCCCGACTTGGCAGCGATTTTCTAAACATGTTTATAACAAATTGGCTAGATATAAAGATAACTTATCGGCTAAACACTCCGATAAAACATCGCATAAAACCCATCGGCTTATTAAGAGTAAAGTTATTATTGATAGTCTAGTAGATCAGATCCAACCGTTGCAGCACAGACTGACGATGATAACAGGACCTCGATAGGTCGATAGATCTAATGCGATCGTGATGTAAAATATGATAACTTATTGGCTATACATCCCGATAAGACGCTTGCGCAGAAAATATCAACCTAGTAGGAACGATTTATTACTGGCAGTTTAGTAGGTCGGACCCAACCGATGCAGCACAAACTAATGATAAATCGCTCTCAGTAAGCCGATACGATCTGCGCACGCGTGATGTGATATACCTAATCGATCTATGAGATCAAACTAAACTGATGCAGCCATAGACAAAATAGATATATCGTGGTAAGCCGTCCACCATGAACCGACTAGAATATCGGATTTAACCGAGGAAGTCCTAGCCGATGCGGTGGCCGGGGTGACGAGACTTACCCTCTCGCAGGAGGTCGGACTTAACCGATGCAGCCTGGCTCGAGAAGCAAGAACCCGTCGAAGGGGTGGCGATGCGCCGAAATTGTATTGATCTGATTGATGTAGATAGATTACAAAGCACCCGGGCATACGTATTTATATCCCGAGTGGATACGAGTCCTTATTGGACACGGTACACGATTTCCTAATTACAGAAGGAAACATTAACAGGACCCGACCGGACACGAGATCAGGTTTCCTAAAGATAAAATATTAACCTTGCCTAATTAATAATCAAGATAATTAACTACCGTACTGTGGTCTTCACGGCTCCTTCCCGGATTCGACTTCTTTCTGGATCAACCTCCGTTAGCTAACAGCAACTTTCTCGTTAGCCGAATCTGATACAGAGCCATACCAAATTTTGGCGTTAACACATGCCTCCCAATTTCGGAGTTCTTCTATAGGACTTTGAAATTCTTTCATTTTGGGCCTTTAAATTCCTTCCATACCGAGGTGGCCCAAGGTAGCCAACTTGCCTTAATTGTTTGAAACAGTGCCAACGGTCTCGATTCCCGCCCGGTCATCATGCCTCTATAAACCGCTTCGTCTCCCTAGCCTTTTTTATGCTTTCACATCACCAGAGCACTACCGCTTCATCTTCCAAGACCTCGACGAACTCCGGCGAACTCAGACGAACCGTCGCAGCTCTTTTCTTCGACCGCTGATTCCCGCTCTTCTTCTTGCGCAATGGCATCAGCATCCGCAGTCCCCGAGGTAATCTCCCTGCCCGATTGTTTTCTCTGATTTAGTAGCCTAGATGAATCCAATCTGCCATGTTCTTCACCTGTTCTTTGTCGTTTTCTTATTTACTATAGAACCTTAGAAGCCAAATCCTAATCCCAGCCGCCGATTACCCGAATTTCTTCTATCACGGCCCAATGGGTAGCGAGGATCCCACAGATTTCATCAGCGCCGAGACCCAACGCATTCCTTTCAAGAACTCCGCCATGTTAGTCAGCGATTGGACCAATTGCTTCAGATCATGGCTGAGCAAGCTTCCTGGGTGGAGGGACTGGTATATCAGAGTATCGGCCGCGAAGAGAACCCTCTGGGAAGAATCAAACATCGGCCACTGCATCAACCTTTCTCTAGCCGATATGGAAAGGAACGAACCTCTGCTTGCATTGGCTTCATATTTCTGGTCAGATGCCCTCAACGCCTTCATGTTCGGGCACGGGCCAATGACCCCCACCTTGATGGATGTGACTATGCTCACCTGCCTCGACACGACGACTTACATCAACCCCTTCAGGCTCCGATTCAAGCCTGCTCATCGGCTTCAGACGAAGAACATTGGTGGCTGGTCCAGGTATATATCAATCCACAACAAGGGAACTGGACCAGTTGACGATCGGGAACATGTCGCCTTTTTGAACTTGTGGCTGGAACCCTCGGCCTAACGACCAACATGCAATGTCTGGCAGAGTGCTTGGCCGATCGGAAACAAATCCCCTTGGGGCAATACCTCCTTGGTGCCACTTATCAGCTGCTACATCAAGTAGCGACCAAGCTATCGGCCGGCCAGCCCATCGGCCATATTGGGGGTCCTTGGTGGTTTGTGCAACTATGGCTCAACGTCTACACCTCCAAGGCCTTTTCTGAAACTTCTTTTCTTAACCAATTCTTTCCAGCCGATCATACAGAAGACCAGGAACCCATTTACCGCCGATGTATCTCCATGGGTGAAGCTGCACCGGCTCTTCCTGGCGGCAAGATAACACTTGTTGGACTCAGTCAATGGTTCAAGGGGTTTTATTACGGCTTCACCAAGGAGGCCACACTTTGGTTTGCATACAATGACGCATCGTCATTCGAAATGCCTTCCAACTTCAATCCACTCAATGCTCTGGAAGATGATGAGTCGAAGGCCATATTTCTATCGGCCGTTACCCCCTGTCTGCTACCGACTGGCTTTTCTCTGGGCCGATCGCAACCATCATATGAATTCTACCATCCATCGGTCGGCTCCCGTCAGCTTGGTCTTGGTCAACTTCCAATCAGCCTATTCTTCATTGATAAACTTCAGGCCCGGGGCAATGTCAACAATGCCCTAGAGTATGACCGGATGCGGACCTTAACAGAATTCCTACCTCTGGGCGCCGCCACCGAGGTGAATGTATGTACCACCAACACAAAGCTTTTTTCCCGATGGTGGTCAGAATGGAGGAGACATCTATTTAACTTAGCGGCCATCCACTACTGTTCTTGCCTCAATGCCGACTACATCGAATCCGATGAAGAGGTAACACCCATAAGCCTTAATCATCATCTTCGATCATCTCTCACTCTTAATTTTGCAGGCTGCCAACGTCGAGCCCCCAACGACAAGCACTAGTGGCCGGCCGATCATGTATCAACCCCCATCGGCCACTCCGAACTTAGGCGCGATGCTCCCTCTCCATCGGCTCTCCTCCAGGCACCCCGGCCGATAGGACAGAAACGCAAAAAGCTGGTGCATCGCCTTTCTCTCAAGAAGTAGAAAACCAATGCCGATGTCATTGTCACGGCGCCACTTACTCCCCAAACAACATCGGCCCCCTCATCTCCTCGGGTACGTGCTAAGTCGTGATATCATTATCTGTTTTCCCATCTTTTTCATCAATTTCATTTTCATCTCGAGTCATCGGCCCCTGAACCTCAACCTTCTACTGACATCCTGCCAAGCATCGAGCCGATGACTTCTCCAGCCGCTCCATTTTCAGCACCCAGTCCTCAAGCCGTTGAGGCTGTTCCTACTACATTGCCTAACATCGGCCGTTCTGAAGAACAACCTACTCATCCACTTGAAGCCGATGCCACCCAAGCTGCCGATGCCCTACCTCAGGTAATCTCTCTATATCCATACTTCACTTTTAACTCTTTACTAATTCTTTTACTGACATCAATTTGCAGTCCTTAGCCGATTTGTTCTCCTTTGACATCGGCAAGTACTTAGAGGCAGAGGAAGCAACAGCCACCAGCGCGGCAACCAAACCATCCTTCTCAGCCGATGTGCGTGAGTACTTAACGAACATCATTAGTCGGCTGGAAAATCCGAAAGACGCACTAGTGGAAGACTGCGGGCCGATCCGGGCAAGACTTGCAGATATTGAACATCATTTGCCCGAAGAACTCATCGACGCACTGACTCCCGCGGCATATCTGGAATCTCACAGATTCAGACTCATCCCCAAACAGAGAAGAAAAAGCTTGATGACATGGTAGCTGCCCCTCAAGAGCTCCATCCAAATTGGATCGACTGAAGAAAAAGGAGGCCGATTTGCTGGCAAAACTTGAAAAAACTCGTAAGGATCTTGAAACAACAGAATCCCAGCTCATCGGCCTGCCACAAGCTATACAAGATCAAGAGGCTAAGGTTGCAGCAGCGGTGCGTCAAGTCGTTCATCGGCGCAAAAAATTGAATACCATCCCGGGCTCCGATGAAGATGATATTCGTGCTATCAATGAGATTGACCAGATCCGCCTGCGCGCGATCAAAACAATCCAGAACTTTTTGTAAAACCTTGATACTCACGACTGATGATTTCCAGACACGCCGATTAACTTCTACTGTAATATAATCTGATCGGCTCTGTTGCCTGTTCGTTCCAATTGTCCCTTAGTATTTTTGTCTGTTTGATCTAACGGCGATATCAATTGATATCGGCTATCTTTAGGCGATGCAAAAACATCGGCTTTCTGAACTGTTTTAGAAATCGGCCGCATCCAGCCGATTCAGGAGTTAATCCAAACGCTCGGATAGTACTTCTTGAGATATTTCCCATTAAGCGCTTTAGCAAACTCCGTCCCCCCAAGATCTTCTAGTATATAGGCATTACCAGGCACACAACGATTAATCCGATAGGGCCCTTCCCAATTAGGCGACCACTTTCCAAACTTACTATCTCTGAACCCGATCGGCAAAATCAATTTCCATACAAGATCTCCTTCAGCAAATGATTTATTCACCACCTTTTTGTTATAATGCCTAGCCGCCTTAGCTTTATTTTCCTTGACCCTCTCCAGTGCCCTTAACCGATTCTGAGCCAAATCTTCGAGTTCATCTGTCATTAAGTTATAATAATCATCGGCCATCAATTGATTTTGCAAAAAAACCCTCCTAGAGCCGATGTTAGTTTCCCAAGGTAAAACCGCCTCATGTCCATACACCAACTGATAAGGTGGTACTCGAGTAGATCCATAACATGCCATCCGATAGGCCCACAATGAATCGGCTAATGTAGTATGCCATCGTCGCGATTGTTCATCAATCTTTCGCTTGATCAATTTGATTAGACTCTTATTAGAAGCTTCCGCCTATCCATTAGCCTGAGCATAATAAGGCAATGAATTCAATAACTTGATTCCCATACTGGCAGCAAACTGTTGAAACTCATCGGACACGAAAATAGACCCCTGATCGGTAGTTATCATCTAAGGAATCCCAAACCGATAAATTATGTGCTCCTTTACAAACTCGATCGCTTCTTTGGACGTAACTTTCTTTAGAGGAATCGCTTCTACCCACTTTGTAAAATAATCTGTTGCTGCCAATATGAACTTATGTCCTTTACTCGACGGAGGATAAACCTGGCCGATCATGTCAATTCCCCATCCCTGAACGGCCACGGTTTAATGATAGGATTCATAGCCGATGCTGGTGCCTGCTGTATATTTCCAAACTTCTGGCAATCTTGACATCCTTTATACTACCTGAAGCAATCTTCCAGCATTGTCGGCCAAAAGTATCCTATTCTCCTTAACATCCACTTCATCTTATGAGCTGATTGATGAGTCCCACAAACGCCTTCATGCACTTCGCACATCACCACTTTGGCTTCCTCCAAATTCAGGCACCTCAGCAGAACTCCCTCAAAAGTGCGATAATATAATTCTCCATCAAGCAGCACATATTTAGTAGCTTTATACCGAAGCTTCCTGGAAACCGATTGTGACCGATTTTGTAGATAACCAATTATTTCCTGTCTCCAATCATCGGTTTTATTCTGAATATCATTATCGGCTATTTCAACCTCAACCTGTCTATTCAGCCGATAACCAGAAGCAATCTGTGCAAGATCATTGGCTTCTAATTTTTGCTCCATAGGAATATGATCCATTGATACCATCTTGAAATCCTTCAACAAATCCGTACACTCCTCATAATATAATCTCAAAACATCATCTCTGTACTCATATTCCCCAGACAACTGCATGATCACCAACAAAGAATCACCAACAATCTCTATGATATCAGCTCCGATCTCCTTTAAAAGTTGAAGTCCTTTTAATACCGCCTCGTATTCCGCTTGATTATTAGTCTGATAAGATTTAATTGTAAAAGCAAACTCAAAACTTGCCCCCCGAGACGATACAATGACCAAGCCGATACCAGATCCATGCTTGCACACTGATCCATCAAAAAACAAAGTCCATGGGATCGGCTCCACATAATTCTCACAATCCCCTCTGTGCTGCACAATGAAATCGGCCACTGCTTGTCCCTTGATTGCTTTAGCCGATTCATATCTCAAGTCAAACTCAGTCAAGGCAAAGATCCATTTACCAACTCGCCCTTTTAAAACTGGAGCTGACAACATGTATTTTACTACATCGGCCTTGCAAACCACCGTGCATTCAGCCGATAGGATGTAATGCCTTAACTTTGTGCATGAGAAATATAGACAAAGGCATAATTTCTCCACTGCAGGGTATCTAGTTTCAGCATCCAAAAGTCTTCTGCTTAAATAGAACACGACTTGCTCCTTTCTTTCAAACTCCTGAATTAAAACAGACCCGATGGATTTCTCATCGGCCAATAAGTATAACATGAATGGCGCTCCTTTCTGCGGCGGAATCAGAACAGGTGGGGAACTCAAATAACTCTTAATTCCATCGAATGCTTTCTGCTGATCTGCCCTCCACACGAACTCTTGATCGGCTTTCAACTTCAATAACGGAGTAAAAAATTCAATTCTTCCTGACAAATTTGATATAAATCTCCTTACAAAATTAATCTTGCCGATCAATGACTGTAATTCTGTCTTGTTGCTTGGTGGCTCTGTAGTCTTAATGGCTCTGATTCTCCGTTGACTAACTTCAATTCCTCGCTCATGAACCATAAAACCCAAAAACTGCCTAGTCGATACACCAAAAGCGCATTTATTGGGATTCATCCTTAGTCCGTATTTCTTGGCCCTTTCCAGCACTTTTCGCAAATCGGCTATATGGCCTTCCTCACTCTTAGACTTAACCACCACATCATCAATGTAAATTTCCACTAACAAGCTGATGAGATCATGAAATATATAATTCATCGCCCTCTGATAAGTCGCACCGGCACTTTTTAACCCAAACGTCATTACTACCCACTCATATAAGCCGATAGCTCCAGGACATCGAAACGCAGTCTTATGTATATCTTCTTCAGCCATAAAAATCTGATTGTATCCTGCATTGTCGTCCATGAAGCTAATAATCTTGTGGCCTGATGCTGCATCCACCAATAAATCTGCTATCGGCATCGGGTACTCATCCTTGAGGGTAGCTTTGTTTAAATCCCAAAAATCGATACATATCCTCAATTTTCCATTCTTCTTTTCTACCGAGATGATATTAGAAACCCACTCAGCATATCGGCACAGCCTTATAAACTTTGCATCATATAACCTTGTAATTTCCGCTTTAATTGGCTCATACAATTCCGCCTTAAATCTCCTTGGAGCTTGTTTGAACGGCCGATATCCTGGTTTAATGGGTAGCCGATGTTCAACAATTGATCAGCTTAATCCTGGCATCTCATGATACTCCCAAGCAAAACAATCCCAATACTCCTTCAACAGCGTTATCAACTCTTCCCGAAGTTCAGGGCATAACTTTTTGCTTATGTACGTCGGCCTTGGCTTATCTCCTGGTCCTATGTCGATCTCCTCTAAGTCATTGGCCGACGTAAACCCTTGTCCCAGTTTCCCCTCGAAATCTTCAATGGAGCCCATCAGAGTAACAACTCGGAGCCGACTTGCTGAATCGGCTGTATCCCTTGGCTGGTAACCTTAAGATAATCCCCTTCCCATGTTTTTCCAGACAAGCAATCGACACCATCTGCTTCCCAGACCGGCAAATCGGTCATTGCAATGTTGGTTGACCGATCTGCTAGGACTACCTCGACTTGATCTCCTTGCCACTGTATCAAACATTGATGCATCGTCGAGGGCACGCAACAGTTCGCGTGAATCCAATCCCTGCCAAGAAGCAGACTATATGACCCTTTTCCATCGATAACGAAAAACGTGATAGGTAATGTCTTGTTTCCCACTGTCAACTCCACGTTTAACACGCCTCTGATGAATTCCCACCGAAATCTTTTAACAGCATATTCGTCTTGATCAAATCTTCAGCAGTTTTCCCTAATTTTCAAAATGTTGCATGAGGCATTAGATTAAGAGCTGCTCCCCCATCAACTAGCATCTTCGTCATCGGCTTCCCATTCACATAGCCCTTGATATATAATGGCTTTAAGTGCCGATGCTCTGATTCCTCAGGTTTATCAAATATAGCCTGATCGGGTTGCAACGTTAGCTGAGCAAAAACTTCTTCATTGCCGTCCTCGTCCGATGAGAGTGCCTTGTATTCTCGAGGCAAAAAGAAAACCATATTTACTGGAGCCGATGGATCGACTTCATCGTCCTTCCTCTTCACACGCCATACTCGTTTAGTTCTCTTGTGACGATGATCGGCTTCTTCCTGATCTTGCCTCTGTTCTTCCTGTTGCTCTCGGTGTCGTAGCCGTTGTGCCCTTCTCTTCTGATTCTTTGTGAATATTCCGCTAGGACACCACTGAGGATTTTGGACTTGTTTTTCATGTACTTCTTCTTTATTTTCTTCAAAGAATTCTTCGTGGACCGGCCCTAATCGGCTATGTACCGATGCTCGTCTCCTAGGTGGCCGATCCTGCGAAAAACTTTCCTGCCGATTCCGCTGAAACCTCAGATTATCGCACTCAGGGCAATCTTCAATTGATGGCAATCTCATCCCTTGATCCCAGCAGAATCGGAAGAACGAACAATCCCAATGTGGATTATATCTTTCCCTGTCTGGCTCAATCCATTGCTCTTCGTACTTTGAATATTTTTCTATCATGCCTGACGAAGTAATCCTTGATTTTCTATGATCCACATGCCTTTCTTCATCGGCCTGAATTCTTGACGATGATCCCGCATAAACCATGTTCACGGGGAATGGGTGTCCGTCGATTTTCATTGGCTTCTTGTCCTCAAACTTGATTCTTCCCTGCTCAACAGCCGATTGAATTTGTTGCCGAAAAACCTTGCACTCGTTGGTGTGATGTGATATTGTATTGTGCTACTTGCAATATCTCTTCTTCTTTAGTTCTTCGGCTGATGGAATTACATGGTTTGGCGGAAGTTGTATCTGTTTCTCTTGTAGTAGCAGGTCGAAGATTTTATCGGCTTTATTGACATCAAAGTCATATCGCTCCTCTTTGCCGATATCCTTGACCCATGGGCATGATACTGATTTTTTGTTCCTAGCCCACTCCGCCAATCCGACTTCAGCATTGGATTCTTCGTCTGAGTCCGATGAATAAACTTGTACCTGAGCAACCCTTCTACGATATTTATCTTTTTTCGCCTCTTGAAATCGGCTTTCATGAGCCGATACCTTCTATACCAGGTGCGCCAGGGATTCGAACTCCTGTGATGAAAACCTCTCTTTAATCGGCGCCAAGAGACCCTGGAAAGCCAAATCGGCTAGATGTCCATCGCTCAGGTTCAGACTGTAACATCGGTTTCTAACGTCTCGAAATCGCTGAATATATTCCGGTACTGTTTCATCTAGTCTCTGTCTAACCGATGTTAGATCTGTCAGTCTCATCTTATGGATCCCAGCAAAGAAGTATTTGTGAAACTGTTTTTCTAGATCGACCCATCCCCGAACTGAATTCGGTGGTAATGAAGAGAACCATGTAAAAGCCGATCTAGATAGCGACAAGGGGAAAAACCTAACTCTCAGAGCCTCTTCAGCCGATGCCTCTCCGCACTGCGCCAGGAATCGGCTAATGTGCTCTACTGTAGATGTGCTGTCTTGCCCTAAGAACTTAGAGAAATCCAGGACTCTGTATCGGTGTGGTAATGGGACTCTGTCGAACCACTCGGGATATGGATGCCGATACACAAATGTTTGCTCCTTTGGCTTGATCCCAAACTGTTCTCTCACTATCTCTGCAACCCTTGCCGACAAATCTTCTTCCCTTGGGTTATCCTGTTGATACTGTATCAGTGGAGTTGGTTGCCGATTCTGTCTAGGATATTCTCTCTGGTAACTACCTGGATCGGCCCCACCTCCTGGATAATTTTGTTGATATCCCCCATAATAAGCAGACCGATGGTATCTAGCAGGAATATCTTGTTGCCCCCCAGCCTGGTTCTGCGTAAACAGGTTTTCCGGTATGTCTCTGCTTATCCCATAAGTAACCTGATTTGGCTCCGTCTTTGGTGGGAGATATACAGGACCTCGAGTAGGCTCTTGAACAATTGATCCATCCACCATCTTCTTTATGAGGTTATGAAGCGTGTTCACCAAGATCCCGGATTGATTGATGAGCGCGTGATGTACTGCTTCATTCACCATCTCCTGTAAGGGTTTTACTGGTGGACTTTCAGGTGGTGTGCGGCTCGATTCTTCAACCAGAACTGGTTTCGGGAACTGAGATTTTTGAATCGGCCCTAGTCGCGTCATGCCAAAAGATTCCAAGCAAAGCTTCTGAAAATTGGCCATATTCTGTTTGACTTGCTGTTTTTGTTCTTCAGTTAGATCTTCCATAGTGACTGGAATCATGTTGTTTGTGCTGACCTCCTTTCCAGCCATGTTGAAATTCCAATTGAGACTGTCGAAACTTCGTGTCCCACCGGGCGTGCCAAAAACGTGTTGACGCCGAAAATCGCCGGGGGCCGACGACCTGGTTCGGCGTCTGGAGACACGCGAAGGCCTGGGAGATTTGCTTCACTCCAGTGCAGGTCCTAAAATCTTGAGGTTCGTAGGCGTGCCGGTCAATTTGACCCTGCAATTAACAAGGAGATAGAAAATATTAGATCAATGAGCCAATCGGCTGGAAGCCGATCTGGACTCGTCTCATCGGCCGATGGCCGATATAACTGTAGCACTTATACACCGATTGGAAGCCAATGATGGCATAAACAGTAACTAATAATGATAAGCAAATTCCAAACTAGCCGATCGCCGAAGGAATACTTGAAAATTGGCTATAAACTGATAAAATAAATAAGCAGAATGCGTAAATAAATAGATTGAATAAACTTTAGCCGATTGCAATAGTAATTGCTAGCGCCGGCCCAAAGGTGTTGCCCACGCCCGTGCCCGGGCCCTTGCTCGTGCCTGCGCCCGAGTCCTCGCCTGCTATCCGCCCTCGTGCCCAGGTCCTTGCATGCTGTTCGTGTCCGTGCCCGGGTCCTTGCCTGTGCCCGCGCCCGGGTCCTCCTGCTGTCCGCGCTGGTGCCCGGGTCCTCGCCACAGGAAAAAACCGAGATGTGCAATTTCGTGCCGCCCCGACTTGGCAGCGATTTTCTAAACATGTTTATAACAAATCGGCTAGATATAAAGATAACTTATCAGCTAAACACTCCGATAAAACATCGCATAAAACCCATCGGCTTATTAAGAGTAAAGTTATTATCAACAGTCTAGTAGATCAGACCCAACCGTTGCAGCACAGACTGACGATGATAACAGGACCTCGATAGGTCGATAGATCTAATGTGATCGTGATGTAAAATATGATAACTTATCGGTTATACATCCCGATAAGACGCTTGCGCAGAAAATATCAACCTAGCAGGAACGATTTATTACTGGCAGTTTAGTAGATCGGACCCAACCGATGCAGCACAAACTGATGATAAATCGCTCCCAGTAAGCCGATACGATCTGCGCACGCGTGATGTGATATACCTAATCGATTTATGAGATCAAACTAAACTGATGCAGCCATAGACAAAATAGATATATCGTGGTAAGCCGTCCACCGTGAACCGACTAGAATATCGGACTTAACCGAGGAAGTCCTAGCCGATGCGGTGGCCGGGGTGACGAGACTTACCCTCTCGCAGGAGGTCGGACTTAACCGATGCAGCCCGGCTCGAGAAGCAAGAACCCGTCGAAGGGGTGGCGATGCACCGAAATTGTATTGATCTGATTGATGTAGATAGATTATAAAGCACCCGAGCATACGTATTTATACCCCGAGTTGATACGAGTCCTTATTGGACACGGTACACGATTTCCTAATTACAGAAGGAAACATTAACAGGACCCGACCGGACACGAGATCAGGTTTCCTAAAGATAAAATATTAACCTTGCCTAATTAATAATCAAGATAATTAACTACCATACTGTGGTTTTCACGGCTCCTTCCCGGATTCGACTTTTTTCTGGATCAACCTCCGTTAGCTAACAACAACTTTTTCCTTAGCCGAATCTGATACAGAGCCATACTAAATTTTGGCGTTAACACATTGTTTTCTGGTTTACATTTGAGTGATGTTAACAAAAGTGTAATACCTGAATTAATACCATGCTTAAGCAACATGATAAAGCAGCTGAAACGGTTGCAAGGCAAAAACATAGCAAGTGATTGAGTGAAACATGATTTTTCTGTTGCTTCTAAAGATTATATAATACCTCAATTTCGTCCACCAAAATTTCTCACACTGAATATCAGATGTATCAATTTTATTGAACACTAAAAGAGTGTTTTTTCGCCAATTCCGCGAAAGGATTGCGACCAAGAGCTGATTATTTGCATGTTTTTTTCTATAATTTTTATTTTATTTCGCCTTTTTCTTAATCCAGCTATATATGACTAACCATACTAAATTACGTCATTCTAACATATCACCTAGGTTATGATCAAAAAAATCCAAGCACGACCATTACACGCCAAAAAGACAGATAAAGGAGGGAAAAAACAAATAATCAATCTAAACACAAAATAAAGCAAAATATTTTATCTCTAACTGATCAGTTACTTTCTGATTCGCTGACACTATTATGATCTAGGATAATGGCGTGCTGTAAAAACCGCCGAACATCCACGAATTACCAGAGGAAGAGAAGAGACGACATGACAATGACTTTTACTCTTCTTAGCTTCATCCTTTTTTAATAAATAATACCGTTAACTTTTAGACATATATTACTCATTTGTGTTAAGTCGATGGACCACCGGCCTCTGCGACTGATCCGAACCTCAACGACTGCAACAGCTGTTAGCAGTGCACGAATACTTGATAAAATAGAAGATGGGTTTAAAGTCTAAGTCGATAAAACTAAAATCTAAGTATACACCCTTGCACAAGTCAAATTAAATGCATGTATGACTAATAAGAAAAACACACAGAAAGATAGAGAATGAAGTACCTTGCAACTAAGTGGCTGCAATTCGATCACCAGACAAGGACACTTTGCAGGTTTTAAAGGCTTGGAATCACTTTGTGACTGCATCATCATTGATACCTTAGAAAGGATATCCAAACCTTACCATCTAATGTCTTTAAAAAAATACCTAGATGCTCTATTTGAACCATTCAACAAATATACTCTTCTCACTTCATCCCTAATTTTAGGAATATAATTCTCTATTGGTATTCGTTGTGTTGGATCGAGAAAGGTTTCATTAGTACCAAATTTAGTCGCAGCCTCTTTGGTTGATTTGTGCTCTTATTAGTTGGAGGGAGTGTCACTTTGAATTGTTAGTAAATTAAGTATTGTTGTTTTTTTTCTATATTACAATTCTACCAATAAATAAAAAACTATGAAACTTAAGGCTCAATTTCTCATAAATGATAAATCCCCTGGCTCAAAGGACAAATAGGACAGTAGGATTCATAGCATTTCCGATATACAAATCCTTCAAATATGAGCAGACCATGGTCAATCTATTGGTAAGGAACAGAGATGAAAGAAACCAGAGGTAGCTGATGCAATAGATTAGCCATTAATTATTTATAGCAACAGACAGCGAGCAGTAAATCTGTTCCAGTTTGTATGACCGATGTGCTGAATTTTGAGGCCGTTTTTCTATGTATAATGTCCTTGTAACTGCATCAATGTTGCGGAAATCATGCTTAGGAGACGGTGCTGATGAATTGTAAGAATTCAGAGAAGAAAGCTTCTTAAATTTGAATAGCTTGAATGCTTCATGCAAAACAAACCAAAACGACGGTAAATGGAATTTGATAGGAACTCAACTGTGACATCTGTATCTTGCAAATTATGGTACTGTATATACATTTTAATTTTTAATCTGATAAACCAATCATTTAAAATATTATTAAGTTCAAATTTGCCATGGCCTGTGAATAAAAAAGAAGGCTTTTTCAGTGGTTAATTAGTCGCATCCTTGTAGCTGTATTTCATAGAAGAGAAAACGAAGGCTGCCAGGTTTACGCAGCTGAGGCCCGCCATCAGCCAAAAGAAGCAATCCAGCCGTCCCTGGTTGAGGTCGTCGGGGATCCACCCGCCGCCACCGCCCTTCTCCGGCGACGTCGCCCACGCGACGACAGCCACGATTGCCGAGTTGAGGTAGCTGCCGGCCGCCACGGCGACGAAGCTCACCGCCGTGCACAGGCTCTTCATGGCGTCCGGGGCCTGGTCATAGAAGAACTCGAGAAGGCCGACGCTGGTGAACACCTCCGCCGCGCCCAGCACCATGTACGACGGCGCCTGCCACATGATGCTCGTCGGCGCCGTCGCCGCACGCCGGCTCGCCTCAAGCAGCGCCGAGTATGCCATGGCCAGCGCCGAGAGCGCCAGGCCGACGCCGAGCCGCTGCAGTTGCGACAGGCCACGGCGGTTGCCGGTGACGCGCCGGGCGAGCGGCATCAGCACGGCGTCGTAGGCAGGGACGCAGAGGAGGATGCTGACTACCTCGAAGGTGGACAGTGTCGCCGGCGGCACGTCGACCGGGCCGACGCGGGTGTCCATCGCCTTGCCCTGCTCCACGAACGTTGACGGCATCTGCGCCGTGACCGCGAAGAAGAAAACGACCGTCGGCCAGACGGTGGACAGCCGCAGCAGCATCTTGACCTCCTCCACCTGCGTCACCGTGCACAGCATCCACGGGCTCGCCGCTGGCGAGGCGTCGTCGACGATGACGGCCGCCTTGTCCAAGAACACGAACTGGTCCGTGTGTTCGATGATCCGGTGGTCTCCGTCCGGGAGCTGGTGCAGGAGCGAGCAGTCGCCGGGCAACTCGACGCAGCGCTTCCTGACGGCGGCGACGACCACCTGACATAGCCGCGTGAGGGGGCTCCCCGGCGGCGTCTGAGATGTCCGGAGCCCGCAGAGCCTCGTGCCGAACAAGAACGCCCCGAGCGCGACGGCCATGACCGCCGCCGGGATGCCGAAGCCGAGCCACCAGCCGGCGCGGTCCTGCACCCACACCAGCACGGTGGCCGCCAGCAGCGAGCCGACGTTGACGCAGAAGTAGTACCAGTTAAAGAAGGACGCCCTCTCCGGCGCCGCGTCGTCGAATTGGTCGGCGCCCATCGGCGAGGCGCATGGCTTGATGCCGCCGACGCCGAGGGCGACGAGGTAGAGCCCGAGGTACACCGTGGCGCGCAGTACGCCGTCGCCGGTGTTCGCATTGCCATCGGAGGATGCACGACGCGGTGTTGCAAACGACGCTGACAGGGTTAGCGTTATCATTCCCTGACAAGGTTTGAAGTTTCACTATGACATTTCTAAAAGTGCGGATCTTTTTTCAGATTTCCGTTCCTGATACATAAATGCACTAAGTCGATGAACAAATTGTGGAAAAATTTGCTTATTTTTGCTTGAAATTTCTCAGGTATTCTTGATTCGCTTACACAATGGTTTGGTCACATTACGGTCAGAGATAACAAAAGATGAATGCTTAATGGACGCTTTAAAAACCCTAGTAAATTTCTGTTAAATTTATAAAACGCAAAGGTTCTAAAGTTTTTAAATTCATGTTGGAATTTACAGTCTTTTAACTTGGCTAATATTGTTCAAAATCCCCAAATTTCAATGCTGCCTGAAATTTGTCAAATCTGAGAGTGTAAGACAGAAATTCCTTTTCTAAAAAGATGAAAAATAAGGAATCTGAATTTTGCATCCCAATTATTCAGAAACTGATATATAGTAGTACCATGGTGTAGATGGAGAGGAAGACGACGATGGTGGTGCGGCGTCCCAAGTAGGAGTCGGCCATGAAGGCGCCGAGGAGCGGCGTGAGGAAGCAGGTGCCCGTCCACGCCGATACGTCCCTCGCGGCGGCGACATTGCTCTCCCCGAGCACACCGGTGAGGTAGTTCACCAGGTTCCTCCCGATGCCGGCGAAGGCCAGGCAGTCGCTCAGCTCCGTGCCAAGAATCAGCAGGCACGCCCTCCACCCGCCGCCATTGATGTTCTTGCCGTCGTCGTCGTCATCCTTGCAGCTGCCGCTCGGCTGGAGATCAAGAAGAGGCCTCTTCTCCTCGTCCTCCATGGACCTTTTGCTTGGACTATGGCTACGCTAGCTAGCTGATGGTCAAGTGAACAATTCAGAAAATGTGAGCAGAATTTAGAAAATTTTGATTTTTTTTTCTATAGAAAGCTAGAAACTTGGCCACCATGCATGCGTGTAGGTAGCTGAGCCACGCAAACCACCAACCACACACAGCAAGTTTAATTCGCTCTCTCTATCTTGTTGGAGTCTCCATCTGAAACTGGTGAGAGAAAGGGCCAGAGGCAGTAGATATATTTCCACTGTACCTCCGGTTATTCCCAGTGATTTGCATCGCTAAACAGTATACAGACTTCAAATCCAACTTAACTATAAGACGGTACCTCGTAGCAAAGATACAATTAGTGCATCATAGACCAAAAGAAAGCCAAAATTTTATTGGAAGTTGTAACTTGTAGAATTTGATTTTAAGTGTTTAAGAAATTTTGGCTGTGTACATTCAACTTGGATGTAGAGGCCGAATTTTATCTAAATCCATTATTAAAAAATATTTAAGAAAAATTAATTTAATTTTATTAATAGACACATTATCTGAAATTAATCTAGTCACTGAATCAACAATTGACCCCAAATTTGTCATGAAAAAGCCCAAACCATTTCATTTTCTTTCCTTATTTTATTGATATTTATTGGATGTTATCAGGAGAATAGACAATATGGTCCCTAATGTTTTGCTCGGGATAAATTTAGTCCCTGACCTTTCATATTGTCCAAATGAGTATTTAAAATTTGTCATGTGGCCTATTATAGTTCTCGGGCCTATGGAAATTGTCACATGGGTATGCCATGTTATCCCCTATGCAAAATTTATAGTAGAATTTCAGTGGGTCCAAGGACTATATTAGGCCACGCAATAAATTTCAACGGCTCATTTGGACCATATTGAATGTTAGGGACTAAATTGATCTAAAAAAAATTTTAGGTACAATATTGGCTATTCTCCCTTTGTTATTCTCGACGGGTAAGATCCCGACTATGGTATTTGAGGACGTAGGGGTTGTTTGGTACTAAGGTATTCGCAAAGATATAAAAGAGGAATAAAACACGGGATTTTTATATAGGTTCTGACCTCTGGCGTGGGTAATAGTCCTACTTTTGTTTATATGTATTAATGTCGGATGTACATACCAAGTACAAAAGCGAAGACAAGTTGTCTAATTTAGCCTTCCAACTAAGCTTGGCTGAACGATGTAGTCAGTGACTAGCAAAGGTCTTCTCTGTGACATAGGCTTAGTGTATCTTGATCTGTAGGCTTATGATTCGATGTCCTCCTCTCCTGGGAGGCCTTGTATTTATATCGGAAGATGACCCTCTCTCTAAGTAGAACTCAGAGACCCTAGATAAGATACGGGTAGACAAGTCCTTATCATCCCCATATCAGACTATGACATCCTTCCATATTCGGGGTACTTTTCCTTCCTTGACTATAGTTTTATCCATATCCAGTCATAACCTTCCGTATCGCATTAGGTATGCGGTATTTCCAGTAGTGTATGATCACATTTACAAGGTATGCCATATCTACTACACTGACAGTAGCCCCCCTGAACTCTATTCAAATGTGCAAACCGACCATGATATTGTACCTACTCTAGGAGCCAAGTTGTTTGGACAAACAACGTTATCGACATATCACTCTGAAGACGTTAAGTCTGACTTTGGTCCTTTCATTAGAATAAGGAAAAAGGTGTGGTCAGTTTTTGAATTTTAGATAGAGTTTAGAACTTAATTCCCCAAAAAAGTGCACAATAATCTCAACATGAATGCCGTCAGTTTCTTCGAAATGTGAAATGTCACCCCGGGCTTTATATTCCAGCACCGAGATTCATTTGGGTTCCACGTTTGTTCATGAAAACCCATATTGTTCATCACCTCCCTCTCATCCAGCGCCCACAAGCTTCCTTAATCTCTCTGTTCTCGCACTCCGATGTCATTCTTCATGGATTTTGAATCCTCTTCCGTCATCGACACTTGGCTCTAGGAGATTGTTGGCCCCAGTTTTGAGACCGGAAATCTTACATGTATTTATTACCAAATCCCTGGATCAGTAGTTTGGCAACATAGCTGATACCATTGCATTCATCGTCATAATGTCTTACAACAACTAGTCATTACAAAAGAGGTTGCCCACATGGGGCCCAAATAGACATATCCAACCGTTTTACGATGAACTAGCAGAAAAGATAAGGTGAGGTAGCAGAAGCATAAGCGACAACAGTCCTGCGTTTGTCGATAGGTACTCGACTAGCAACTTGTATCCTATGGTGCCTCCTTTGGTTCCTCCTCCGGGTAGTGCTCACATGGGTCATTGTTGGCATCTACTTCTAAAAAAGGGGATTAAGCAATAGTGAGTATTTACAAGTACTTGCAAGCCACCACTACAGCATGATTAATACTCATAGGGTTCAAGGGAGGCTTAGAGTTATTCCCGCATTCCGAGATAGTTCCCATAGTCACCCATTGCCATTCTAGTCAAGTTTAAAGGTTTAGGGTCTAGTCAAGACTAGTACAAATCCTGGTGCTTCTTTAATCGCGAGCATGGCTATTCAAATAGATTGGTTTACTCACCGCAGTGGATGTACGCCTTGCCCGCAGTCCATGGTGCACCCAACATATGAGACTTGCCACGGCCCATTATTTAGATCTTCTAGCATTGTGGCACCCACTCCAAAGACTATGAGCCCCATGCACCCCTGGCACTCCATTCCACCTTACCAATGGTGTGAGGAGTCTTGGACACAGAGGTATCAAGGAGAGGGAAGCAAATGTTCATTTTATTTGACATGTCAATTAACACCGCACTCTATCCTCTTTCTTCCAACACAATGCACCATGGTGAACAGAACCGGCCATGACTGGGTGCCACCCCACTAGAATCACATAGTCCACTAGGTCTATGACCATACGAGAATCCTACTACTGCTTTGTTGTATTGATATGGATGAACAAGAGTTATATTTGTGTTCGTGGGTGCTCAGGCCCTGGGATTGCAAGAGGAGTGTAGTATGGTTGGCATGCTTTTCCAGGGGGTCATGTCGGAAGGTGGAATAATATGATTCCAAGAAGGTTGTGTTAACGGTTTTGGAATGACGTTAGAGGTTGGCAGTGCTAGGCACTGAGTTGTATTAGGTGGTGAATATTTGTAGTGGAACTATGGGTAAGGGGAAGGAAAGGATGAGAGCAGTAACGTCTGCTCAATCAATGGATCGAGGAAAAATACTAGAGAGTGAGTCGTAGGAGTATTTATCGAAGGAATGAATGATGTGTTGGTGGTTCAAGGGGTTGTTAGGGATTTAAAACAAGTCAGGCAAAGTTCAGACTTCTAATGAGCTGAATGGACTTATTTGTGGTGGAATTGTGGGCAAGAGAATGAAAGAAGGGAAGGGACTTGTTGCTGATAGTGGTTTATGGTTGTGTTACTATGGATGGCATCCCAATCAAATGACTAGTAGGCCATTGTTGATCTCTCCACCTATACAAAGGTGGGAGTGCAGTTTAGCCCTACACAAGTAGAGCCTAACATCAAGGTGGTTATGACATTTTCAGAAGGAACAATCAAGGAGGCAGCCATGTCTATCGTGTCGAAAGGTCGACACTAGAGGAAAAGAGCATTATGTCCCTACTTTCTAGGATCTTTGAATGGGAAGAGGGTAGAAAATTTTCTTTTCAAAATCGAGAGAGAGTGAAGATAGTAGAAATTTTTGCAAATAGTTTTTGTATTCCAATATACGGTCCTTAAGGGGCATCCTATAGGAGAGGGGTTTTAGGCCATACCTATGCTCTGATACCATCTCTGTCACACCCCGCCCTAGCACCACCTACAGTGATACCAAAGGATGCATCGTAGGAGATCGGCATGCACCGACTCCCACGAAACCACGATACCGGTACCAGTCACAGGAAACCTTGCTGGTATCCACGGTCAACGGAGATGCATCATTGTAATCCTTAAGATAGATTATACCTTTATAAGTTGCAACTTCAGGCAAACCCTGAGAAGCAACCTTCAAGCAGAACAGCAGCAACGGAACGATAGCGCAGCTAGAACCCAATCCACAAGCAACGGCTTGGGACTAGGAAGGAAACCCTAATCTTTGCTCCAACTTCACTCTTCCTGGAGGGAGGGGAAAAAGGATATGGATTGAGTACATACATACTTAGCAAGTCAAGGAAAATGTGAGTTTGCTGGCTACAAAGGAAGGCTGGGATTTATTTCTCAAACTTTTCTTTTGAAATATTTTTAAAACTCTAGGTGTGGGTTGATCCAGGTGTAGTTGGAAGGAGGCTCTCGCCTCGATCCTGTCCGCGAGTTGCCTTGCAACAACTCAAGCGGACAAAACATATTTTAGTTGATTATAGTTACTATTCAAGTCTATTTCCATACAGGTTGTCTGACCACGACATCGGTTCAAAGTGCCTACCATCAGGCAGCATGACACCTCCTCCTCATCTATTAATTTATTTTTACTTTCTTCCTTTCCAGGACATTAGCTCATCTCATACCTCAATCTCTTTGGCTCAACGAGCCATCCATAATCTCCAGCACACACTGCTTCCCCTCGAGAAGCCTAGTCTATGATGCCATTTGACATTTCGATCCACACAGGATTGTTTCATACCACGTAATGGTCATCCATCAACCGTTCTGGACAATTCTGATAACGGTTTCCAACCCGCAAACAACTTTCACAAAACACTGGCAACCAAATCTACGCTAGAGGAATCACCTCACATCCGCCTATCACCGTGGGCACGGCTATTCAAATAATTCAAATCTCTACAGAGGTGCACGCTTTACCCACACAATGTGAGCTTACTTCCCTCACTCGTCAGTGGGGAAGGTTCGTGACAAGGCCTTTCCAAAGCCATCTAGGGTACCTCATACCCGATAGATGGGCCAAGCTGATCTTAATCAAGCATTCAGCTATGATTATCAAATACCCCAAACACCTTGACCGAGTACTTGGTGAGCTTCTCTATCCTTGCTCTACTCAAGAACCTGAGATACCCCCAAATACCTTATCCCGATGTTCCACATTTACTGGCATGTGAGGTAACCCTGTTCTGGCTAATTAGTCAGCCAGTGGCAACCCATACCACCCGTGTGGCAGCACTGTATTATGATCAGTGCAATTCCTCAAGAAATCATTCCTTATATGCAAATAAAAGGCAACCCCACTAAGGTGATCGCTTTGCATCGCAAGTTTTCGCAAAACACTTATCATTTCGCAAACAAGCCGACACCATGTATCGTGTTTTCAAAAGGTTTGAAAACCAATTTTCCCAAATCAACAAGCAAGTGATGGGGTGAAACCATCGGAATCCATACTCAAGAAGTACGGTTACCGAGGTACAACCAAGGTGGAGCGACAAGGTATAAGGGTTGTAAACATTCTACAGGAACAATGCAACTACTGGGTAGGTCCGTCAGTTTGTCACGCAGACCAAGGCCAGTCAAAAAATCATGCACACTAAATACGCAATTTGGCAGACAAAATATTTTTTAATTTAGGAGCAATATGATCAAAGGGTGACTTGCCTCTATCTTCGTCTTCAAATCTTCGCGAAAATCCGACGTCCGAAGATTCCGAAACGACGACTACAAGCGAAACTAGAGAAAAGTACACAAAAACTCTATAAATAAAATACTATTATTAATAGCAAACAGTGCCATTGGGTAGATCTCAATTTTAGAAAAATTTGGAGACTTGAACAGGGTCAATCGGAGTTACGGATAGGGAGATATGAATTTTTGAAGTTTAAATGATTTTTCTAGAAATAGAAAAGGATTTTTTTTAATTTGGAAAAGGAATATTCCCAAGAATATTCCTTGGCTGACAAGTGGGGCCCACTGTTAGTGAGAGGGGAGGAACCATGAGTCTATGGCTAACGGTGAACGGTGTCCACTGAGGGAGGAGAGAGAGGCTAATGGACCTTGGTTTCTTGGGCCGGCCCAATGGGCTACGGCCCAAGAAGGGGAGGGAGGCCTGGAAGGGAGAGGACCATTTGTGGGCCGGCTGAGGTGGCCCAAGGAGAATTCAGCCTGTGGCCTAATGGGTTAGGGATGGTCCACATGTTGGTGTATCGGGATTAATTAGTGGTGGGGCCCACATGTCATTACACAGAGGGAGTTTAGGGGAGGATTAGGAGAAGGTTAGGGATGGCCGGGCCCATGTGTCATAGAGACAAGGATAGGGGTTAGGATGTTGGGCTAGAAGGGCGGACGTGGTGCTGACGCATCTGCCACGTCGAAGGGGCGAGGGAGGTGGAGTCACCGAGACAGATTCGACGGTGGATGACAACGAGGCATTGCCGGCGACTCACGACCAACAACGACCACCAGGAGGATGAGTTCGATGAGGGGAACTTAGTGAGTGGCTCGGATTGGAGGGAGAGGGCGTGATGGCGGCTTGTGGTGAGTGAAGCCATTGCACGGCGGCAACAAGATGGGGCCGTCGGCAGCGGCGGATAGCAGCCGTTGCCATGATGGAAGGCTGGCTAAGGCGTCAATTTTGGAAGGAGAGAGAGAGAGAGAGTAAAAGAGGAGAGCTCACCTGAGGAGGGAAAAATTGCGGCGGCGACGCTTGAGCTAGAGCCAAGCACTACGGTGTGACAAGGCTGCGGGTGGCGTGGCCGCAGTGAATGGGAAGGAGGGGAGCGACAAGGAAGAAAGGCGGTGGCAGTGAGATTTTATTTTGGGTGGTGGAGAGAGAGACGAGGCCGGCTTTTGACTTTGATGCACGAACGGCGAGCGGCTTTCCCAGAGCGGCGACCATGCCGGCAGGCCCAAGGGGTTGACAAGGGAGGCCTCACCCATGTGGGGTGCCGGCGAGGTAGAGCGAGGTGGATATTTTTGGGGTGGAGAGATTTTTAACGCAGCACCGGACGCGGAGGTGACGTGGTGAGCGCGGCATGAAGGAATGGCAGCGGGGATGGCACGGGCGATGGATCAAATGGCGAGGAGGAAGGAATGGCTATGGTGGTGGCGACGGATGGGACAAGATGGCGAGCGGCGTGTGAGCTTCACATGATCTTTTGACCGAATACGTGACGCACGTGGAGAGAGAAGCGGAGGAGGAAGACGACAATGCTCGGTCCCGTGCGCGGTGTGGAGGCCATGGGCCCCGGGTACCTCACCACCAGCATATGGGCCACTCGGATAGAGGATGGGCCGAACCAAGCAGTTAGAAATAAGATAGCACCCGGCAGACTTTGCCTTGTACGATAAGGAAAACATAGTCCTAGTCGGATAAGTTTCTATCTCTAAGAAGGAAATCCCTTGGCCGCATCCGGCTAGGATTCCTATTCTGTACCCCTGTCCCCCAGTATATAAGAGGAGGCAGGGCGCCCCCTGAGGGCAGGTTCATGAAACCAACACACAGAAGATCATTGATCGATAAACACCTCAAAGGAATACCATCACAACTGGACGTAGGGTATTACCTCACATCGAGGGCCTGAACCAGTATAAAATTCTCATGTGTTCCTTTGCAATCCATTGGATTTCCCATCGCCGAGTAGCCCCGTGTTATTATTGCCGGTGTAAAACATCGACAGTTGGCGCGCCAGGCAGGGGTCTCGGCGCAATCTACATCCAAGATCTCGATGGATCCAGCAAGAGAAGTCGACGGCAACAAGTTCTCACCCGGAGACGTAATTTCCTTCGGAAGCCTCGATTTCATCGCCGACCAGATCGGCAATCTAACCTTGGCCGAAGATTCAATCCAACCGGCCGAGGAACCAGCCGACTCTGCGCCAGTTGGCCCACTAGATGCGGTGGCGATCATCATCAAGTCGCAGCACGAACTTTCTGCTTCGCCGAGCCACGGGACAGCTCTCTCTGCCGGCGTTTGGCCCGAGATAGTCCTTGAGCCAACTTGGGTCGGGCAAGGAAGGAGGGAGATCCTCAATTTCCCACTCGGATTCGGCGACGCCGCGCGTCTACACCCCGCGCGGCACTCCCGATCTCCCACGCTTTAGTTTGGACACGGCCCTGAGCTGTATCAGATTGGATCCAGGATGATCGAGGCGATTCTCACTCCGCTGAACTACGCGGACTCCGACTCCTAGTCCGATACCAGTTAGAACTCTAGTTCGGACACTAGTTTAGCGGGTCTCCTCATCCCTCGCGAAATCTTCATGGCATCAACATCCCCACACGAGGTTCGCCGAGCGCAAGAGGAACAACAAGAGGAGGCCCGCCGACTACGACAACAGGAGGAGGCCAACTGCGAGGCTCGCAATGACGGGCTGCGCCAGGCTGGGTGAGTCGCCCAGCAGCAGATCCTCCAAACCAAAGTCGACGAACATGAAGTCTTTGTCACACCACAACAGAACGTTGTGGCCGCTGCAACCCTGCTGGACACGCTCCAGCTCGGGCCTGATCACTAGGCCACCCCGACTATCGCCAAGATTAAGGCGATGATTACAGCTGCTGCCTGTCAGCAGCAACAGCAGTCGGGTGACACAGTTATACCGACCAATCGGTCGGGTTCTCTGACGGCAGGATCATCAACGTTAGCGCGACGCCGGACGGCCGGCTCTAGTCGGCCACGCGAGGAGTCCCGACAAACCTCACTCGGCGGCACCAACAACAACAACTGGAGGCGTCATCAGTACGACCGCCGACCCAATCAGGACCTCCGAGTATGACTACAACACGACCTTCGCCACACCATAAACGCTCGGCGCGAAGAACGTGAAGAAGATGAGCGCCGCCGACTGGAGGACGAAAACGACCGCTTCGGCTTCCACCACGAGCGGTTACGCCGCCAAAATCGGAGCTGGGGCCCACATGAAGATGAAGGCATTCCCGCTTTCACACGGGAGCTCCAGGAGGTCGACTGGCCGTTGGGCTTCAAGCCTATGGGGATCGAGAAATACGACGGCAAAACCAACCCCGAGTCCTGGCTCACCATATACACCCTGGCAGTTCGCGCAGCCGGAGGTGATAGTAAAGCCATGGCTAACTACCTCCCACTCGCTCTAGCTGACTCGGCGAGGACATGGCTGTCAGGCCTCCCAAAGCGGTCGATCGGTTCCTGGGGACAACTCAGGGAGCGGTTCATCGCTAACTTCCAGGGGACCTACGAGAGGCCATCTTCAGAGCACGACCTTTATCAGCTGCACCAAAATAAGAATGAGTCTCTGCGCGAATTCATTAAGAGGTTTTCCGAGAAGCGCAACCAAATTCCAACCTCTTAATGAATTTGGTTGGAATTTCTGAGAAGCGCAACCAAATTCCAACCAAATTCCAACCAAATTCCGCAAGGGAGTAAAGGACGCCCCGTTCATCGCGAAGTTCACTCGGAAGCCACCATCCACAGTTCGGGCTCTCTTCGACATGGCTAACAAATACGCCGACTCAGCCGAAGCAGTAGCCGAGGCCTTTGACGAGAAAAAGGAGTCCTGACAGAAGGAACAGAAGGCGAAAGCCGACAATGAGCCGTCTCAAAACAAATCTGGCAGCCGCAAGCGGAAGTCAGACAACGAGGTGGCCAACATGGAGCATACTCGGTCGCGGCCCCAGCGGAACAACGACTACCAGAAAGTCATGAGTGGGCCATGCCCCTTCAACCCCAAGGACAAGCACGCGGCCAAAGACTGCTACATGCTCAAGAAGTTTGCCTCCGAGCAGGCTTCGTCGTCTGGCGCCGACAAAGACAAGGACAAGCCAGACTCAGGCCCGGCCGATGATTTCCAAGATCCACAGGCCGAGCTTAACCACATCTTCGGAGGGCCGCTCGCGTACGAGTCTAAGAGAAAACAGAAGCTATCAGCTCGCGACATCAACATGGTCTCTACGGTGGACGCCCCCCAATACCTGCGCTGGTCAGAGATGGCTATTACGTTCAATCGCGCAGATCACCCAGATCGGGTTTCACACCCGAGAAGCTATCCGCTCGTCCTGGACCCGGTCGTCAGAAATATCAGCCTCAAGAAAACCCTCATCGACGGAGGCAGTGCGCTCAACATCTTATTCGCCAAGACTTTGGACGAGATGAATATTCCTCGTTCGGAGCTACGGCCGAGTACCGCGCCCTTCCACGGGATAATTCCCGGCCTGTCCTCAACACCACTCGAGCAGATCACCTTGCCGGTAACCTTCGGCACGCGGGATAACTTTCGCACGAAAAACGTCTACTTCGAGGTCGCCGACTTCGAGACCGCGTATCACGCGATACTCGGACGACCCGCACTCACCAAATCTATGGCGATACCGCACTATACATATATGGTGCTCAAGGTGCCAGGGCCAGCAGGAGTCCTCTCTCTCCGCAGCGACGTCAAGCAAGCCTTCACCTGCGACAAGGAGAGCTGCGAACAGGCTCAATCACAAGAGGCAGCAGTCGGGCGCAACAGCATTCGGCAAGCCGCCACAACTGAAGTCGAGCAAGATCAAGTTCCGGCAAAAAAAGCAGCAAAGTCGGGAATTTTGACGGACTCTGACACGAAGAAGATCCCCTTGGACCCTTCCGACCCCTCTAAGACTGCTCTAGTTGTTGATATCGAAAATCACCGGTAGCGTCGGGAACGAGCCGATGATCTGGTTTAGCGCCTTAAGATACGCGAAGGCCTAGGAGATTTGCTTAACTCCAGTGCAGGTCCTAAAATTTGAGGTTCGTAGGCGTGCCAGTCAATTTGACCCTGCAATTGACAAGGAGATAGAAAATATTAGATCAATGAGCCAATCGGCTGAAAGCCGAATTGGACTCGTCTCATCGGCCGATTGCCGATGTTTACTAGAGTACTTATACATCGACTGGAAGCCGATGATGGCATAGATGGATAAAATAAATGAACCATGTGACTAAGGAACCAATAACAATATAAATAAATAAACTAGCCGATTACTGATATAATGTGTATCGGCCGGAAAGCCGATAACGGTGTAGCGTGCCAAAAACGTGTTGAACAATGCAATCGGCCTTAATTAATAAAACATAACCTATCGGCTAGGCACTTCGATAGAACATTGCATAAACACCCATCGGCTTAACAAGGATAAATCTATCGTTATCAATCTAGTAGGTCAAACTTAACTGATGCAGCACAGATTAATAACGATAAAAGAACCTCGATGAGCCGATAGATCTAATGCAATCGTGATGAACTATATGATAACTTATCAGCTATACATCCCGATAAAACACTTGCATAAAACCGATCAACCTAGCAGGAATAACTTATCACGCAGTTTAGTAGGTCGGACCTAACTGATGCAGCACAAACTTATGATAAGTTACACCCAGTAAGCCGATAAATCTATGCACGCGTGATGTGATATATCTACTCGGCCTATGAGATCAAACCTAACTGATGTAGCCGTAGACAGAACAGATATATCATGGTAAGCCGACTACCGTAGGCCGACTAGAATATCGGATCTAACCGAGGAAGTCCTAGCCGATACGGTAGTCGGGGTAACGAGACTTACCCTCTCGCAGGAGGTTGAACTTAACCGATGCAGCCTGGCTCGAGAAGCAAGAACCCGTTGAAAAGGGTGGCGATGCGCCGAAGTTTGTATTGATCTGTTTGATAATTTACATAGTCCCCGGGCATACGTATTTATACCCCGAGTTGATACAGTCCTAATCGGATACGAAACAGGAGTTTTCTATCTATAAAAGGAAAATTAACAAGCCCTGATCGGACACGAGATTAGGTTTCCTAAAATTATTATCTCTGCCTAATTACAGATAAGATATTTAACTGCCTTCCCGTGGTCTTCACGATCCTTTCCCAAACTCGGCTTCCTTTGGATTAATCCCCGTTAATTGACTGTAATATCTCCTTAACCGAATTTAATAAAGAACCGCACCAAATTTTGGCGTTAACACATGCCCCCCAATTTCGGAGTTTGTTATCGAACTTTGAAATTCTTCTGTTTGGGCTTCAGATTCCTTTCACACCGAGGCGGCCCAAGGTAGCCCACTTTCCTTAAATGTTTGAAACAGTGCCAATGGCCTCGATTCCCGCCCGGTCATCATTCCTCTATAAACCCCTTCGCCTTCCTAGCCTCCTTTCTTTACGCTTTCACATCACCAGAGCCCTTTCCACTTCTTCTGAGACCTCGACGAACTCCGGCGAACCCAGGCGAATCGCTACGGTCTTCTTCTTCAACCTCCGATCCTCTCTCATCTTCTTCTTCCGCGATGGCTTCAGCGGTCGCCGTCCTAGAGGTAATCTTCTTGTCTGATCGCTCACTCTGCCTTGTAACTCAGATTGAATCTGCCGCCATCTTCATCTGTTCTTCGTGTTCTTGTTCACTGTAGGACCTTAAAAACCAGATTTTCATCCCGGCTGCCGATTATCCAAACTTTTCTACCATGGCCCGATGGGTAATGAAGACCCTACAGATTTCATCATCGCCGAAACTCAACGCATCCCTTTCAAGAACTCCGCCATGCTAGCCAGCGATTGGACCAACAGCTTCAGATCATGGCCGAGCAAACTTCCCGGGTGGAGGAACTAGTACATCAGAGTATCGGCCGCAAAGAAAACTCTCTGGGACGAAGCAGACATCGGCCACTGCATCAACCTCTCCCTGGCCGAGATGGAGAAGAACGAACCTCTACTCGCATCAGCCTTGTATTTTTGGTCAGACGCTCTCAACGCCTACTTATTTGGACATGGGCCGATGACCTCAACTTTGATAGATGTAACCATGCTTACCTACCTCAACACAACGAGTTACATCAATCCTTTCAACCTCCAATTTAAGCCTACTCATCGGCTTCAAGCAAAGAACATCAGTGGTTGGTCCAAGTACATATCAATCCATAACAAAGGGACTGGACCAGTCGATGATTGGGAACACGTCGCTTTCTTGAATCTATGGTTAGAATGGTTCGTTTTCGGTGGTGCAACCCTTGGCCCAACAACCAATATGCAATGTTTGGCAGAATGTTTAGCCGATCGGAAACAAGTTCCCTTGGGGCAATATCTTCTTGGCGCCACTTATCAGCTGCTGCATCAGGTGGCAGTCAAGCTATCGGCCGGTCAGCCAGTCGGCCATATCGGGGGTCCTTGGTGGTTTGTGCAGTTATGGCTCAATATGTACACATCCAAGGCAATTCCTGAGACCACCTTCCTTAATCAAACTTTCCCAGCAGACCATCAAGAAGAACAGGAATCCATCTATCGCCGATGCATCTCTTTTGGCGAAGCTGCATCGGCCCTCCCTGGCTGCAAGATGACTCCTATCGGCCTTAGCCAATGGTTCAAAGATCTTTATTATGGCTTCACCAGGGATGCCACATTGTGGTTTGCATATGATGATGCATCATCATTTGAGATGACCTCCAACTTCAATCCACTTGACGTTCTGGCCGATGACGAATCGAAGACCATATTTCTATCGGCCATTACTCCCCGTCTTCTACCAACTGGCTTCTCTCAGGGCCGATCACAACCATCATATGAATTCTATCACCCAACGGTCGGCTCCCGCTAGCTTGGCCTCGGTCAACTCCCCATCGACTTGTTCTTCATCGACAAACTCCAGGCCCGGGGCAATGTAAACAGTGCTTTAGAGTATGACCGAATACGGATGCTAACAGAATCCCTATCTCTAGGCATTGCCACCGATGTGGAGGTATGCACTGCCAATACCAAGCTTTTTTCCCGATGGTGGTCAGAATGGAGGAAACACCTATTCAACTCATCGGCCATCCATTACTGTTCTCGCCTCAACTCCAACTACGTCGAATCCGATGAAGAGGTAATATTCCACTATCTTTGAATCATTTTTCGATCATCTCTTACAATCCTATCTTGCAGGCTGTTGATGTGGAGCCACCGACAACAAGCACCAGTGGCCGGCCGATTATATACCAACCACCATCGGCCAACCCACACCTAGCGCATGGTGCTCCCCCTCCATCGGCTCTTCTCCGGGCGCCACGGCTGACAGGACCAAAACGCAAGAAGCTGGCATCTCGCCCTCCTCAAAAGAAACAGAAAATCAGTGCCGATGTCGTGATCGTGGCGCCTCCTGCTATTGAAACAACATCGGCCCCTTCATCTCCGCGGGTATGTGCTAAGTCTTGATATTATCATCTGTTTCCCATCTTCACATTATCGATCTTATTTTCAACTTGAGTCATCGGCTCCCGAACCTCAACCTTCTACTGACATCCCTGCAAGCATCGAGCCGACGACTTCTGCAGCCATTCCAATTCCAGCACATAGTCCTGAAGCCGATACTGAGACCACTCCTACATCGGCGCCAGACATCGGCCATCCTGAAGAACAACCTACTCAACCATCTGATGCCGTTGTCACTCCTCAAGCTGCCCTTCCTTGCCTCAGGTAATTTCTTCACAACCATACTTTATTTTAACTCACTACTGATTCCTTTACCGATGTCAACCTGCAGTCCTTAGCCGATTTGTTTTCCTTCGACATCGGCAAGTACCTGGACGCAGATGAAGAAACAGCCACCAGCGCAATAACCAAACCATCTTTTCTAGCCGACATGCGCGAATACTTGTTGAATACCATTCGTCTGCTGGAAAACCCAATCGACGCATTGGTGGAGGATTGCGGGCCGATCCGGGCAAGATTTGTAGAGATTGAGCATCATTTGCCCGAAGAGCTCGTCGACGCATTGACCCCTGCAGCATACCTGGAATCCCACAAATTCCAACTCGTCAAGCTCAGGTAGCGTATAGCCGATCGTGCTAATCAACAGAAGATGGTCCAAGACATCCAAACCGATCGGCTGTTAGCTCAAATGGAAAAGAAAAAGCTTGACGATATATTAGCTGCTCCTCAAGAACTCCAACCTAAACTGGATCAGCTGAAGAGAAGGGAAGCCGATCTGCTAGCAGAACTTGAACAAATCCACAAGGATATCGCAACAACAGAATCCCAGCTCATCGGCCTACCACAAGTCATACAAGATCAAGAAGCCAAGGTTGCAGCAGCAGTGCGTCAAGTTGTCCATCAGCGCAAGAACATAAAGACTATCTTAGGGACCGATGAAGAGGGCATCCACGCCATTAGTGAGATCGACCAAATCCATCTGCACGCAATCAAATCAATCCAAAAATTCTTGTAAATCTTAACATTGATGACTTTGATGGTTCTCTGAAACATGCCGATTAACCTTTCGCTGTAATATAACTTAATCAGCTCTGTTATTTACTCATCATACTCCATATCTACTCAATATTTCACTTATTTGATCTAAAGGCGATATCAATTGATATCGGCCGTCTTTAGGCGATGTAACAACATCGGCTTTCACTTTGAACTGTTTTAGAAATCGGCCGCATTTAGCCGATTCAGGAGTTGATCCAAACACTAGGATAGTACCTTTTGAGGTATTTCCCATTAAGTGCCTTAGCAAATTCCGTTCCCTCGAGATCTTCCAATATATAAGTGTTAACGCCAAAATTTGGTACGGGTCGTTACCATGTTCGGTTAAGGAAAGAAGCGATATCAGCCATTGGAAACTAATCCAGAAGAGTCCGAGCTTGGGAAGGAATCGTGAAGACCACGTTATGGCAGTTATTTATCTTATCTATTAGATAGTTTTATCTTTTAGGAAACCTGATCTCTTGTCCGATCAGACCTGTTAGTTTTCCTTTTCTAGTTAGGAAAGTCCTGTTCCGTGTCCTATAAGGACTCTTGTAACTCGGGGTATATATACGTATGCCCGGGTAGCTTGTAAATGATCTCTCGATCAATCAAATTCGGTGCATCGCCACCCTTTACCAACGGGTTCTTGCTTCTCGAGCGGGGCTGCATCGGTTAGGTCCGAACTCCTGCGAGAGGGTAAGTCTCGTTACCCCGGCTACCAATCGGCTAGGACTTTCTCGGTTAGGTCCGATATTCTAGTCGGTCTATGGTAGTCGGCTTACCACGGTGTATCGGATCTGTCTACGGCTGCATCGGTTCAGTCCGACCTCTTAGGCTGGTCAGGTATATCACATCACGCGTGCATAGTTTTTATCAGTTTATCGGGGGTAGTTTATCATCAGTTTGTGCTGCATCGGTTGGGTCCGACCTACTAAACTGCTAGCGATAAATTATTCCTGTTAGGCTGATATCCTTTGTGCAAGCGTCTTATCGGAATGTATAGCCGGTAAGTTATTTTCATCACAGTTGCATTAGATCTATCGGTTTGTTGAGGTTCCTTTACTATTATCGATCTGTGCTGCATCAGTTAGGTTTGAACTACTAGATCGATAATAATAGATTTATCCTTGTCAAGCCGATCGGTGTGTATGCGACGTTCTATCGGAGTGCTTAGCCGATATGTTATCTTTTTATACAGCCGACTGTATTATCCTTACTGTTTTGATCATCTATGTTATCATCGGTTTTCTAGCCGATGCACATGTGTTTCCTTGGCAGTCGGCTGGCTTATTATCTTGCTTATCTATTTTATCATCGGCTCCTAGTCGATGCACATGTTATACTGACATCTTGTCTATTTGCTCATAGCGCTATCGGTTTCCTAGCCGATACACAGGTGCCATCGGCTATCGGCTACAAGAAGCCTATATCAGTCCGTATCGGCCGATAGCCGATGTGCAGTTGCTGCTGACCCGGGCACGAGCACAAGCGAGGACCCGGGAGCGCGAGTACAGGCGAGGGCCCGGGCACGAGCATAGCGGCGATCGGCTGGAAGGAATCCGTATCGGCTTGCTGGCCGATTGGATCAATAATCAAATTTCTTCATCTCCTTGTCAATTGCGGGGTCAAATTGACTGGCACGCCTACGAACCTCAAATATTTTAGGACCTGCACTGGAGCTAAGCAGATCTCCCAGGCCTTCGTATGTTCAATCGCATCAAACCAGATCATCAACAAGCTTCTTGGCACACCCGGTGGTTTCTGGTGCGAACAATAAGCATTGCCAGGTACACAACGATTAATCCGATAGGGCCCTTCCCAATTAGGTGACCACTTTCCAAATTTACCATCTCTGGACCCGATCGGCAAAATCAACTTCCATACAAGATCTCCCTCAGCGAACGATTTATCCATCACCTTTTTGTTATAATGCCTAGCCACCCTAGCTTTATTTTCCTTGATCCTTTCCAGCGCCCTTAATCGATTCTGAGCCAGATCCTCAAGTTCATCTGTCATCAAATTATAATAATCATCGGCTGTCAGTTGATTTTGCAAAGAAATCAACCTAGAGCCGATGTTAGTTTCCCAAGGTAAAACTGCTTCATGCCCATATACCAACTGATATGGTGGCACCCGAGTAGACCCATGACATGCCATTCGATAAGCCCATAATGAATCGGCTAATGTAGTATGCCATCTCCGCGGCTGTTCATCAATCTTCCGCTTGATTAATTTGATCAAACTCTTATTCGAAGCTTCCGCCTGTCCATTAGCTTGAGCATAATAAGGTGATGAATTCAATAACTTAATCTCCATACTGGCAGCAAATCGTTAAAACTCATTGGACACAAAAATAGACCCCTGATCGGTAGTTATAGTCTGAGGAATTCCAAACCGATAAATTATATGCTCCTTTACAAACTCAATCGCATCCCTGGATGTGACTTTCTTCAAAGGAATCACTTCTACCCACTTTGTAAAATAATCTGTTGCTACCAATATGAATTTATGTCCTTTACTTGATGGAGGATAAACCTGGTCGATCATATTAATTCCCCATCCTCTGAATGGCCATGGTTTGATGATAGGATTCATAGCCGATGCTGGTGCTCGCTGTATATTTCCAAACTTCTGGCAATCTTGACATCCCTTATAATATTTGAAGCAATCTTCCAACATTGTCAGCCAAAAATATCCTACTCTTCTCAATATCCACTTCATCTTATGAGCCGATTGATGAGTTCCACAAATACCCTCATGCACTTCACACATAACCACTTTGGCTTCTTCCAAATTTAGGCATCTTAGCAAAACCCCTTCAAAAGTTCGATAATATAATTCTTCATCAAGCAGCACATATTTAGTAGCCTTATACTAAAGTTTCCTAGAAACCGATTGCGACGGATTTTGTAAATAATCAATTATTTCTTGTCTCCAATCATCGGTCTTATTCTGAATATCACTATCGGCTATTTCAACCTCAATCCGTTTATTCAGCCGATAACCCGAAGCAATCTGTGCAAGATCATTAGCTTCTAAATTCTGCTCTCTAGGGATATGATCCATCGATACCATCCTGAAATCCTTCAACAAATCTCTGCATTCTTCATGATACGATCTTAAAATATCATCTCTGCATTCATATTCCCCAGATAATTGCTTGATCACTAATAAAGAATCTCCAACAATCTCTATGATATCAGCCCCGATCTCCTTTAAAAGTTGAAGTCCTTTCAGCACCGCCTCGTATTCTACCTGATTATTGGTCCGATAAGGTTTAATTGTAAAGGCAAACTCAAAACTTGCCCCCCGAGGCGATACAATGACCAAGCCGATACCAGATCCATGCTTGCAAACCGATCCATCAAAAAATAAAGTCCACGGGATCGGCTCGACATAATCTTCATGAACCCCTTTGTGTTGCACAATGAAATCGGCCACTGCTTGTCCTTTGATCGCTTTAGCCGATTCATACCTCAAGTCGAACTCTATCAAGGCAAAGATCCATTTACCAACTCGCCCTTTTAACACTGGAGCCGATAACATATATTTTACCACATCGGCTTTACAAACCACTGTACACTCAGCCGATAGGATGTAATGCCTTAACTTTGTACATGAAAAATACAAACAAAGGCATAATTTCTCCACCGCAGGATATCTCGTTTCAGCATCCAAAAGCCTTCTGCTTAAATAGAACACGACTCGCTCCTTGCCTTCAAACTCTTGTATTAAAATAGATCCGATGGATTTTTCATCAGCCGATAAGTATAACTTGAACGGCACTCCTTTCTGCGGCGGAATCAGAACAGGTGGGGAACTTAAATAACTCTTAATCCCATCAAATGCCTTCTGCTATTCTGCCCCCCACACAAATTCTTGATCGGCTTTCAACTTCAACAATGGAGTAAAATGCTCAATCCTTCCTGACAAATTCGATATGAATCTCCTTACAAAATTAATCTTGCCGATCAACGACTGTAGCTCTGTCTTGTTGCTTGGTGGTTCTGTATTCTTGATGGCTCTAATGCTCCGTTGACTAACTTCAATTCCTCGCTCATGAACCATAAAACCCAAGAACTGCCCAGCCGATACACCAAAAGCGCATTTATTGGGATTCATCCTTAATCCGTATCTTTGCCCTTTCCAGCACTTTTCGCAAATCGGCTATATGGCTTTCATCACTCTTGGATTTAACTACCACATCATTGATGTAAATTTCCACTAATAAGCCGATGAGCTTATGAAATATATAATTCATCGCCCTCTGATATGTCACACCGGCACTTTTCAATCCAAACGTCATTACTACCCACTCATATAAGCCGATAGCTCCAGGACATCGAAATGCAGTCTTATGTATATCTTCTTCTGCCATAAAAATTTGATTGTATCCTGCATTGCCATCCATGAAGCTAATAATCTTGTGGCCTGACGCTGCATCCACCAACAAATCCGCTATCGGCATCGGGTACTCATCCTTGGGGGTAGCCTTATTCAAATCTCGAAAATCGATACATATTCTCAATTTTCTATTTTTCTTTTCCACCGGGATGATATTAGAAATCCACTCAGCATATCGGCACGGCCTTATAAACTTTGCATCATATAACCTCGTGATTTCTGCTTTGATTGGCTCATATAACTCTGCTTTAAATGTCCTTGGAGCCTGTTTAAACGGCCGATATCCTGGTTTAATAGGAAGCCGATGTTCAACAATTGATTGGCTTAATCCTGGCATTTCATGATATTCCCAAGCAAAACAATCTTGATACTCTTTCAGCAATTCTATTAATTCTTTTCGGAATTCAGGACACAACCTTTTACTTATGAACGTCAGCCTTGGCCTATCTCCTGGTCCTATATCAATTTCTTCCAAATCATCAGCGGACGTAAATCCTTGTCCCAACTTCCCTTCGAACTCTTCAATGGTGCCCATCAGAGTAATAGTTCCGAGCCGACTTGCCGAATCGCCTGTATCTCCCGACTGGTGATCTTAAGATAATCCCCTTCCCACACTTTTGCAGACAAACAATCGACACCATTGGCCTCCCAGATCGGTAAATCAGTCATTGCAATATTGGTCGATTGATCCGCCGGGATTACCTCAACTTGATCTCCCTACCATTGTATCAAACACTGATGCATCGTCAAGGGCACGCAACAGTTTGCGTGAATCCAATCCCTGCCAAGGAGTAGACTATATGATCCTTTTCCATCGATGACAAAAAATGTGGTAGGCAATGTCTTGTTCCCCATTGTCAGTTCCACGTTCAACACGCCCTTCGTCTCCGATGGATTTTCGCCGAAGTCTTTTAGCACCATATTCGTCTTGATCAAATCTTCAGCGGTTTTTCCAAACTTCCGATACGTAGCATACGACATTAGATTAACAGCTGCCCCCCCATCAACTAGCATCTTCGTCATCGGCTTCCCATTTACAAAACCCTTGATATATAATGGCTTTAAATGCCGATGCTTTGATTCTTCAGGCTTATCAAATATATCCCGATCAAGTTGCAGTGTTAACTGAGCAAAAACTTCTTCAATATCTTCCTCATCAGATGAAAGTGCTTTATATTCTCGAGGCAAAAAGAAGACCATGTTTACCGGAGCTGATGGATCAACCTCATCGTCACTTTTCTTTACACGCCATACCTGCTTAGTCCTCTTGTGACGATGATCGGCTTCCTTGTGATCTCGCTGTTGTTCTTCCTGTTGCTCTCGGTGCCGTAACCGCTGTGTCCTTCTTTTCTGACTTTTCGTAAATATTCCACTAGGACACCACTGAGGATTCTAGAGCTGCTATTCTTCATGTGACCCCTCTTCATCATTTTCTTCAAAAAACTCTTCATGGATCGGCCCTAATCGGCTATGTACCGATGCTCTCCTTTCAAGCAACCGATCTCGCGAAAATCCTTCATGCTCAAAAATTTGAGATCTCGCAACACCGCATTCAGGACTATCTCTGATCGACGGCAATCTTATCCCTCGTTCCCAGCAAAATTGAAAGAACGGGCAATCCCAATGTGGATTATATCTCTCCACGTATGACGAAGCCCGCTGTTCCTCTTCGCGCCTTGAATATTTATCTACCAGCTACGATGAAGTAATTCTAGATCTAAATTCCCGATATCTTCCTTCATCGGCTTGATTCATCGATGATCCCACATAAACCATATTCACGGGGAACGGATGTCCATCGATCTTCATCGGCTTCTTGTCCTCAAACTTGATCCTTCCCTGTTCTACAGCCGATTGAATCTGTTGCCGAAAAACTTTGCACTCATTGGTGTGGTGGGATATCGTGTTGTGCCACTTGCAATATCTCTTCTTCTTTATTTCTTCGGCTGATGGAATTACATGATTTGGTGGGAATTGTATCTGTTTCTCCTGCAGTAACAGATCGAAGATTTTATCGGCTTTATTAATGTCAAAATCGTATCGCTCCTCCTTGCCGATATCCTTCATCCACGGGCATGATACCGATCTCTTATTTCTAGCCCATTCCGCCAATCCAACTTCAGCATCGGATCCTTCATCATCTGAGTCTGATGAATAAACTTGCACCTGAGCAACCCTTCTCTGAAATTTATCCTTTTTTGCCTCTTGAAATCGGCTTTCATGAGCCGATACCTTCTGTACCAGTTGCGCCAGACTTTCGAACTCTTGTGATGAAAAACTCTCTTTAATCGGTGCTAAAAGACCCTAGAAAGCCAAATCGGCTAGATGCCCGTTGCTCAGATTCAAACTGTAACATCGGTTTCTAACGTCCCGAAACCACTAGACATATTCCGGTACCGTTTCGTCTGGCCTTTGCCTAACCGATGTTAAATCTGTCAGCCTCATCTCATGGATTCCAGCGAAGAAGTATTTGTGAAATTGTTTTTCTAGATCGGCCTACCCCCGAACTGAATTCAGTGGTAATGAGGAGAACCATGTAAAAGCCGATCCAGACAATGACAAGGGGAAAAATCTAACCCTCAGAGCCTCCTCAGCCGATGCCTCTCCACACTGTGCCAAGAATCGGCTAATATGCTCTACTGTAGATATGCTGTCCTGCCCTGAGAACTTAGAAAAATCTGGGACTCTGTATCGGTGTGGTAATGGAACCCTGTCAAACCACTCTGGATATGGATACCGATACATAAATGTTTGCTCCTTCAGTTTTATCCCAAACTGTTCTCTTACTATTTTTGCGACCCTTGCCGATAAATCTTCCCTTGGGATTTCCTGCTGATATTGTATGGGCGGAGTTTGTAGCCGATTCTGCCTGGGATATTCTCTCTGATAATTACCTGAATCGGCAACACCTCCTGGGTAATTCTGCTGATATCCCCCATAATAAGCCGTTTGATGGTATCCCACAGGAATATCTTGTTGCCCCCTAGCCTGATTCTATGAAAATAAATTCTCCGGTATATCTTTTCTGGGGCCATAAGTAACTTGATTTGGCTCTATCTTTGGTGGGAGATAAACAGGACCTCGAGTAGGCTCTTGAGCAATCGATCCATCCATTGCCTTCTTGATGAGGTTATGCAGCGTGTTCACCAGGATCCCCGATTGATTAATGTGCGCATGATGTACTGCTTCATTCACCATCTCCTGTAAGGGTTTTATCGGTGGACTCTCAGGTGGTGTACGGCTCGATTTTCCTACCAGAACTGGTTTCGGAAACTGAGATTTTTGAATCGGCCCTTGTCGCGTCATGCCAAAAGATTCCAAGCAGAGTTTCTGAAAATTGGCCATATTTTGCTCGACTTGCTGTCTCTGCTCGTCTGTTAAATCCTCCATGCTGACCGGGATCATGTTGTCTGTTTTGATCTCTTTTCCGGCCATGTTGAAATTCTGTGTCCCACCAGGCGTGCCAAAAACGTGTTGACGCCGAAAATCACCGGCAGCGTCGGGAACGAGCCGATGATCTGGTTCAGCGCCTTAAGACACGCGAAGGCCTGGGAGATTTGCTTAACTCCAGTGCAGGTCCTAAAATTTGAGGTTCGTAGGCGTGCCAGTCAATTTGACCCTGCAATTGACAAGGAGATAGAAAATATTAGATCAATGAGCCAATCGGCTGAAAGCCGAATTGGACTCGTCTCATCGGCCGATTGCCGATGTGGACTAGAGCACTTATACATCGACTGGAAGCCGATGATGGCATAGATGAATAAAATAAATGAATCATGTGACTAAGGAACCAATAACAATATAAATAAATAAACTAGCCGATTACTGATATAACGTGTATCGGCCGGAAAGCCGATAACGGTTTAGCGTGCCAAAAACGTGTTGAACAATGCAATCAGCCTTAATTAATAAAAGATAACCTATCGGCTAGACACTCCAATAGAACATTGCATAAACACCCATCGGCTTAACAAGGATAAATATATCGTTATCAATCTAGTAGGTCAAACTTAACTGATGCAGCACAGATTAATAACGATAAAAGAACCTCGATGAGCCGATAGATCTAATGCAATCGTGATGAACTATATGGTAACTTATCGGCTATACATCCCGATAAAACACTTGAAACCGATCAACCTAGCAGGAATAACTTATCACGCAGTTTAGTAGGTCGGACCTAACCGATGCAGCACAAACTTATGATAAGTTACACCCAGTAAGCCGATAAATCTATGCACGCGTGATGTGATATATCTACTCGGCCTATGAGATCAAACCTAACTGATGCAGCCGTAGATAGAACAGATATATCGTGGTCTGCCGACTACCGTAGGCCGACTAGAATATCGGACCTAACCGAGGAAGTCCTAGCCGATACGGTAGTCGGGGTAACGAGACTTGCCCTCTTGCAGGAGGTCGAACTTAACCGATGCAGCCCGGCTCGAGAAGCAAGAACCCGTTGAAAAGGGTGGCGATGCGCCGAAGTTTGTATTGATCTATTTGATAATTTACATAGTCCCCAGGCATACGTATTTATACCCCGAGTTGATACAGTCCTAATCGGATACGAAACAGGAGTTTCCTATCTATAAAAGGAAAATTAACAAGCCCTGATCGGACACGAGATCAAGTTTCCTAAAATTATTATCTCTGCCTAATTACAGATAAGATATTTAACTGCCTTCCCGTGGTCTTCACGATCCTTTCCCAAACTCGGCTTCCTCTGGATTAATCCCCGTTAATTGACTGTAATATCTCCTTAACCGAATTTAATAAAGAACCGCACCAAATTTTGGCGTTAACACTAGTCGAGACCAGACTCGACCCCAAATAGGAATACGCGCTTGTCACCTTCCTCCAAGCCAACAAGGATATCTTCGCATGGAACCCGTCCGACATGCCGGGCGTACCAAGGGAGGTGATCGAGCACGCCCTAAACATGAAGACAGACGCCAAGCCAGTCAAGCAATGGCTGCGGCGCTTCGCCCAGGACCGCAAGGATGCTATTCAGGTGGAGATTACCAAGCTCCTCGTAGCTGGGTTCATCAGGGAGGTCTATCACCCGGATTGGCTGGCCAACCCCGTTCTGGTTCGGAAGAAAAACGGTAAATGGCGCATGTGCGTCGACTACACCGATCTCAACAAGGCGTGCCCCAAAGACCTATTTGGTCTTCCCAGGATAGATCGGGTGGTTGATTCCATGGCCGGGTGCGACCTACTCAGCTTTCTCGACTGCTACTTGGGATACCATCAAATCAGCCTGAGGGAGGAAGACTACTTAAAGACATCTTTCATCACGCCATTTGGAGCGTACTGCTATATCACAATGCCGTTCGGTTTGAAAAACGCTGGAGCAACCTATCAACGGGCAATTCAGCGGTGTCTGCACACTCAGATCGGGCGCAACGTGGAAGCCTACGTCGACGTGGTGATCAAGACCAAGTCCAAAGAAGACCTAATCGCTGACCTGGAAGAAACCTTTCAAAATCTTCGACGATTCAAGATGAAGTTAAACCCGGAAAAATGCGCCTTCGGAGTGCCATCCGGCAAGTTACTCGGCTTCATCGTCTCGCATCGCGGCATCGACGCAAACCCAGAGAAAGTCAACGTGATTACAAATATGGCTCCCCCGACTAACCTAAAGGACGTCCAGAAGCTGACGAGCTGCATGGCGGCACTCAGCCGGTCTATTTCCCGACTGGGCAAACGGGGTATGCCCTTTTTCAAGCTACTCAAGAAGGCGGACAATTTCCAATGGACTCCGGAAGCCCAGCGAGCCTTCGAAAATTTCAAGCAATTTCTCACTTCACCCCCCGTGTTGGCGTCACCAATGCCCCAAGAACGGCTAATGCTATATCTGGCGGCAACTACTCAGGTAGTCAGCACGGTGCTGGTAGTCGAGCGATCCGAATCGGGTCACATTCAAAAAATTCAACGGCCAGTCTATTTTGTCAGCGAGGTCCTTGCCGACTCCAAAACAAGATACCCGCAGGTCCAAAAGCTGCTCTATGGCCTACTTATCACTGTCCGGAAGCTGGTGCATTATTTCCAAGCACATCAAGTCACGGTGGTCACTTCGTTCCCACTCGGGGACGTCCTACATAACCGCGAGGCTACCGGCCGAATCGTTAAATGGGCACTCGAGTTGATGGTGTTCGACATCACCTTTTAGCCAAGGACAGCTATCAAATCACAAGCTCTAGCCGACTTCGTGGCCGAGTGGACGGAGGTCCAGATGCCCCCATCAACAGCAAAGCTAGAATACTAGACAATGTACTTCGACGGTTCTCTACAGATCACCGGCGCTGGGGCTGGCGTCATCCTTATGTCCCCCACCGGCGAAAAACTCAAGTACGTCCTACAAATCCACTTCCTGGCTTCCCACAATGTCGCTGAGTACGAGGCACTCATCCACGGGCTTCGCATCGCTATATCACTCGGCTTTCGTCGACTGGTTGTGCGTGGAGACTCTCAACTCGTGGTAAACTAAGTCATGAAGGACTAGACAGGTCTCGACGACACCATGGCGGCATACTGTCAGGAGGTCCGCAAGCTAGAAAACAAGTTCGACGGGCTGGAGATAACACATGTACTATGTGTTGACGCCGAAAACCGCCGGGTGTGCCAAAAAGCTTGCTGACGATCTGGTTCGACGTCTGGTGACACGTGAAGGCCTGGGAGATCTGCTTAGCTCCAGTGCAGGTCCTAAAATATTAGAGGTTCGTAGGCATGCCAGTCAATTTGACCCCGTAATTGACAAGGAGATGAAGAAATTTGATTACTGATCCAATCGGCTAGTAAGCCGATACAGATTCCTTCCAGCCGATCGCTGCTATGCTCGTGCCCGGGCCCTCGCCTGTACTTGCGCCCGGGTCTCGTGCTCGGGTTCTCGCTCCCGGGTCCTCGCTCGTGCTCGTGCCCGGGTCAGCAGCAATTGCACATCGGCTATCGGCCGATACGGTTTGATGTAGGCTCCTTGTAGCCGATGGCCGATGGCACCTGTGTATCGGCTAGGAAACCGATAACGCTATAGATAAATGGATAAGCTGTCAGTATAACATGTGCATCGGCAAGAAGCCGATGATAAAATAGATAGGCAAAATAGTAAGCCAGCCGACTGCCGAGGAAACACATGTGCATCGGCTAGAAAACCGATGATAATATAGATGACTAAAACAGTAAGGATAATACAGTCGGCTTTATAAAAAGATAACCTATCGGCTAAGCACTCCGATAGAACATCGCATAAAACCTATCGACTCAGCAAGAGTAAATCGATCACTATCAATCTAGTAGTTCAAACTTAACTGATGCAGCACAGATTAACAATAATAAAAGAACCTCGGTGAGCCGATAGATCTAATGCAATCGTGATGTATATGATAACTTATCGGATATGCATTCCGATAAGACGCTTGCACAGAAACCATCGGCCTAGCAGGAACAACTTATCGCTCAGTTTAGTAGGTCGGACTCAACCGATGCAGCACAAACTGACGATAAGCTTTCCCCAGTAAACCGATAATAACTATGCACGCGTGATGTGATATACCTGATAGGCCTAAGAGATCGAACCGAACCGATGCAGCCGTAGACAAAGCAGATATATCGTGGTAAGCCGGCTACCATATACCGACTAGAATATCGGACCTAACCGAGGAAGTCCTAGCCGATTGGTAGCCGGGGTAACGAGACTTACCCTCTCGCCGGAGTTCGGACCTAACCGATGCAGCCCGGCTCGAGAAGCAAGAACCCGTTGGTAAAGGGTGGCAATGCGCCGAATTGTATTGATCGTTGAGATAATTTACAAGGTACCCGGGCATACGTATATATACCCCGAGTTATTACAGTCCTAATAGGACACGGCACACGAATTTCCTATCTATAAAAGGAAAACTAACAAGTCCTGATCGGACACGAGATCAGGTTTCCTAAAAATTATCAAAACTACCTAATTAATAGATAAGGTAATTTACTGCCATACTGTGGTCTTCATGGTCTCTTCCCAAACTCGGTCTCCTCTGGATCAATCTTCACCGGTCATCTGTGATTTTCTCTTAACCGAATCTGCTAAAGACCCGTGCCAAATTTTGGTGTTAACACATGCCCCCCAAGTTCGGAGTTTGTTATCAAACTTCGAAATTCTTCTTCTGTTTGGGCCTCATTATTCCTTCCTGGCCTCCTGAAATCGGCTTTCATGAACCGATACCTTCTGTACTAGGTGTGCTAGGCTCTTGAAGTCTTCTGATGAAAATCTTTCCTTGATCAGAGCCACCAAACCTTAGAATGCTAACTCGGCCAGCTGTGCATCATCCAGACTTAAACTATAACATCGACTTCTAACATCATGAAACCGCTGGATATATTCTGAGACTGATTCCTCTGGCTTCTGTATTACCGATGTTAAGTCTATCAAACTCATCTCCTGACTCCCCATAAAGAAATACTTGTGGAATTGCTTTTCCAGATCGGCCCAACCTCGAACTGAGTTAGGTGGCAATGAAGAAAACCATGTAAAGGCCGATCCGGATAATGATAACGGGAAGAGTCTAACTCTCAAAGCTTCTACAGCTGATGCGTCTCCACATTGAGCCAAGAATCGGCTGACATGTTCCACTGTAGATACATCATCTTGCCCTGAGAATTTGGAGAAGTCTGGTACTCTGTATCGGTGCGGCAACGGAGCTCTATCAAACCAATCTGGATATGGATGCCGATACATAAACATTTCCTCCTTCGGTCTTAGACCGAATTGCTCTCTCATCACCTCTGTGACTCTTGCTGATAAATCTTCTTTTGAATCTTCACCGTAATAATGCAGAGGTGGAGTTGATAGTCGATTCTGATTCTGATATTCCCTCGGATAATTGTACTCAGGGACAGCTCCTGGATAACTCTGTTGATGCCCCCCATAGTACGCAGTTTGATGATATCCTTGAGGAATCCCATCTTGTTGCCCCCCGGGTATTTGAATCGGCTCCACTGCCTTCTTGATCAAGCTCTGTAATGTGTTCACCAATATCCCAGATTGATCGGTCAACGCATGATGAACTGCTTTATTAAACATGTCTTGAATCGGCTTTTGTGAACTTGCAGGCGATGTATGGCTCGATTCATCAATCAGAACAGGCTTTGGAAATTGTGATTTCTGAATCGGCCCTTGATCTGTCATACCGAAGGATTCTAGACAAAGCTTCTGAAAATCATTGATGTGCTGCTCCACTTGTTGTCTCTGTTTTTCGGTCAAGTCTTCCATTGTAACTGGGATTGTATCATCTTTGCTGACCTCTTTTCCAGCCATGTCGAAGTTCTGTGTCCCACCAGGCGTGCCAAAAACGTGTTGACGCCGAAAATCGCCGGGTGTGCCAAAAAGCTTGCTGACGATCTGGTTCGACGTCTGGTGACACGCGAAGGCCTGGGAGATCTGCTTAGCTCCAGTGCAGGTCCTAAAATATTAGAGGTTCGTAGGCGTGCCAGTCAATTTGACCCCGCAATTGACAAGGAGATGAAGAAATTTGATTACTGATCCAATCGGCTAGTAAGCAGATACAGATTCCTTCCAGCCGATCGCCGCTATGCTCGTGCCCGGGCCCTCGCCTGTACTTGCGCCCGGGTCTCGTGCTCGGGTTCTCGCTCCCGGGTCCTCGCTCGTGCTCGTGCCCGGGTCAGCAGCAATTGCACATCGGCTATCGGCCGATACGGTTTGATGTAGGCTCCTTGTAGCCGATGGCCGATGGCACCTGTGTATCGGCTAGGAAACCGATAACGCTATAGATAAATGGATAAGCTGTCAGTATAACATGTGCATCGGCTAGAAGCCGATGATAAAATAGATAGGCAAAACAGTAAGCCAGCCGACTGCCGAGGAAACACATGTGTATCGGCTAGAAAACCGATGATAATATAGATGACTAAAACAGTAAGGATAATACAGTCGGCTTTATAAAAAGATAACCTATCGGCTAAGCACTCCGATAGAACATCGCATAAAACCTATCGACTCAGCAAGAGTAAATCTATCACTATCAATCTAGTAGTTCAAACTTAACTGATGCAGCACAGATTAACAATATTAAAAGAACCTCGGTGAGCCGATAGATCTAATGCAATCGTGATGTATATGATAACTTATCGGCTATGCATTCCGATAAGACGCTTGCACAGAAACCATCGGCCTAGCAGGAACAACTTATCGCTCAGTTTAGTAGGTCAGACCCAACCGATGCAGCACAAACTGACGGTAAGCTTTCCCCAGTAAACCGATAATAACTATGCACGCGTGATGTGATATACCTGATAGGCCTAAGAGATCGAACCGAACCGATGCAGCCGTAGACAAAGCAGATATATCGTGGTAAGCCGGCTACCATATACCGACTAGAATATCGGACCTAACCGAGGAAGTCCTAGCCGATTGGTAGCCGGGGTAACGAGACTTACCCTCTCGCCGGAGTTCGGACCTAACCGATGCAGCCCGGCTCGAGAAGCAAGAACCCGTTGGTAAAGGGTGGCGATGCGCCGAATTGTATTGATCGTTGAGATAATTTACAAGGTACCCGGGCATACGTATATATACCCCGAGTAATTACAGTCCTAATAGGACACGGCACACGAATTTCCTATCTATAAAAGGAAAACTAACAAGTCCTGATCGGACACGAGATCAGGTTTTCTAAAAATTATCAAAACTACCTAATTAATAGATAAGGTAATTTACTGCCATACTGTGGTCTTCACGGTCTCTTCCCAAACTCGGTCTCCTCTGGATCAATCTTCACCGGTCATCTGTGATTTTCTCTTAACCGAATCTGCTAAAGACCCGTGCCAAATTTTGGTGTTAACACTATGACAATACAATAACGCGGCAGACGAATTGGCAAATATGGGATCCAAGCGAGAGGCGGTCCCAACAGGGATCTTTGTTGAGCAACTTATGGAGCCATCAGTCAGGAAGAAACTGGTGCCAGCTCAGTCGGGAGGCGAACCTACCCCGGCGACAGACGAGGTGCTGCACATATGTCCAGACTGGCGAACTCCTGTTCTCAAATTCCTCCAGAACGACAAACTCCTAGAAGATCGCAGTCAAGCCGAGCAGATCAAGCGTTGAAACAAAAGCTTTCTATTAGTCGGAGAAGACCTGTACCGAAGAAGTGCATCCGGTGTCCTCATGCGCTGCGTCACCACCGAGGAAGGCAAGCAGATCCTGCAGTCGATCCACTCGGGCATATGTGGCAACCACGCCGCATCCAGGACGTTAGTCGGAACGGCTTACCGGCAGGGATTTTTCTGGCCAACAGCAGTAACAGATGCCAAAGACATTGTTCGCAAATGCGAGGGTTGCCAGTTCTACGCGAGACAAACCAATCTCCCAGCCCAAGAACTCCAAACAATCCCCATTTCCTGGCCCTTTGCAGTATGGGGGCTTGACATGGTCGGGCCTTTCAAGAAAGCGCCAGGAGGGTTCACACACTTATTCGTCGCAGTGGATAAATTCACCAAGTGATTGAGGCCAAACCCGTTGCAACAATAATAGCGGCACGAGCAAAGGACTTCATCATGAGTATACTATACCGGTTCGGGGTCCCTAACCGCATCATTATCGACTACGGTACTCAGTTCACGGGCGGCGTATTCCAAGATTTCTGTGAAGAATTTAGCATCAAGATCTGCTATGCATCTGTGGCACACCCGTGGAGCAACGGTCAGGTTGAACGAGCCAATGGTATGGTCTTACAAGGCATCAAGGCCAGGATATTCGACCGACTACAACCATATGCGGGTCGGTGGGTACAAGAACTCCTATCTGTTCTCTGGTCTCTTAGAACCACGGTTAGTCAGGCAACAGGGCAATCCTCTTTTTTTGGTCTACGGTGCTGAGGCTATGCTACCTACCGAGTTACAGTTCGGCTCTCCTTGAGTTCGGGCTTACTCAGAAGACATCTCCAACAATACCCAATTGGTCGAATTAGATCCGTTGGAAGAAGCGAGGGATATCGCAACAATCCAGTCGGCAAGGTATCTTCAAGGCCTACGTCGCTACCACAATCGCAATGTCCGTGGCCGCGCCTTTTTGGTCGGGGACCTCGTCTTGAGGAAAATACAAACCACCAAAGACAGGCACAAATTATCCCCAATCTAGGAAGGGTCGTTCATTATAGCCGAGGTCACGCGGCCAGGCGCCTACCGACTGAAGACCGAAGACGGTGCCCTCATCAGCAACTCATGGAATATAGAACATCTAAGTCCTTTCTATACCTGAGTTTTACATTTTTTTCTCATGTGTACAGTTTCTCTGACTCACTACGCCGCTTATATCAACCGAGTAGTGAGTCGGGGGCTGCATGTATTATATGTGTTTTGTCAATAATATACGAGCCTGTCTTACCTCAGTTATGAAGCCTTACTACGACTGTCACGTTTGCCCGAGTATAGTTTCTTACAGCGAACGATTTTATTAAGTTCCTATAGACTAACTCGGTATAGACTATGCAGTCGGGTAAAACTAATGACAACTGAGTAACAATTCAGAGCCTGGCGGCTTTGCACATATATTTACACATGTTTTCCACGAAAGTTTATACATACCGACTACATGATATATTGCTCTTACAAACCCAGGTCTCGGGTGATTATCTCAGCAGTCGGCCTCGCCCGGGCTATCAGCTCCAGCGCCCCCTCGGGCGTGGTCTCCTCGGCAAACCCCTCCCCGATGGCTTCAATGTCGGCCCTCGGGTAGATTGATTTGATCATCGCCAGGGTCTGGGCTACGCCGGCAATGACATGCTCATTCGAGTACCTCTTCAGGGCACTCGGTGCATCCTCAAGGCGCGCCTCCACTTGGGGGATTCGGCTGCAACTGGTTCCCACATGGCGGGGATCCATCAGATCAAGGAGCCCTTTCACGGACCCGGCGAGGGCCTCCCGTGACTCCCTGATAACCCTTATCTCCTTTGCATAGAACCGATATTGAGCCTGGGCATTGGCCCTGAGGTCTGCTCGGGTCCGCCGACAGGTAAACTTGTTAGGCACAGTAGCAGATGGAATGACTAAAGGATTGGTTAAGATCATTGTCGAGGCGGAGACTTACTCACGTAATCGGCCTCCCACTCGGCCACGGTCTTCTCTAGTCCAACTTTCTCTTCGCCAAGTTTGACGGTGGCCTCTTTTAACTCGGCCTTTTCCCGCTCGAGCTCGGCGATGGCCTTGTCTCTTTCAAGCTTGGCCTTGGCTTCCTCGGCCTCCTTCAGCTGGGCTTCCCTCTCTGTTCGGGTCTTTAACTCGGCTTCGAGGGCTGCATAACAGATTAGTCAAAAACTCAACCTTGCAGCCAAGACACAACTGGGCAGTCGGGAACAACGCAGCTGGAGAAATACATCAAGGGTTCAGTCGGGAAGATGCATTCGGGGGACTTACCTCTAATCTTCCTGGCTTGGGCCCAAGTTTCATCCCTGAGCTGGGTGGTGGCATCCTTCAGCCAGGTTTCCCTTCCCGCGTGGCGCTCCTCCATCTCGGCCTTCAATGCCCGGAGCTGCTCTAATTCCACGAGATGGGGGGCCATTTCGATCAGGATCTCGGTCATCTCCTCATTACGATCAACGAACTTCTGCTCAGGGAGAGAACAAGTCAAGAGCGGAGTCAGATGTCAAAACAGGAAGACCACCGGGACTCCACCGCAAGAATTATACCCGAACCCCCTGGGACCCGGCAATGGCGGCGCGAAGCAAGCCTTCGCGTTCCCTTCTCGCCGCGGCCTCATCGAGCTTGAACCTCTTCGCGGTTCCATCAGGCGCCGTCCAGGTGAACGTCCGGCAGAACATACGCGGAGGAGCTTCAATCCGGGGAAGGTTCGGAACCTCTGGCGGCGATGACGACGACGACGACGATGACGATGACCATGACGGCGACGGGGTCCTGGCCCCCACGTTGGCGTCCCCTGCTGCCTCAGGGGTCGACTCGGGGGCTCCGGCAACGGCCTCGGCAACGGGCGTCGACTCAGGGCTGGGGAGTAACCTCAGTAACCGCCTCTTGGTCGGGCGGCACCAGTGGCCCCACAGTCGGGACCACCTCAGTCTACGTGACTAGGATGGCCACCGGGTCAGCGGGTGTGCTCGCGGGCGCTAACTCGGCTGGGGCGGGCTCTTCAAGGGGAGCGGTCGGAGCGGTCTCCATGAGATCGATATCGGCACGCTTCCTGCATGGCAAAACAGATATCAAGATACTACTACTGCAATAGGCAAGAATCACAGAAGATCCAGAGCAACTTACCTCTTGGAGAACTTCAGCTTCCCACCAGGTGACCCGAGTCCCGGCAGAGCACTACACCCAGTAGTCGGGCTAGTCAACATTGTAGCCGGCAGCGGCGTGGCAACTAGAGGCTGCCCCGTTGGTGGCGTGGCTGACTCAGGCACCCGTGCACTTGGCGGCGCTTGCTCAGACCGGGTACTTGGAGGTGCTTTTGCCGGGCTCGGCAATGTCGAGCTTGGCCGTACTGGTCCCAATCTAGGACTTGATCGCCTGGGCGCCGCGGCGGCGGTGTCCTTTATCTTCAGACCTCCTGCCGCAGCACGCGGTGTCATGGCTCCCTTGCCCCGATACAGAATAGGCTTTTTCCCCGCTCTCTTGAAGTTGGGTTGGGCAGCAGGGGGGCTCCTCGGCCTCTTCTTCGATTTAACAACCGACAACGGGCGGGAGTCCTCATCGAACTCCTCGCACTCCTACAGAAGATTCACTCACATATATCACATAACGCTGGGCAAACGCAGATACAAGTCTACAAGCATTTAGCACAGAAGAAGGACAAGAATCACCTTGGGGCGGGATCGAATGGAGCTATAAGCCGCAATTCGGCGCTTCTTGTCTTCGGTCTCGACCACCCCGCTGGAGAAGTACCCGAACAGGGTCTCACTCACCTTCTGCCTGTTGGCTGACTCATTGCTTACTTGGTCGGGATCGTTCTTGCCTTGGTAGTCCCAGCCGAACGAGCTGTTCAGTCTCAGCGGCTGGATACGCCGAGTCAGGAATTGCCAGGCCACCCAGGGCCCGGTCAGGCCAGCCTTCTTGAGCTCATCCAATCTCGCCAGCAACTGATGTACCTGGCCCATCTCCTCGAAGGTCAGATCCGATGACCAATTTGGGGAGACTACCGGTGGCAAGCCGGTGAATGGACGCAAGGAGGGTGCCAAATCTACGCAATAAAACCACTCCTTGTGCCAGCCTTTCAAGGAAGACTTTAAGGGGATATCAAGATAAGATTTCTCCCTGTCACTCCTCAGCTGGAGGCCAGCCCCCCAATCACATTGATATTATTTTTGGAGGGCTGGGGTTTGATGTGGAATAGATGCCTGAAGAAATTAAAATGGGGTTCCACACCCAAAAGGCACTCACAGAGAGTGACAAAAATGGAGACTGAAGGATGGAATTGGGATTCAGGTTCACCAACTCCAACCCGTAGAAGTCAAGGATGCGGCAGAAGAATGAAGAAGAGGGAAGGAACAAACCCCGGTCGAAAAAAGAGGTGAAAACTACAGTTTTGCCGGATTGGGGATCTGGAACCACTACAAACTTCTAACCCTTGCGCAACGACGAGAAAACGTTGCAATAGGCCCAATTTGGTTGCAAAAGGTAGTTCTTGCCACCAAATCGCGTTCGTTGCCAATGGTTGCAAAAAGTCACGTTGCAATAAGAACTTGCAACCGTTGGTAGTTTGGCGTTGCAAGAGTTAGCTTTTTTTGCAACCATAACTGTCCGTTGCCAAGCATGGCAATAGGGCGTTATCGCAACATTCACTAGCGTGGCAATACGAGCACTTGCCACGATCGCTGTGGTGTGGCAAAAGTATCATTTGCCACGCTTTTTTATTCGTTGCATGAGATGATATGGTATTGCCACGGTTGTCGTGGCGTGGCAATAGTATCATTTGCCACGCAAATTTAGCCGTTGCGAGATACCGTTCATTATTGCCACGACTACGGTGCCGTTGCAACAGTATCATTTGCCACGCAATTTTATTCGTTGCGGGAGATTAATTGTTATTGCAACAATAGTAATGTCGTGGCAATACTATTATTTGCAACGTAAATAAGTCTGTTGCCATAAAGCATATTGCCACGCATCACGGCTCGTAGGCATAGCTTTTATTGCAATGCTAGTAACATTTAATTTTGGTTTAATAAATCATCATTGCAAATCAATAAACCATAACAAAAGCAATTGCACTCACATATATTAATTATAATCAATCATTCAATATATTGCCAAACCATGGAAATAGTAGCTAAAATCATAAACGAGTGTACAGTTCACTCATTATTTGACAACTTTTTAAAAACTTCCTAATATCTATGCAGCACTCAAGAGTTTCCTAGCAGCCCAACATGTCATCGCCTCGGCTATGTCCTCGCTTGATTATGAGCCTCCCACTAAAACCTTGTCCACCTACTGCCAAAAGAATAAGATTGGGATATTAAAACAATATTAAGTTTACTAATTCTTGCACAAAATGTAACGAGATTCAGATATAACATGGTTCTAATTAATCAAAACTATGGAAACAGTGATGTACATATAATTAGTTTGCTATCAAATTCTCTGAATTTTTAACGCAGCAGCAGTACAGTTGATTAAAAAAATCATAACTAGAGTTCTAGACAACAAAAAATTATATTCTTTAACAATACGGAAAGTCCATGAAATTCTCTACATCTTTCTAGTTATTTGTTAAATAAGATTCTACAGTTATCATGGTCGAAAAACACAAACGCCCACTGCTGTTCAGAGCAAGGTCAAAACATGACCGGCTACTTACAAAATTCATAACTCCCAATTCTCCAGGGCTAAAATCATGACCTTTCACGACGACAAACATCTCTAAACCCTCTACAACTTTGGTATTATCAAGTATCACAAAAAAAGGTAAATTACTACTCGGAACAATTCACCCAATCAAAACTGCAAAAGCTGTAGTTTTCAGCACGTATGTTAAATGTATTTCCTACATTTCCTAGTTCTACAAGGAAGGTTACGATATTAGAACAATATTAAGTTTACTAATTCTTGCACAAAATGTAAAGAGATTCAGATATAACATGGTTCTAATTAATCAAAACTATGGAAACAGTTAGGTACATATAATCAGTTTGCTATCAAATTCTCTGAATTTTTAAGGCAGCAGCAGTACAGTTGATTAGAAAAATCATAACTAGAGTTCTAGACAACGAAAATTTATATTTTTTTATAATACGGAAAGCCCATGAAATTCTCTACATCTTTCTAGTTATTTATTAAATAAGATTCTGCAGTTATTATGGTCAAAAAAACACAAACACCCACTGCTGTTCAGAGCAAGGTCAAAACCTGACCGGCTACTTACAAAATTCATAACTCCCAATTCTCCAGGGCTAAAATCATGACCTTTCACGACGACAAACATCTCTAAACCCTCTACAACTTTGGTATTATCAAGTATCACAAAAAAGATAAATTACTACTCGGAACAATTCACCCAATCAAAACTGCAAAAGCTGCAGTTTTCAGCACGTATGTTAAATGTATTTCCTACATTTCCTGCTTCTACAAGGAATGTCACAATATTAGAACACTATTAAGTTTACTAATTCTTGCACAAAATGTAAAGAGATTCAGATATAACATGGTTCTAATTAATCAAAACTATGAAAACAGTTATGTACATATAATCAGTTTGCTATCAAATTCTCTGAATTTTTAAGACAACAGCATTACAGTTGATTAGAAAAATCATAACTAGAGTTCTAGACAACGAAAATTTATATTCTTTTATAATACGGAAAGCCCATGAAATTCTCTACATCTTTCTAGTTATTTATTAAATAAAATTCTGCAGTTATTATGATCAAAAAGCACAAACGCCCACTGCTGTTCAGAGCAAGGTCAAAACCTGACCGGCTACTTACAAAATTCATAACTCCCAATTCTCCAGGACTAAAATCATGACCTTTCATGATGACAAACATCTCTAAACCCTCTATAACTTTGGTATTATCAAGTATCACAGAAAAGGTAAATTACTACTCGGAACAATTCACCCAATCAAAACTGCACAAGCAGTTTTCAGCACATATGTTAAATGTATTTTCTGCACAAGCTGTCGATGGGCCCACATGTCAACCTCAGGAAGGAGTCCAATCCCTGCCATGGCGCCTTGCTGGCGCGCGGCGAGGCCGGGGAAGGTCGAGAGACGACGGCAACGGGACAGCGACGCAGCGCGGCATAGGAAGATGGCGACGATTGACGGTCGCCAGACTGGAGAAGGGGAACGGGCGCCGGTGTCGACGGGGCACGGTTAGGCGGCTCCGGTGAGGGGATGCCGAGGGAGGAAACAGCAGCAGGGGCCGGCGGGAGGATGTTGGCGAAACCGACGAAGAGGGAACGGCGACGGCGGCTGGCGGAGTTGGCGCAGAGCTGAGGCAAGGGCAACGATGATGCAGCACTGACGGCCACGGCAACAACAGGCAGAGGAGGATGGGCGATGATGCCGAAAGAACGATGGCGGCGATGAATCAAAGAAGGGCGGCTTCAGTCCGAATGCTCACCGGCGGTGGGGATCGAAGACGACGGCGGCGAAGCAGAGGCGACGGCAGACCGGCGCTGGCAGCGCGGCTCGCTGGGCGACGGCGTGCACGGGGCAGCGCGGAGGCGGTGGAGCAGGGGCGGCGGCCGGCGGCCGGCGTCGGCTTCCAGAGGCAGCGGCTTCCGGGGCGGTCGGAGCTACGGGTGTAGATGAAGACGACGACGCCGATGACGACCAACAGGGAGGAGGGGAAAAGGATGAAGGTGCCGGTGGGGCTTTGGCTCACCAGGGGAGGCGGAGACCTCGGCCGCGAGTCGTCGAGCAGCGGCGCTGGAGCGGCGACGGCGGCAGCGGCTCAACAGGCGACGGCGGCGGGGAGCAGAGCCGAGCGGCGGCACGGCCTAGCAAGCGCAGCAGAGGCGGCGGCGCTCTCGGGATGCAGTGGCTACGGCGACGGCGCACCGCTGCAGAGCGAGGCGACGCGGCTGGAGAGGCGCAGCGGCTAGGGCGCTGGGCGGCGGCTGGGCGAGGCGGCGCTTTAGGGCGCAGGGGCAGGCGGCGCCGCTATTTATGGGGGAGGATTAGGGCACGGCGGCGGTGGACTGGGCTGGCGCGGCGGCCTGGGCGACTCGGGGCAGGACCAGCCCAAAGAGGAGAGAGGAATCCAGAGGAGGAAGAGGAAGAATAGGAGGGAGGAAAAAGAAAGGAAAAGAAAGAAAGAAGGGGGAAAAAGGAAAAAGGAAGAAAAGAAGAGAAAGGAGAAAAAGGAAGGGGTTTTTGGGAAAAGTTCCAAAATTTGGAAATTTGGAATTTAAGAATTCGCAGAATATTTCGGATTTGGAAATGTAGAGATATTCAGAGATTCGGAATATTGAGGATTTGGATTTTATTTGATAAAATCAAAGGAGAAAAATAATGGATATTTGATAAAAGGGAAATGAATAAATCCGAGTCTGTCGGATTTGGAACTTTGGGGATTTCTGGGGAATATTCATATACCCAAAATAGATGAATATTTTGGGGAATTCGAGAAAGAGAATATTTGGCGGGATTCAGAAAACGACGGATATTTTATCGATCGATTATAGAGGTATCCAGAATAGTATAAATCTTCTAGGGATCAAGGAATTGAGGAGAATATTTTATGGGGACTGAAATAGGGTGTCGGCGAAAAGGGACAGGGGGTCCCACATGCCCTGGGGACGCGTGGGTCATCGGCCACGTCAGTTCCCCGAGGGGTCATCTCTCCATCGGCCCCGGGCACGTCCCCGGGGCGTCATCGCCATTGGCCCCGGGCTCGTCCCTGGGGCGCCGTAGCCATCGGCCCCGGGCTCGTCCCCGGGGCGCCGTCTCCATCAGCTTCGGCCCCAGGGCGTCATTGGCCTCGGGCCCGTGCCTTGCCTCCGGGCGCCATCGCCTCACTCCCTGCCCGGGGCCCACATGTCGGTCCCCGGCAGGCTCTGCGCCAGCTCTCCAATTACCCACATAAATGGTGAGGCGACAGGGCGCCTCCCGCCTGTCTTCCGACAACATCTCCAGGAGACAACTTCTGTCACATCTCTGTACTCCAGCCACCCGCAGCCGAGCGGCAAAACGACCAGCCAGACACCCTCGGCGGCCGAGCCGACAGCACCTTCACACTCCAGCCGCCCACAGCAGCCCGGCATCTTGCCGACCCGACCGCAGCAGCAGAGCCAGGCGGCGACTGGACATCTCTCCGGCGCAGCGCAGTAGGCCGCCGGCATGCGTGGAACAAGACAAGCTGTAGCTAATTTTCCCTAGGTATGAGGCACTGTGGACTCCCCTTGCACGATAAAAGGAGGATCCAAGCCGACCAGGGCAAAAAAAAGAGGGGAAGCTTTAGGATGAGCAACCGCCGAAGCCAGAGTTCACATTAGAGCTGACCTTAGTTGATCAACCCCTCCGGGTCGAGCACTCCTCCTGGTCGAGAGCTTCTCCCGGTTGAGGACTCCTCCCAGTCAAGGCCTTGGTCTTCTACCTCAGCTCGTGTGAGTCTCCTTCAGGTCCGGCGTCTGGTAGAGCGGCCGGGGCCGGTGAACACCTTGTAACACAGCTATACACATTCTCCCACATAGCAAACACACAGGAGTAGGGTATTACGCTTCCGAGCGGCCCGAACCTGTCTAAATCCTCCTGTCCCTTGTGTGCCATCCTTTCTTCCATCGTTCGACCCTTCTTCCACCGGACGCCTCGTACGCCTGAGAACCACTCCCCTGGCCGAACCTCAAAGGGGAGTCTCCAGACTTCCCGCCGTCGAGGTTTCATCCTCCGACATAGGGCGAAAACTCAGAATATAATAATATTTGGAGAATCCAAATATTATGCCAAGAGTTGGGCTAGGTGGAAACAAGGGGATTTAAATAACGAGAAGGGATATTTTATAAAGGAGTCAGATATATCCGAGGAATACTTGAGGAATCAAATATCGGATTAGTCTTCGGGTTGGGAGCTGGAGGAGATTTTCCGAGAACTGGGAAATGGAATATTCCGAATAAAATATTTCGGGATTAGGGAATTGACGAGGGTGTTTTATTGGGACCAGAATTTGGAGAAATCTCAAACGACTGGAGATTTGGATTTATTTTGACAGAAAAGGAGTTTAAGGGAATATCTAGGATTTATCTCAAAGGGAAATATAGATATTTAGAATACAAAGGATCTCGGATTAGGAGTCCAAAAGAGTTCTAGGCTTTCAAAAAATGGATAAATCCCGGTAACTCCGAATTTAGGTTTTTTGAGGTGACTTTAGGGTTCTGGAACGACACAAAACCCTAGAAGAAAAGGGAGTCACGAGTTCACCGATGAACGGAGAGACTTCAAAGGACTGAATTAGAAACGACCGAACAGGGAAAGAAAAGGAATTTTATTTATATTTATTTAATTACTTTAGTGATTCTTATAGGCATTAAAATTAATTCTGTACTCCGAAAAATCGAGAAAATTTCAGAGAGTTTATTAAATCACGGGGGAATTTACCAGAAGTAAATACCACCACGAAACATGAAGAATTTATTATTGATTAATACTCAAACGCTTAAAATACTTCGACAAACCATGGGAATATAAAAGCACCCAAGTATTTATTTAAAAGATTTAAACTTGGGATTTTTAATATTGGAAATTTCAAAATTTTATTCAAACTCTTTTCTCAAACAAAAATTTTCTAAGTGTATTCCTGTATTTCCATTTACCCCATGATAATATTTAATTAAGACGATTTTCAGGGCGTTACAAACTAATAAATTGACAAGAAGCATGTGGAAACTATACAAATAAAATATGGATTAAATATATTAGGGACGACTCACTTTACACTCAAACCATGATACAAACTCCTCCTTGTGTCTTTTATCAACAGCGAGGGCTAATTTCTTCAGCTCATCCAATGCACATACTTTCCACAACAATTGAAAATACGTTCATTAGTACATATATATTTTAATACATTCATTACCACACATAAAAAATATACATTTAAAAATATAGCTACACAGTTATCCATGAGTGACCTCGTCACAGTTGGTTAATATGTAATGCCTCATCCTGTGCATGTCAATATCATAATCATTCTCGAGAGTACTTCCTTTCCTATGTAGTCCAAGGCTCCCAAATATACTTAGCCCAGATGGTGGTTCACTAGCGCGGCGCTTTCATAGACGCTCTGGACGATTAAGCTTGGTTACTAATATTTTCAAAAAAGCGAGAGCAAAATGTCAGGCACTCCTCCTCATAAGATATATACCCTCTGCAATTGAAACCTTCAGGGCACGCTTTGTTCCTCACATAGCCTTTAAAGATACGAAGGTATCTCAACTGGTACATCCATCTATAACACACCGGGCCTCCAAGTCTAGCTTCCGTCAGCAAGATGAATGGTAAGTGCATCCATAATATCAAAAAAAAGAGCCGGTGGAAAAATCATCTCCAGCCGACAAAGGGTCTCCCTAATCGAAGTGCTCAGTTTTCAATTTCTGAACCTCCATCTTTGAACACAGTGAGTTAAAAGAACCTACTTAGCTCGATCAACGGGGTCACCACATCTTCAGGCAATATGTTGCGCACCACTAAAGCAAAAGTTTTTGCAAGATTACGTGTAGGTCATGAGTTTTAAGTCCAGAAAGCTTGCAACCATTGACGTCAACATCTCGAAGATTGCGCGCCGGAGACAAGATGAACACTGGAGCGTTGCCGGCACGGCCCGCCGTCGTGAAGTAGGATAGGAATAGGGCACCAAAGATGCCGTCGTGCAGGGAATTCAGGTCGTGACGACTCGGTTGCCAGGGAGGGGCGCGCCAGACGACACGGCGTGCAGGGAGGTCCGACACTGCTGCTGGCTTTAGGGAACAAGGCCTTGACCACGCTGCTCTCGCTAGGGACGGTGCGCGGGGAAAGAGAGGCGCGAGGGGGGATCAGAAGCCACGACGCACGTGGGAAACAAAGCACGACGGGGAGAGAGAGACCGCGACGTACGTGAAGTAATAGATTAGATCTTTTCCCATACATAACGGGTCTACATTAATTTGTATAGGATTAGCGGCTATTAGAACCACGAAACACATACATGGTCTAATGGTTTGGCGCCTATCTTTTTACTTGAGGTCTTAGTTCGAACTTTGTGGTGGTGTTTTTTTACTTTTATGTTACATTACAAAGTGAGAACCTTGTGTATTGCAACGATGTATTTTAGTGCTATATGTACAAACTTTTTGTGCAACGACCGAAATATTACATACAACGAAACCATAATCGTTGCAACTTAGTGATTCAAGATTTCTTTTTTTTCGTGCTTATAGTATCACTTTTTTGCACGCAAGCGACTATTTAACAACGAAATATACTTCGTTGCGACATAGACGGGCTATTGCAACCATCATATAAAGAGTTGCAATACACCTTAGTATTGCAACGACATTAACTGCCCACAACGCAAATCAAATCGTGCACAGAAATCACTTATTGAACCATTCATAATTTGTTGCGAACACTTACTTTTCGCACGATCTCCATACTTAGGGCACGAATACAATCTTCGTGGCAAAGGAATCCAATCTATCGCAACCAAAAGTGAAATCGTTGCGATAACAACCTTGTTGCATACCTAAATCTCGCCGTGTCGACAAAACAGCGTGGCATCAGGGTCAGAAGTTACGTAGTGAACGCGACTCACCCTTAGCCGGCACCAATGAATCCACCTTCCTAGCTTTGCAGGCTTCAACGATTCTCCAGCAGCTTCAGCCTTGCACGCGACCGCATATCCAAAGTTGGCTCAGGTATTCCCGGTCCGCCGCAGGCATCCGAGCTTTCGGCCATGTTGAGGGTGGAGAGATTTGGGGGGAAGGCGATCTGGTAGGCTAGAACAGACGAAGAGGACTGGGATCGCGCCGAGTTGACGCGGGGAATAGCAAACAACAGCTAACTCGCCTAGCCGAGCAGGAGGTGAAAAGTTGGGGCGCGAAGGCGGAAGACGACAGCGATTGCTGATTTCGCGGGAAGGAATGGATTTCTTTCTCTCTCGCCCGGACACTTATAGAGCCGCTATCGATAACGGGCTGTGCCTAGTCGGTACTCTGGCACCAGATGATCGAATTCCTAACTGTAGCATGCTCCATGTGGGTCCGCCGCAGGCTGAGTTGAAATTTATAGCGCTGGTGCTACAACAGGAGCCGATGAGATTAAGACAGTATGCTCTGAGAGCCTTATTGCTAAAGACATATGTTTGGGTATTTGTTTTATCCACCAGGTCTCGAGATATCTCCTGTGACCAGGATGCACAACTGGTCTTCATTAATAATTGGCGGATGCCAGTATCTGTTTCTTGAGTCACACATGACGCACGCTGTGGATTTATTTCTCATAAAGTGGTACTCGGCCTCATGCATGGCCATCAGTTGCAATGAGCAACGTTATTTTGCCGACATGACGCTAAATGAGTCTAACTCCGAAATAGTGCAACTACTCGGGGGACTATAATAGGTCCTTTCCTGCTGACATGATGCGGACTGATGTCTAATCTGCGAGTGGGACGCATCGGAAGATTAAAACCCTTTCCACGTGAGCATGAACTTGAAGAGTCCATATACGAGTAACATCTTACTCGCAAGACTATAAACCATATCCGACTGACATGAAAGTCAAGAGTCCTATTACACTGAGTGTTCTACTCGGCAAGACTATAAATCATATTCCGATTGATCATGATGCCGAAGAAATCTCATACCAGTAGTTCTTACTATCGAGAAAGACTACCAGGTTAAAGAATTTGACTTTATGTTTAATTATTTACAATTAGACGAAAGTCGGGGCTCACGTAATTCGGTGAGCCTATTTGGCGCACACTATTCATACTCTAATGAAACCCTGTCATACGCCTCGCTTGCTACTAACATGAAGCAGGACTTGGGAAGCAGAGCACTTGGACAAGAGTGCTCGGGAGCAATGCACTCAGGCAATCTTCACCATGGAGGACGAGCACTCGGTATCAGCTGTGATCAACTATGAAGGTCTCAGGGCTACTGTGGAGGCCATGGGCTCGGGTACCTCACCACAGCATATGGGCCACTGCGGATAGAGGATGGGCCGAACCAAGCAGTTTAAGATAAGATAGCACCCGGCAAACTTTGCCTTATACGATAAGGAAAACATAGTCCTAGTCGGATAAGTTTCTATCTCTAAGAAGGAAATCCCTTGGCCGCATCCGGCTGGGATTCCTATTCTGTACCCCTGCCCCCCAGTATATAAGGGGAGGCAGGACGCCCCCTGAGGGCAGGTTCATGAAACCAACACACAGAAGATCATTGATCGACAAACACCTCAAAGGAATACCATCACAATTGGACGTAGGGTATTACCTCACATCGAGGGCCTGAACCAGTATAAAATTCTCCTGTGTTCCTTTGCAATCCATCGGATTTCCCATTGCCGAGTAGCCCCGTGTTATTATTGCCCGTGTAAAACATCGACACGTGGGTGCGTGACACACGGTTGCCGCGTGGGCCCCGGCGGTCAGTGGGAGGGAGCTAGGCGGTGGGCAAGCATGCTGGCGGCTTCGGGTGGCCTAGCGCAGGGTGCGCATGTGGGCCTTGGGCCGATCATGGCGCTGGCCTACGTGGGAGAAGCAGCAGACCGTGGGCCGCGTTGGAGCGAGGGGAGCTGGACTGGCCGGGGAAACGGCTAGCCTGGTGTAGGAAGGGGAAGAGAGAGAGGAAGGAGAGGTCAAGCGGGCCTGGGGAGAGAGAGGGAGAAGGACGGGCCATGTGGAATAGTGACCCTTGTCACTTTCTCCATAATTTGCTTGAGGAATAATTTGAAGATTTTGAAAGGATATTTGAATTTAAAATTCATACTTGAGTTCACAAGATTTTCAGGAGTTCAAACTAGGAACTCTTGTTTGGAATTTTGATATATATATTTGAAATTTAATTTTGAATTTTTGGAGGAATTTTGAGTGGGTGGTAGAAGGAAATATAGAGATGGAATTCAAGGAAGTTTCGAATTCAATTTTAAATTTGGGATTTGGACTTGGGGGAATTTTTGGGATTTTCAAGAATGGTGTTTTTGATGGAGATTTGAATTTTTGGGTGGATAAAAATAAGGGGAATTTTAATGGAAGGCTTTAGAGAGAGTTTTGAATTACAAAATTCGAATTTTGATATTCAAATTTGGATGAGAATTTTGATTGGAAATTTGGGGAGGATTTCAAAATTGACTTATTCAAGGGATTTTGAGAGAGACATTCGAATTCCAGAATTCGAGTCTTGGGGTTTTCAGGGGATCTTTTTAAATCGGAATTTTGGGATTCAAAAGAGGATTTAATTAAGACCTTTGTCACTTAGGTCCTTAATCACACTCACCAAGAGCCAAAATTTTGAAACTAGGCTTTTATGAAAATAATTTTTAACACCCCAAAGCAGGATTCCTATTTTGTGGACTTGACATTCTTGCATCCTTTGAAGGTATTCTATCTGATATGTACTTCTGGTTTGTCCCAAAGGCTGTCAGTGTACTAAATATGAGATACCCCACAGACGTGCACATACATTGGAGGATAACTACAGACCCGTTTCTATAAGGAAACAAACCCCATACATATGGATAAAGTCTGGAGTAGATAAGGAAGGAGTAGGGCTCTCGGCCAAACGGGAGTATGGTTGCAAATAAAATATTAAGCATGTACATTTAGTTGTGTAGTGCGTATATTGTATGCATAAAGAGAAATAGTAGAGCATATGCATATCTATGGAACACTTCCGCTTCACATGCTCCACTAGAAGCATACAACAATAGATAACACGACCCGCGTTGAACACTACGACTGTAGATTGCACAATCCTGTACTACACACAAGTTGCTTCTATACTTTAAATTACAGACAACATAAATAAGAGATACATGCTTGGAATCACTCTTATTTCAAACGGAAGGTCATTGATCTATTAACTAGGTTACAAACAACACAAGATATATATTGTTAATTAAACCTCTTCTCTTCCAATTATCAGTCTACGGGCTAGAGAGTTCTTTGCTGCTAAATTGATGCATAAGAAGCCTTGCGCTGCTACTTGTGCTGATATCAGCAACAGAGCTCTCATGGAGTTCCTCCATACTAATCTCCTCAAAGTAATGCTGAGGGCCAACATTGTAGTTTTCTTGTCTAAGGTTCCTAGATCTTCGTAGCGTCACAAGCCGTGCCGCTACCTCCTTCATATCAGGTCGTTCTGCAATCTTTTCTTTCAAGCACTCCATTGCCAACCTACCAATTTCTTCTAAGATTAAGACATCTTCTTCAATTGCAATCTCCTTATCAAACAACGCCCTCCCACTATTCAGTTGATCATAAGCCTTTTGGAACTCGATAACGAGGCTGTGGTTCTTGTCGTATATTGTTGGTTTTCTGCTGATGAGCTCCAGCAACACAACTCCAAAACTATATACATCACTCTTCTGTGTTAAGTGACCGGTCATATAGAACACTGGGTCTATGTAGCCCATGCTCCCTGCTACAACCATGGTGAAATCTTTGTCTCTAGTAAGAAGCTTGGATGTCCCAAAGTCTGAGATTTTAGCGATGAATTTGTCAGTTAGAAGTATGTTGGCTGGCTTAACATCACCATGTCGTATGGTATGACTTGTGGACGAGTGCATGTACCTTAACCCTTCTGCAGATTCAACTGCAATATCTAGGCGTAGGTCTAGTGAGAGCGGGACTAAACGATTGGCATCACCATGGAGAATGTCTTTTAGACTCCCATTAGCAGCAAACTCGTACACCAGCATTGGAACATCCACCTCCAAGCAGCAACCCAAAAGCTTGATAATGTTATTGTGCATCATTTGAGACTGTATGATAACTTCATTTGTGAAATTCTCCTTTTGAGCTTCATTTACCTCGACTGAAGTCTTCACAGCCACAAGGGTATTGTCTGTAAGTCTCCCTTTGTAGACCTTACCAAAGCCTCCTTCACCAATAACTTCTGAATTGTTCTTTAAGATTTTCTTTAGCTCATCTTTGGAGAAAATCATGATATTGTCCACCTTTTGTAGTACTGAACCACCATTCTTCTTGAAATATTCATTCATTTTTCTCTTTTGAAGCATCATTAGTGTGAAAAGAACAGCAACAACCAGGAAGGAGAATCCTAAACTAATGCCTACAAAGAACACAAATTCATATGAGCTCAGATAAAAAATCCATGAGTTGGCATTACCATCTTGTTCCAATAGAAAGAGAAGAAAATGATCACTTTGATGAATATTATTGACAACTGATGCTAATATTATGCTTGTATATAACGGTCATGTTAGCTCAAGAATTATTTTCATCTGGACAAATATAATACCTTGTTTTTGTTAAATTGATAAGCGTTCTTTATTCCTAATAGCTTTGCTACAACAGGTAGCTAGGTGGGTTAGATATTCATCAAACCAATAGTCCATTAACCTATACATTCCATATTTAAAAATATTCATACATAAATACATGACAAACCTATCCATCATTAAAACTCTTTGCATATATACGTGAAAAATCTCAAATCGTTGACCCCCTATCATGTAGTTTTTGGAGTTTTAGCTTTACCATATTTTAGAAGTCTCGCTTGATATTTATTCGCCTAATTCAAGCTTAATGAAAATTTCAAACAAAAAACTTTTTAAATAAATCCACTTAGTTGTTGTTTAGTTATTTTCTTGGTTTTCTGGTTTTTTGCGTTCTTCGTTGGAGTTCATTTAGTTTGGTTTAGAGCTAGCGTTTTAATTCCCAAATTTCTGTTTGTTCAAGAATTTTATCGGAGATCGTCAACCATGGAATTTTCCAATGAAATTTTCCTTCTCATTTCTTTCTTTTTCTGTTCTTTCTTACTCTATCACTTCCTTTCTAACCGTGTAAGGGATTGAATAAAGAACCGAGGGCACGTAACGATTTTCTCTAGGACCGTCCATGAGATGCGTGTTAGATGCCCTCACTCGAAGGAACGAGGAAAGCTCCACCACCAGCTGCCCTATCCAGCTACCATTCTACTGCATATGTCCGTCCCTCTCTCTACGATTCACTTTTCCTCGCTTATGTGGGGTTGCTAGGAGTTTATTTTTCTGACTTAGAAGTTACACGCAAAATAAAAAATATCATTAGCGCGTGATTAATTAAGTATTTACTATTAAAAACTTGAAAAATAGATATATTTGCTTTTTTAAGATACTTTCATATAGAAAATTTTTGCAAAAAAATACACCGTTTATCGTTTTGGAAGCATGCTCACAGAAAACGAGAAAATAAGCGGCTTAAATAAGTGGAAAAGAATAGGGTGTTAGTCTAGATCTCTCCCTCTACGATCCCTACAAGATTTCACTTTTGCTCATTGAGGCAGCGTTCAAATGTGAGCTAAGGGGGAGAAAAATCTCTTGTTTTCTGTAAGTGCATTTCCCGATCTGTTAAACAATATATTTTTTAAAAAAATTTCTATATAAAAGTTGCTTTAAGAAATTAAATAAATTTATTTTTTAAGTTTGTAATAATTAAAATCTAATTAATCATTCTATAATGGTTCGCCTTGTCTTACATGATCTTCTTCTTCTTTCTTTTCTCTCGCTTTCAAACACTCCCGCTTTCAAACACTCCCTACATCTAGATCTAGCAACCGAAGGCTAGATATGGTAAACCGAAAAGGAGGAATAAGCTTCATCTACACCGGTATGCTTGCAAAAATTTTTGATATTTCAAAGGTTGAAATTTTGTGTCTCATGTGCCACATCAGTGAAATGTTTCAACTGGTTTGACTATTTCCCATTTCTAATCTTTGATTTTTAATAACAAACTTTATTTGATATTTCAACGGCCGAAAGTCAATGTTTTGTCCATGGGAGTAAAATGTTTCAACTTCGATTTGATAGTGTTTTACTTTTTTATTTAAAAAAATCCATTTTACTCTCTTAAAGTATTTCGTTGGATCACTTAATCCCTTAAAGGATTTTTTTTGGCTCAGTTTATCCTCTAAACTATTGAAAATGGTTCAATTGACTCCTTAATAACATTCATTTTTTTCTCTTTATAGAAGTTGTATTTTAAGCTAAAAATTTTTAGAGCGACAGATGGCACCATTATCGATGTTCAAATATATTTTCATCTTTTTCTTGATTGTTTTCTTTAACTTTAAAATATCAATGTGTAAATTAATCTTAGGTGCTTCCAACCTATATAAACAAGTAAGTTGTAATGCAATGCATCTATTATCCTATCATATTTCAGTGTAAAATATGACTTATATAAAGAGAAAAAAATATCGTTAGGGAGTAAAGTAAACCGTTTTCAATAGTTTGGATTGTAGACTGAGCTGAAAAATACTTTATGGGGATTAAGTGCTTTGACGAAATAGTTCGAGGGAGTAAAATGGATGTTTTTTCTTTTTAATTTATTTTTAATATTGGGCTCCACTTCTCTAGACGTTTAGGGTTGGGGTTTTAGGTTTAGTTACTTCGTAGTGGGCTAGTTTCTCGTATAATTAATTTTCAACTGTTGCAATGATGAATTTTTGATTTCACGACATATAACTTGATGTTTCACTAATGATTGGACATCGATGTCTCCTTTTCTCTAGCAACTTTGATAACTTATTATTTCACTGTAATATATCCCACCCCCTTCATAGAATCTTTTAAGGCATGTACATTCAAATTAAATTAAAACTTAAAACGAAGTAGTTGAGTAAATTGCACATCATGCCAAATAGAGTTTTCCTTGTTTCATTTTACACTAAGTTTATTTAGTATATATCTGCACTTAATCTATATACTACCCTACTACCACGCTAGTAGTGGGTACTGTAAAAGCTCCCCTTGTAAAGCATGAGTGGAATTTATGATACTCCTTGAATTAGACCATGTTTTATGAAATTTCTTTAGGTTTGATGAGGTATAATGTGTTAACTGGAAATCATTTCAATACACTTGCATTGGGTGCAAACTGGAAGTATGTGATGAACCAGGTGTATAGCGAAATAAGGTATTACTTTTCATATGCAAATTCAGTTTACTCAAAATAATTTATGTGAAAATGCAACACAATTTACTCAAAATAATTTATGTGAAATGAGCATACCAAGGGCAAGCTGTGCTGCAACAGGGAACTTTGGGCTGCACTCCTGTTTCTTTGGGCCACCGCCACTTGGCTGGTAGCCAGTGTGGCAGCTGCACTCGTAATCTCCTGGGGTGTTCCTGCAAATGCCGTAGCAGGGATACATGTTCCTCGGACGTGCGCACTCGTCGATGTCTGCATATATATATATATATATATATGTATATATATTCCTTCAGACTTTACAGTTAAATTTGGTCTGGAAACAACATAAGACTTCATGTACACCTTTTATCTCAAAAAAGTGGTTTTAATTCTTAGACAGATTAGTAGTACGGAAAAATAATTTCTTAGGTACTCTTATTAATTGTGAGAGCAAGAAATGAGTGGTGGGTCGTGGTGTTTGCTTGTGGCCATTAATATTATATATGCAAGTGAATTTGTGAATATGGTGTTTGACGTTGGTGGCTATTAATATTATATATGTAAGTAAATTTATGGACAGAGGGAGTACGAAAACAACTCTAAATAAACTCTTTATGGGATGCAGAGAGTATATATATAAGTTTGTTATAGATGGAGAGTAAAATTAGTTACCCTTGCATCCTTTGTCGGGATCGTCGTCGTAGGGGTTGCCCTCATATCCACTGCTGCATTTGCAGTAGTATCCGGGGCCGTTGGTGGAGTTAACGCACTCGCTGTTGGCGCTCACGCAGGCGTACCCGGGCGGCTTCTTGTGCGAATCCGGCGCCGGACAGGAGGAGGCGTTGCCGTCGCGGATGGCCCAGTCCAGCCACACCGGCATGGTCCGGTTCAGCTCCATTCTCAGGTCGGTGCTCCGAAATCGGTAGTCCTCCCTGTCGACGAGGAAGGCGTAGTCGCAGGGGCTGAACCCCACCTGGGGGCCGCGCGTCCATGTCTCGAAGGTGACGACGTTGTCGGTGAGCTCCGGCGGGATGTCGACGTGGCAGCAGCCGACGCCGGAACACTTGCCGTCCATGGCGCTCTCCGGGTCGTTGCAGTAGGTGACGCAGCCGGTGTAGTAGAGGCTGTTGTAGAGGCCTTTGCCCTCGCTGTCCCCGTTCTGCGTCCAGGCCACCGTGTTGCAACCGAGGACGACAAACATGTTGCGCTCGTCGGAGATGCGGTACACGCCGTTCTTGTTGAGCTGCACATCGCCGTAGAACCAGCCGGTGACGTTGTCGCTGGAGTTGTAGCACTGGTACGCCACCGGCAGCGTCACCTTCACCTCCGGTCGCGGGTCCACCAGCAGCCTCTGCACCCGGATAGCCGCCATGCTGGTGGCAGCGAGGGTCGGCACCAAGTCGCCGTTGCCGTTGCTGGTATTGCAGGCGATCTCGAAGCCCTCGCTGCGGAAGCAGCCGTGGCCCACGCCAAATGGGTAAGGGATGTCGACATTGCCGCACTTAGCCTGGCAACCGGCGGCAGACCGGCCGGCGATGCTCTCGGCGGCGGACGCGGCCAGAAGCAGCAGGCCAGCCAGTACCCAGGATGATGCCATGGCATCCAAGTTATTATGTATTAAACTATCGATTCCTAGATGGTTCTTGACTAATTTGAAGCAATATAATATATACTTGCTCCGGTCAGGGCATGCAGAGCAGAAATCAACGACCTGTAACTTCGCTAGGATCTGGAATTGAAAAAAGAAAAGGTGAAAACGACCACACATCAATGCAAGATGGAACAAGAAAAGGAAAATCAGACACAACACAATGCGACTAAGTCTAAAGCTTGTGCCTGGCATCGACCTGGTGAACAAGTCTAAGGTTGTGCTTGACCATTTCAGGGTTTACAATTTCGTTTTGTTTATTTCTATCAGGGGTACTGAAATTTTCAAAATATCAAAAATTTTGGAACGATTTTTTTGAAATTTGAACAGATTTTGACCAAATTTGAATAACTCGATCAAACTCACAAAATTTTGAAAAGAAAATGAATTTTTCGGGCGAAATAGTTTCATGCAAGAGGTTCCGGAATTCCTGAAGTTTCGGGAATTTCGTTCCGGAATTGCAAATCCTGGACCATTCTCACAGTCCCAACAGCGTGAATAAAGCAAAGAGAATAGGTGCCACTCTTTTTTCCGATTACACGTAGACTGACACACCACTATACAACACACCTAAGAGTACGGCACCTTAGAGATATATAGAGTAACACTGTTCATCAAAATTGTGTTTTTAGGGATGTATAGATTGAATTTAGTATTTCTCGTCAGTAGAGAAATTGTAATAACAACAATAAACTATTATTACTATTTTAGAATATTTCATCACTACGCAACATTCATCCTATGTAACATCCTGAATTTCTTGTAGCCGTCAAAACTAATGCTAATAAAAACATAAGTTTAAAAATCTGGATCTATGTGTATTAGGCGCCAAGATCTCAATTTTTCTATCATTTCTTGTGACCACCAAAAACTATAACCCAAAAATCCCTCTCAAATCTTGGGATTCAAATTAGACAAATTTTGCAACATGACACCCAAAATTTCTATAATTGGCTATGTGACACCGCAAATTCGTGATTCTGCTGGTGGACACTACAAAAATAGTGTAATTGGCTGTAGGACACCGGACTGAATATTTTATTATATCCGGGCAAAGATTAGAGAGAGAAATAAAAAAATGCCCATTTTGCCCCTAGCCGGCTCCTCTCCTCTCCTCTCCTTGAGCAGGTAGTGGTCGCCGAGCAGGTTGTCGTAGGGTCCCGGCTGCGACCCCGCGATGAGCAGGATCCTGGGCTTGCCGCTGGCGACGGTGGCCAGAAATCCTAGGTTCTGCCTGAGCTAGTGGCGGTGCTGCCCATTCCAGTTGGAGATCTTGAGGCCAAGCGCGTAGCGGCCGACGGCGGCCTCCGTAGCATTGAGTGCAATGGCGTTGTATGCCACGGAGCCCCTGAGGTCCCTGGAGTCGTTGGTGTCGTTTGGGCCGGAGTCGGAGCAGATCTCACGAAGGATGTGGTCGATGTCCTTGATGGCCTTGGCCTCAGCGAGCGCGTCGGCCACCGCATGTGCGACGGCTCTACCAAGAACCAAGCTGCCGCCTGCTACATGCGCGCCGACCCTGCCCCTTGCCGTCAGAAACCACATCACCGCCGTAGTCGCTGCCTCCCTTGCCTAGATGCGTTGTGCCATAGCTCGCATCACCAGGAACGGCACCGTCGCCGCCACTAGGAAAGAGGAGAGGAGAGGAGCCGGCTAGGGGCAAAATGGGTATTTTTCGATTTCTCTCTCCAATCTTTGCCCAGATATAATAAAATATTCAGTCCGGTGTCCTACAGCCAATTACACCATTTTAATATTGTCCACCAGCAGAATCATGAATTTGCGGTGTCCCACAGCCAATTATAAGAATTTTGAGTGTCCTATAGTAAAATTTGCATTCAAATTATGCAATCAAAATTCCCTCTAAAATTTTTTCGAAATTATCTCCTAAATTACAAACACAAAATTCGCATCTATTCTTCAAATAAATAAGCCTCCTTTGAGTTCCTGGATTTTTGAAACCTTCAAGAACCCAAATTAAAAGACTCTTTTATCTCTCTCCTCAAAACTATTCAAATTCAAAATTTTATCTCAAAAGCCCTCCTTTGATTTCCTAGTAAACATTTGATAATTCAAATATTTTATCTAAATTTAACCTCCTTGGCCTCCCTATGCTTTTATCCTAAATTTATTCTATCCCCAAATTATCCAATTTCAATCCATATTTAAATTACCCAAAAATATATCGAAGTCTTTCTCCTAAATTTCCAAGAATAGAGTGAATTCAAATATCACATTTGAATTCAATAAAGTCAAAATCTTTCCTTTGATTCCCTTGTATATACTGAGTTCAAACCTTAAATTTGAATTTCAAATCCAACACCAAATATACAAATTTCTTTTATTTTTCCTTCTCTCAAATTCCCTCAATTATCAAATTAATTCAAAAAAAATCAAATCCCCACTTTGATATATTCCTTGGATTCCCTATAATTTTCTAAATCCAAATATCAAGTTTAAACTCAATTTGAAAGTTTAATTTCCCTTTTAAGCCCTCACCAAATCCAAATCCCTCTTATCTCCCCTTAAAATCCTCTCAATTCAAATAAGGACCTCATTCAAATATTGGTGTCTTGTGCCAAAATGGAGCTCAAATCCCTACCCAAATATTCCCTCCCAATTTTTGAAATATACCAAGTTTGAATTTGGATTCAAAATCTCCCAAAAATGCACTTATGAAAACCCATGAAATTCTAAAGTGTTACTGTTCCTTTAGGCCACCTTCTTCCTCGGCCTAGCCATACTCTCTCTCTTCTGGCACAGTACCTACCAAGCAAGCCAGCCAACTTGCTGCCTCCCACTCCCGCCGGCCCACATGGCCTAACCTCCTCTCCCTCTCTCCTTCTTTCCTCCCCTGCCCGGCCGTGCCCTTACCCCGCCGGCTCGCTCCCATGTGGTCCACGGCCTATTCTCCCTTTCCTCCCCCTGCCTGCGCCCATTGCCGCCTAGTCAGCGTGAGCGCTCATGGCTTAGCATCCCGCATGAGCCCCATGTGTCAGCCACAGCTATCTCACTCTTGCTCGCTCCGCCCCTCCTCGCGCTCGTCCCTCTCCTCCAGCCGGCTGCCCACACTCGCAACGTGTTTGGCAAAATGCCGCCACGCCGCGACGCATTGTGCTGCATGACACCGCAACGAGCCAGCCCCCTCCCGTATGCCACGCACCACGACAAGCTACGGCGCACCAAGCCTCTCTCCCCCGCCCCAAATCCTGCAACACCTCCCCCTCTCTCTCCCTGTTTCTGGCGGGAAACATGGTGCAACGCCGCATGTCCCATCCCAGGAAACAACCAGCTATGCCTCCATCCCATCCCAGAAAAGCCGCAGGCTGTCCCGTACATCATCATCGCTATCCCCTCGCGCCGTCACCTCCTAGGTTCAACGCTGCTGCCTCATTGCAATCGCCATCCTCTCCAAGCTTTTCCGCGCGTCCCGTCCCAGTTTTCCGGCTGCGCCCTTGCTCTCTCCTGCATCATGCAGCCGTCGCCATCGCCATGGCGTGGCCCGCAACCCGGCACCGAGCGTCCCATCCCAAAGGACACGCCGCCGTGCCACCCATCCCCTAGAACCTGGCACCACCTTTTCTCTCCTCCCCACGCTGCGCCATGTCGTCCCTTTGCCATAAGCCCGCCGTGAATCCCTCTCTGTCGCGCATCACCCCCACCTATCTGCTCGTCGTCGCCTTGCCTCGTCTTGCTCCATGCCACCCCATCCCTTGTCATCCCGTCGGCTTAAATACGCCAGGTCAGCTTCCCCTGGAAAACTGGCACGGCCACCACCTCGCTGCCTCATGCGTCGCTACAAATACCTTCCTCTTGGGCACGCTCTCTCTCTCTCTCTTTGCCGCACTACTCGCTCTCTACGTCTCTCTATCTTCCTCTCTCAGTGCCTTCCCGCCACACCGCAATTTCCCGCGTCGCTGCCCCTCGTCGCTGGCAGCGGCCGGACGTCGGCAGACCACCACATCCATCCTGGCCATCGCCACCGCATCTCCCCCTCCCGGCTGCCGCCACCGCCTGCGCCAGTGCCCGGTCTCCACAGTCCCAGAGCCGAAGGAAGAAGATGAGGATAGGAAGAAGAGGAGCTGACAGGTGGGTCCCATCGACAGGCCCCACAACATTAATCCTCTAACCCTTCTCTCTCACTCACAGGTGGGCCACAGGTGGGCCCTGTTCCAAAGAAAATAAATAAAACCGATTTAAATCTCTGAGTCATTGACATCTGGGTCCCACTGCCGAAATTAATCCTCTCTCTTTCCTTTGTCACTAGCACCTTGGCCCCACCTCTAACCAAATATTCCTAGAGAATAATCCTTCCTTTTTCAGTTTACTTCTTTTTTTATTCTAGAAAATTCTTACAATCTTCTAAAATTCATAGTAATTCAACCAAAACTTTGATCGACTCCGTTCAACTTCCTAAATATTTCTAAAATTGAGATCTATCTTATGGCACTATTAGTTTGTTATTGTTGTTGTTGTTGTTGTTATTGTTGTTATTATTATTATTATTATTTATTTATTTATTTATTTATAGGGTTTCTTTAGGATCTCTTTGTGTTGACCGTGTAGCAACATTCCGGATTTTTCGTCGAACACGAGGATCGAGAAGATTTGAAGGCCGTCTTTGAGGCAAGTCGCCATTTTGACCATATTGCTCCTACTTTATAAAATGTGATTGATTTCAAATTGCATGTCTAGTGTGCACAACTAATTTAATTGGCTTCGTTTTGTGTGCAACCGACGGACCCACCTAGTAGTTGCATTACTTTCGATAGGTCATTGATAACCCTAACCTTGTAACTCCACCATAGTGGTGCCGTAATGTCGTTGCTCTTTGAGCGGGAGTTTTATCGCCCCATATACAGTATAGTTTGTCGAAAATTAGAACTTTAGGGTTGGAAAATCCTCCAAAACCTGACTTGTGTAGTCGGTGGGTTTGAAATGGGAAAGATATTTGGTGAAAGTTTGCAATGCGGGTCTCGCCTCCGTGGCTTGTATTCTTATTCGCATGTAAGAACCGATTCCTTGGGAGTTACATCCGACCATATGACAGTGCGACCACATGGGTGTTTATGGGCGTTTCTGGCTAAGTAATTAGTCATCACTTGGAAATCTTGTATACCAATGGTTGTGAAATGCCGGGAATGTAGGAGACAGAGTTGTGGATTCTTACTACCCCTCATGAGTGACATTCTGCCCCTTGCGGGTGATTTTACTACTTGTATAGTGGCGATTGGACAGGTGGAGGAGGCATTACCGGTGTTCCTAGGTAGACGATGGCATGTCCTTTGCTTGATGCTTGGTGTGTGGACTCGACCTGGTTATGTGGCATGGAATCTTCATGGGTTAGCTTTGGAAAAACCTTGTCACGAACTTCTGTTGCTGACGGGTAAACAATGTCAATTTCGTGTCGTGTGGGTAAATCGTACAAACTCTGTAAGGCTTAACTAAACTATTCGAACAACCGTGCCCACGTTCAAGGGCAAGTGTAAGGTGATTCTCCTAGCGTAGATTTGTTTGCCTGTGCTTTGTGAAAAATATTTGTGGTATGAGAACCGTTACTAGAGTCGGTCTTGGTGACTGATAGATGATCTGAGTGGTCCGAAATTGGCCTGTGTAAACCAGGATATCAAGAAGGCATTACCGAGTAGGCTTTTCCGATTGAAAGCGGAAGAGGTATAGGTTGGCTCCGAGAAGAAGCCAAAGGTTTGATGTGTGATGGATGGCTCGATGAGCCAAAGGATAAAAGATGTTGCAAGAAGTTCTAGGTTTCCCCGAATTGGAAAAGATATGGCATGGTTGGACTACTTAAGGTAATGATGAGATATAGTAGAAGGTGAAATGAAACTACTAGTAAACTAAAATTTTGTTCTTTCCACTTGAGCTGTGCAAAGCAACTCGTGGACGAGAAGAGACAAAGGGTCTTTTTCTGACTAGTTTTATAGAAACTCACACTTAGAGCTTTCGAGAAATGTTTTGAAATAAAATGTTGTGAAATAAATCTAACCTTCCTTTGAAGCCTGCATAATCACATTTCCCATGGCTTGACAGTACGAAAATACTCACCCTTCCTTTCGTTGTTGTTTTTCTCTATTTCAAGTTCAGGTTGAAGATGTTGAAGGTTTTGGTTTCGTCCCTAAACCCAAGCCACGGCTTGTGGATTGGTGTGCTAATCGTGCTAAGTTCTGTTGTTGTTGTTTTTTCTTGGAGGTTGCTTCTTTGAATCTATCCGAAGATGCAACAAGGTATAATATATCGATAGATTTGCAATGATTTCTATTTTGTTACAGTGGGTACCAGCTTGGAATCCTAGGACTAGTACCAGCAATCACGGTTCCATAGGGGATGGTTCGTCATCCTCTACAGCACGCCCTATCTGGTACCGTCTTTTACGGTGGTGTCAGGTCGGGGTGTGACATCCTTTTGGTGACTGCATTGCATGCAAGCTGAACTCTGTCTAATAGGAATGGCAATCCTACCCATGATCATGAATTCGTGGGCATGGCCGACCAATTGCCCGAAATCCTAGTGGACAAATGTGGGTATTGTTTTCTTCCCATCGATAAACCAAACCTGACCCGATATATGTGTTTTTAGTTGATTTTAGCCCATACACTATATTTGAACCGTTAAAGTTTGATTTTGTGTTTCTATGTTGGTGAACTTTGATGATAAGTTTAGAGCTCGTTAATTGTGTTGCTCTTTGTTTAATTATATATCTATGGTGATATTACTCATGTTGAGAGAAACCTACTAGGTACCTTGTAACATCCCACCTCCAAAATCCATGTTGGTCTGCTCTACACGTTGAGCGGACCCATGTTTGCATAGCATCTCACTTACACTTTCATACTTGTTTTGTGTAAAAGGGTTAACCCGGAGATACCATGGTTAGAGCACAAAGTCTTATAAGCAGGCACTCACCTATCTACACTTCCAAGGTGATTCTAAACTACCACCACACAACCACTTCTGGGCCACTTGGGCCTAAACCACATCACTACACCACACCACTACTACAAGCTACAAATGGGCTGGGGTGTTACAATCACCCTCCTTAAGGGTTGACATGGTAGAGGCCCATAACCCCCTTCGGTGCAGACCATGACCCACTGCACAGGCATCATATAACGAAGGTTTATGCTCTGATATCATCTGTAACACCCCGTCTCGAAAATTCGCATTGGTTCGCACTATACGTTGAGTGGGCCCACGTTCGCATAGCACTCCGCTTACACTTTTGTACTCGCTATGTATAAAAGGGTTAACCCAGAGATACCATGGTTGGATCACAAAGTTTTATAATCAGGCCTTCACCCACCTAAACTTCTAAGATGGTACTAAACCACCACCATATAACCACTTATGAGCCACTTGGGCCTAAATCACACCACTACTACAGGCTATAAATGGGCTGGGGTGTTACATATCCATCAGGTTGCCCTGGACATGGGGCGCTGCATTCTGCCTGCCAATGCTAGCAGACATCAATTGAGTAGGAGAAGTCGGGCGTCGGGTCTAGCATGGTTTTGCTCTGCTGTGCCTGACCCAGACTATCGCCAACCCTACGTCCAACCGTTGCTGACGGCAATGGTACTTATCATTCGAAAGTAGGAGTAGCTTATTAGATGAAGCCAACATTTAACTTTAAAACTAGAGTTGATTTTTAGGATTTTATCGTAGTCTATTTTTTAATATTAGCTTTTAAACTACTAATACACAAATATATAAAAGTATTATTCATAAATAATTTTTAGTTGTTTCATTTGTTTTTCTACCATAACTCAAGCGATCAAACTCAAATTAGTGGCAAATCTCTACAATTATAAAAATTCATACCGATTTTATTTGTTCGTTGCTGATGTCAGCCTGTGCACTGTTCAGTCCACGTCCGACTCGTGAAGCCAACCCTTCAACTTGGTTCTTTTCCTCGCCCACCTTGACCGAGGCTAGGCCTCATGCAGCTGTCTCACTCGGGGTCTAAACATTCTAGACTTTCTTCTGATCTAGGACGGTGTCTTTCTACTCCATCTCGCCTCTATCTCATATCACTGCCCATGTGCAGGTCCAGATCCGGGGCGGTACTGGCGCTGCTCCTGGTCTGTGCAGTGGTGGCGGCGACGGGCAAGAGGAATAAAGGTGGAGTAGGTCAGGCGGAGGTGGAGTGCTCGGATCTGGCAACGGGGGCCGAGTGCGTGGTGAGCAGCGGCAGGAGCAGGTGGCGCTCGACAACATGTGCTTCAGTGCCGAAGCGAGGCGCTCGACAACATGTGCTTCGGTGCCGCCGAGGCCTGGAGGCTGCCGAACCAGGTCTTCTCTTGCGATCCGCCCGTCACCGGCGCCGCCCACGCCCAAAGATAACGACACCACCACGGCCGCCACTATTGTCATATTGCTTGTGATCAATCTATTGTACTCTTTGCCTCTTTGTCTCGTTGGATCTGAGAATTTAGGAACTTGTGTTTACTGGCGTTCTTTGCTTTTTCTTCTCCTTTTCTGTAATGTATGGTTCGATTGAAAAATATGGCGACCAAATTTATCCACACTTTAATGGTCTTTTTAACATTAATGATTATTAACAATTTTTTTGCTTGTAAGTAAAGCACGGACACTGCTAGTATAAGTATATTAATGGTCATGAATTCATCTTAGTATAAAGAATCGCGACTGTTCTGCCGTCTCGATCTCATCCAAGACATCAGCAGAACAGCACGACCGGAGGTGGTGTGGTGTAGTCGACGTCAACTTTCCAGTGTAATTAAATAAATAATTACCATTAACATCAATTATGTTGTATGGTTGTTGAACGTAGCTAGCGTCCATTAAACGCTATGGATGCAGTTGAATCTCCATGGGTAGATAGCAGTTGAATCTCGCTCTCTCCATCTCACCCTACTCGTTGTCTCCTCCCGTTTCTACCGCTCCATCTCCCGTCTCTCTCTTCGTTTCACCCTACTCACAGATCCACGCGTGCCTAGCCGGTGGCAAGGCGGCTCGGGGCCAACCAGATCCAGCGCTGGTGGCCGCCGAAGCTCGTCTACGCCAGAACCTGGTGGCGACGCCGCGACTTGGGCCAGACCAGATCCAGCACTGGTCTCCATCCCACGGGTCCCCGTCTACGCCAACAGGAAGGGAGGCATGGAGGATGTCCTGTTCTCTGCTCACCATGGGAGTATCCCCAGCCAACGGCAGAGGCGGCGATATTGGAGACCGGATTCTGGTGCCAGAGCTAGGTAAGTCCTCATATATTCTAGTGCTCCTCCTTTTCCTCCTATCTCAATCTCTCTCGAAGCTTCTCTCTAATTCTCAATACAGATTTGGAGACCAGATTATTGTTGGTGGTATGGTTGCGGAAGGATTTGTGTTGTGGATTTGTATTATTGTTGTGGGTTCGAGCCTAGATGTGTTCTGGTGTTATTGATGATGTTAATTGAATATAATTGAATCAATATGACTATCTTGTTCTTAATCTAGGTGGATGTTTTTGTTTCTGATCTGTGGATGTGGATGTTCTTTTGTTCTTGTTCTTGATATGTGATGTGGATGGAGATTAGGGGGACGTGGATGTGGATGTGTATGTGAATCTTAGGGGCCACTGGAAGCATCGGCTCCTTCGAGCCAGCCTCCTAATTGTTTTTACTAGTGGAGGCACGTCAGCGCCGGTTTTGGAACCGATACCGATGCCACCTCCTCATCAATGCCCCAAGAGTACTGCTGGTTAGGGAACCGGAACTAATGATCCTTCCTAACCGGCACTAAACACCTAGTGCTAAATTCTAGACAGAATTTGGCATTGACACTATCAATTCTTTGGTAGAGTAGAGTTATAGATCGAATGTTAGGATTGCTACTAATAAACCTTTTGATGCCCGGTTCTCAACGGGCTATCGGAGAAAACCAAACCAAACCAGAAAGGATGGTTCTCTGGACGGTTTGGGCTAGGCCGGTTTCTCTGTCGGGTTAGACGATTTCGTCACCTAAGCTACGGAACAGAGTAGAGGAGCACGGTGCGAACCTTTGGTTGACGTCCGCCGGCGTGCATGCGTTACGGAGGAGCGACATGGACAAACGATACAGAAAAGAGCGCCTACCTGGTGGACACCTGCAGGTGCGCGCACGCGGAGCAGCAAAGAGGGCTAGAGTACGTGCTCGCAGTCTCATGGAGGTGCGGTGGCGCGGGAGGCAGCGCGGGCGTCGTGGAGCCACGGCGGGGACACCGTCGCGGAGAGACGACGAGGCGGGCAGCTGCGTGCAGTCGCGCGCGCGTCGTACGTGGAGCAGCGGCGGGGCCGCAGTAGATCTCACGTCACAGAAGAACAACGGGCCTGGGCTGGCTGCCCCTCCCTCAGCCGTCAGGCAGGAGCGGCGAGTAGTGGCAGCTTCACAAATCTTTTGTTGGATGGTTCTACTCCACGCTACAAATTTCATAAAGCGAACTTAATATATATGTAAAATTTACCTAAAGTATATACGACAGAGATATAACAAGAATATCTCATAACACTATAAATTGACAAAAACCAGCATTTGAGTCCGAAAGTTGCAAAAATACAATGTACTTATATAAATAGTTGATTACAATGTCTTCGTTCCTCTTCGGACCTGTTTGGCACAGCTCCAACTCTGAAATTCTTGTCCCGTGTAGCTAGAGCTATGCTAAATACTTTTGAGATCCTGAATAATATAGAGTGGAGCTGCCACTCTGCTCCTAAAAATTACACTACGAGGGTGGAGCGGCATTTCCGCCGCTCCTTAGCTCCGCTCCGCGCTCAGAGTAGGAGCTGTACCAAACATTCATGTCTTACCGATTTGCAGTAATTTGCACCGCAATTAAGGCCATCTCCATACCAATTAACCGATTGAGCCAAATCTAATCTTAAAGCTAAATCCCTAAATCCAATAATCCATACCAATGTGCCTCTGACCTGTGAGACAACGATAGGACGAATGGATGACGCAAGGAGGATTGGTGGAGCGATGGTGTTATGTGCCTCCACCTGACCGCCTTGACCTAGGCAATGGACTAATGGGCCATACCTGTAGAGTGGATTTGGGCCGGCTTTGACAGTGGGTTATTCTGGGCCAAAATCGAGGGTGATCACCGCCCCTGGTGGCGAGACTGCTAGGTGCACGGGCTTCATAGAGGAAGATTCCGTTCGGCATCATGTAGCGTTGCACGACAGTGGCGGTATCGTCTCTGCGTCTGTGGGTCGAGAGAAAGTGCTCTAATGAGTTGAGTGGCTCAGACCGTAACCCAACCCAACCCAAGCGTTGATGCGGTTTAGGTTGGGGTGGTTTGATGGGTTCACCTTTCCAGCTCAAATCATGAATAGCCCTAGCTACCAATATGAAGCCTAATTTTGATGATATAGAGAAGAAAACTCTAGATTGGTGCTAAATTAATCATAGGCATTACTAAACCTAGTAATGGGTTGTGGCCCACCCCGAACCCCACCCCAGCCTCATTTCTCTTTATACAGCAGCCCAAACCTCACCCCAACCCACTACATCAACTTTTAGCCTAGACCAACCCCATTGGCTTGTCCGGGCAGGAAGCCTGCTATGACAACTAGCGATTAAGAAACTGAGTGGTTCCTGCGGTAAATTTAGCTTAACTTTTTATTGGTCTATACTTTTTATTGGTCACTAAGTATACTTATTATCATATAAATTAAACAGGGTTTAAGCATTTATATTAAATAAACTAAACTTATATTCCGACATTCACAACCGATAAACTTATATATATTAAAATTCAATCAGATCAGAAACAACTAAGGGTTTTATGAGCAACAAATCTAATGCTTCAATACAGTTATAGCATACATGAAACAGATTGAGAAAGTCAAAAGTCTTAAGCTTTCAGAGTATCAACAAAAAATTAATGTCATTGTATCCAGTAGCTAGAAAGATATGAAATCAAAACAAGTTCTTCATGCAAAAATACTAGCAAGATCTATTAATGCTTAATCTCAACCTTCCTCTTGTGGCATAGCCTATCCAGCACAATGTCAGCATCTCCCTGTAGAAACAAAATGCCATTGTGTTACACTAATGAACATGGGTCAATATGAACCAAATTGATGACATAAAGCGCACAAAATGCCACAATCCATATGTTGTTATCAAACACAGTGGACAACTAAAAACAGGTGCATGTAATGGCAGATATAGTGGATCATTTTGAAAATTTGACTTTAGCTTCAAAGATCCTCTTCCAGATCACAAATTCGTCTTCCTTATGTTGCATAACCTGCATATTGGAGCACAGGAAAACAAATCAAATATATGCTATAATACAATATAATACATATCAAATATCTCGGCTTTACCTTCTTCATCATTGTCAAATCCAATTATCCAATACTTGGTACATTTTAGAGCTTCAAGGGTTCTAGGGGATAGGGAAGTTCTATCTTTACCAAGTAGCCTATAGGCAGCACTAAATGTTGATTCAGATGATACGGTGTTGACAAGTATTGCAAGAAAGTCCCTTGCCATTAAGGACAAGATAGGGTACACAGGAGCATTTCTTTTCCACCACCCCAACGCATCAAAGTTCTCTTCATAATTAGAGTGCACTCTTGGATCTTCTGAGTAAATATCCAATTCAGATTTCTTTGCATGTGCATCTATATTCTATGATGTAAATTGAGCAAAGGTAAGCTCTATATGCCTCTTCCCAAAAAGTGCACCTCCTGAAGAGCTAGAACTAGGCTCATTTGCAAGAGTATGTTCATCACGTTCTATAAATGTGGGAAGTTCATGACTCCTGACAACTTTCTCGTACTCTAAATACTACTTGTTTAATCATGTGCGCAGCCCCTTGATCTTGTATCCAACATTTAGTCCAATGGTATGAAAAATAAAACTTGAGAAAGTCTGACTTTTGTGTAGGGTCCATAACAATAGCTATAAGAAGAACAATATTAGGCTCATTCCAATACTTCTGAGACTTGACAAATATGGCTTTGGCCATCTCTTGCAAGAGTGTATCTTAATCCCACCTTTCATTAAGTAGAACATCACGGATGGCCAATACCAACTTCAAAAGGAGATGGGATGTTGGATGTCTATCCACTGAAAATGCCTGTGTGGCATCACTAAAGGCTTGCAAAAAACCATGGAGAGACTCAGCTTTGTCCCAATCTGAATCACATGGAGCTTCATGCTGTTGCTCATCAGCATGTCTATTGAGAGCAGATTTATACTCCAATGACGCATTACCAATGATTTAGCATTAATCCAAACACACACTATTTTTATTTAAATTACCAATGAATTAGTAGGGCATATTTTGACATCAATCCAAAACGACCCAAAATGAGAGATTGGAGACCGGTGTTGTGAGTGATAAGACGCCGCTGATGATGGAGCACACGGTACTGACCAGCTAGCATACTTCCTATCACAAGTATAGACCCCCTCATCTATAACGGCACAAAACTGTCATCTGTAATGGGTAAACCAGCCGCTATAGACTTTTGGTCATTGATTTGATGCCACATCTGTAACGGCTCCCCACCAGTTACAGATATGACACATCTGTAATAGGTCGAAATGGCGAGCCATTATAGATGAATGCACCTCCTTCGATGAGGTGTGTTTATATGTGACGGCTGGTCTAATGCCAATCGTTACTGATGATGGGTGAAATGGATAAAAATTTAATTTACAGAAAAAGAGTGTATTGAGCGCCAAAAAATCTGGCTTCACAACTATGGAAATTGAAATCTACCAAGGGCAGATCAATCTGAAGAACAATAACTGGAAAAAATATTCAGACACACAAGAGCAATTTAAACAAAGTACAGAGTACAAATTTCTTCTACCATATTGACAGATACACAAAGAATCTAGGCAAGATGATAGAGCACAGCTGCAGATGTACATAGTAAAAATTTCCTCTACCTTGCCGGCCTATGTTACATGGATACTCCGATATGGATATGGATACACGATACGGTGATACCACGATATGCCATATTTTCGTAAACATGGGTACGGGGAAACGCCTATATATGGTAATAAAGAAAATTTAAAAATAATATAATATGAAGTAATAAAAGGTTAAGGTTTTAAATATAAAAGATGTGGCTACTCAATATGAAAGATGTGGTTAAGGTTCTAAATATAACACGGTTATAACAATAACATATTCCCTCCGTCCCAAAAATATAAATTGTATTATTTTTTGCACGATCTTCAATATTGTACTATGACCATTATTTTCTTTCATAATATAACATTAACAACTACTAAATTAACATCGATTCGAAGTATTTTGTAGTACGAATTTAAGGGCAATAATTGTGTGTTACCAAACACATATATTGATAGCTTAGCTATTAGTTAAAATTTATAAATATTGATTTATATAAATACATGCACGTCTTATATTTTGGATGTAGTAGTAGTTAAGTGGTTACTTGATTTAGGCTTTTCATTACTTCAAATATATAATGATATCCATATTAGAAGTATTGGCGAAGTATCGACCAAGTACTAGAGAAGTATCGTGAATTAATTTATTTTTTTGAGAAAATGAAAATCACCGATATGTGTCTGATACATTTCTGAGAGTATGTGATACGTATTTGAGGATACGCCACTTTTTACAAATATCCAAGTAACATGGACGCCGGCGAGTGTGCTCCACGGCCAGCCGCAACATGGGGAGTTGATGCTAGAGGTCCGGCTCTCGGGTTTACCTAACAGTGCCAATGGCGCACAAGCCACCAGATCCTGGCGCAGAGCGAGCTGCCGGATCCGGGCAACAAGGCGGACACGAATGTCTGTGGTGGCAGTGACGGCAAAAGACGATGTGGTGGACGAGCAGGTGGCGCTCGACTATGTCGCTAGCCTCTCCAGATCTAGTGCAAGGGAAATGAGAGAGAGAGGGGGGGGGGGGGAATCGAGAGGAGCAATTAATTTTTCTACACTGACAGAGAGATAAGAATGTTGTAGATATGCCGTACCACCATCCATCTGTAACGGTTCTAAAAAAACTGAGCTGTTATAGATGTCCTTCTGTCATTTGTAACGGCACTTAAATAAGGAATGGTTATAGATAAGTTGACATCTATAACAGCTCCATATTAAGAGCCATTACAGATGACCAGAGTCATATCTATAATGGCTCCTCTTTAAGAGTTGTTACAGATAGGTAATCATCCTTGAGCATATTGTTGACCCATTGTTCTAAAATTATTTTAATTTAAATTATTGCATTTTGTTTTATTAAAATTTTTGCGATAATAATTGTTTTATATAGCCGTACGTAATTCCTTGTTATATCCTTTATTATTTATATATTATTCTTTGTCAACCCTAGGTAACCAAAATCAGTAAGCATTGTGTTCTATATGGGATGCTTACTAGCTATTATAGGTTTATGCTTAGCCCTATCTAATTAGCAACCCATTAGATATTTTACAATATTTAGACTTTGGGAATAACTCTATCACTTTGGGTAACTTTGGAAAATGGCAGGTTTGACTGGACATGGATCTCCTCTATTCAAAATTCCTAAAACCCTGTTTTCAGTTGGGCTTGAGGTGTATGGTTGGTTTGGTTAGACACACCTCGGCCATCATAAGGACTAATCTTCTTGCCTCTGTTGCAAAGTATAAACTATACTACACATGTCTAATGTATAAGGCTTAACCCTAGCTTAGACCAGTCTTAGGCAAAGGAACATAGATAGAGGCGAATGAAGTCTAATTGGTGATAGACGTCTCTGACAAATGAAGGCCATTGGGGTGTCCAGATGTTGGGGCACAAACCATGTCTACCTATCCTAAGGAATCTAGCCATAGATAGGGGTCGGTGTCGATTCTTTTATCTAGGGTTGGGCTAGGTGAAGGGTTTTGTCACGCCTCCCGTCCAAATCCCATGGTGGTATATGGTACGTGGGAACACGTGAGGAAGATGTGTCTTGTGGGTAAAGATGTACACCTCTGGCCAGAGTATGATCTATTCACATAGCCACACCCTCCGTTATGGGCAAGCCTAGCAATGTACCCCAAGTTCGTTGTTTCATCTCTTAAAATTGGTGCCATTGTTTAATGGGCCAATGCTTGTTGGTTGACCTGCTTTGGTCTGATTGGCCTGGTTTAAGGCAGGTTCATGGGGTATCGTGGCCATGCTTAATAATTTGATATTAGACTTAGAATCGTATTCTAAAAATGCCTTGAAAGCGCTAAAATGTGTTGAAGTGCTGATTTGCTGCAAAATAGCCATATATATACTTCCCTTTTACGCATGAGTCATTATTCATGCATTTGCAGGTGTGAATTGTTGAGTACAGTGGTTGTACTTAGTCTTGCTCAATTTTTCCCCACCCAGATGAAGAGTTCCTTGGAGATGAAGGCTTCAATGTCTATCTCGCACCTGTCCTCAAGTGCCTGTGGCCCTAGTCGCCTGTCTGCTTAGCTAGCCGTTTTATTTGTTGATCTTTGCTTTATTCAGCCTTTGGTCGACCATGTAATAAATACTCTATTTACGCTTCCGCTCATGTACTCTACTATTTATCAACTTTGTATTGTGTACCTCCCCCCCTAGGACGAGGATTAATACACTTGCGAATGGAAAATGGTTGTGTATTTTCTGGATGCTACAAGTTGATACCAGAGCCTCCTTGATCCGAGGATGAGCCAGTTGACCCCAGCCATTAGGAAAAAGTATTTCTAAAAGAAAAGGATCTACCTTATTTGTGAAAACTTTGTATTCAATCTTTTCCTACTTGATTCTTTGCAAAATTTTGGTTACTGACTCTTTCATATCTTTTAAAGGTTGTAGATATCACCTCCCCTCACCCGTCGCGGCTTGGGTTCCCAGGGCTTTGCCATGGAACTGCACTTCCTCCACATGGCCTTGGGTTATACCCAAGAAGTGGAGTACACTGGTTCACAAGTGCCTGCAGTCAACGGTGATGATGACTCTCCCTGAGCTGCTTGGGAGGTCACTACCGCACTCCTCGCCGACTCCTCCCATTGCACTTTGCCACTCACTACGGCAGGAGGAGACACCTTTGAGGCAGCTTGCCAGAATGCTGCTCTTCTGGCAATAGGCATACTTCACCAACGCTACCAAGGCAAGCTACAGCACACTCCCTTCCGCTATCAACCTCGCCGTTAGGACCCTTCCGTGTTCTTCAACTTTCAAGGGACCGATAGGGAGGATGACACCACAGTCGTGCATCTGGCACACATGGTGGCCACGTGTGTCACGACCCACGTCGACTTCCACTAGCTCGTGTGCCATGGAATAGTGTAGAACAATATGAAGATTCTGGACCTTTGCTAGGAGAACCTGACGCTCAAGAAGGAGTTGGACGCCATGTGTAGGATCGAACACAAGAACCAAGCCTGCAGGAACACCAAAAACCAAATTTTTTGCGGAATAAAAGATACCCTCAAACCTGGATGGAGTGCACCGGTCAGACCATCTCTGTTGCGCCGGTCTGACCGTCGTATGTCCACCAGTAGAACCGCCGCCGCGCTCTTGTCGGATGAACCGTTGGAATTCAGAAGAATACACACCAAAGATGCTCTTCAAAGTAGATTAACTTTATTGCATCAAGATGTGTTTACAAAGTGCATACAAAGCACTCCTCTCTCTCAAAACTAAACCCTAACTTTTCTTTCTTCTAAAAGTTATACTACCAGGGCCTCAACCCCTCATCTATTTATACCTCAAACATCCTACACAAAATAGGAGTAGAACTCCTAGTTCCACTAAGACTCAAACTTTCTATTACCAAATCTAATTACAATTTACCAAATTAAATTCTCCTTTCCGTAGCCAACTCAGACTCCCTCCCGCGCAGGAATCACTGTAGCACTCCGACACTGTAGCGCGAGTCCGACACTGTAGCAGCGAGTCGGATTACTGTTGCACCGCTCGTATTACTGTGTCAGTCCGATTTACTGTAGCAATAACCGAGTACTGTAGCAGCCTCTCTCCTATTTTCTTTTCTCCGAATTTCTCCGTGATTTTTTCAGCGCTTGCACACACGACTTGTGAAGCCCGTTACGAATACCTCCCACACGGTGTCCAGCCACCGTGTGCCACCTTGTGTCCAACCTCGTCACCCGGTATTCTTGACCGTTCTGGACCTCGACTCCTTCCTGAGTTTTGTCCTGATCCCACCGTTGACTGATGTTGACTACAAGATAAACTGACTTTAGTCCAACCTTGTCACATGGCATCTCGACCGTGCTAGACCTCGGCTCCTCCCTAAGCGTAGTCCCGGTCCTCACCATTGACCAAGGTTAGACCTCAAGTCACCTGCACACCCATAAGAAAACAAACCGTTTCTGGGCACAGATATCGTAACCTGACCCACATTAGTCACACACTCACACCAATATTCACAGTTATTTTCAAACCAAAGTTCATTAAATAAATCATTCGCAAAGCCAATTGTTCAGCACAAAATATTAATCATGACAATGATTCTACAATCTCCCCCTTGATGAACACATTGGCAATATCTCCAAAATATAAACTGATGTTTGTGAAAAAAAAATGAAAAGAAATACTCTCCCCCTTTAAAAAGAAAGAATTTCTCCTCATGATGCAATTTAACCAAGCAAAAAAAAATCGACTATTTTTAAAAATCGAAATTTTTATTGTGTATATTTCTCCCCCTTTGACATTGATTTCATCAAGAAAAAATGTGGAAACTTTGTTTACTTAGAGCAATCCTAAGACATGTGTTGCAAGATAAGAGAAATAAATTGCTCAACTAGATAACAAGCACGTATTAGAGTATAAACATGAGACAAAGATATAACATTTAAGATCAAAACAACATTAGAAATATATGATTTCAATGATTTATAATGCAATACATTTACTAGTATACAGATTGAACAAAATACCCTTATACTTAGTCAAGTTGAATAACACATTCTTTCTCAAAAATTTTGCTCAAAAGAGAATATATATTTTTTTCTCTCTCTTTTTTTTCAATTTATTTCAGGTACGTCCTTGTCGTGAATACTGTTTCCAAGGATTCGGTACCCATTTTTTATCTCTCTTCGGATACGTCCTTGTGGTGAATACTCTTGCCAAGGATTCAGTATCCATTTTTTTTTCTTCGGATACGTCCTTGTGGTGAATACTCTTGCCAAGGATTCGGTATCCATTTTTTTCTCTCATAAAGTAAAGACATTTTTGAGCATTTGAGAAATGAAAATTCAACAAAGAACAAATATAAGCATAAATTATTCAAACTTAGCACTAGTTTTAATATTGCATATTTATTTAATTCAAATAAAAGAATTTAAGTGTCATCCATCATATCCCTTAAAAGTAACATCAAGGACTCATATAAATACTAAAATCCATAAAAGCTATACTAGAGACCAATAAACTTTAAGTATCTTGCTAGCAAGCAAAAGATACACTCATAGTAAAAACAAAGCTCCACTTTTTCATCTTTTGATTTATGCTTTACTCCCCCTCAAAACATACCAAACGGATGAACTACCCCCAACTCTCCTCGAAGAAAAGCAAAACGAGAAGAATCTAAAGGTTTTGTAAAAATATCCGCCAATTGCAAATTTGTATCAACAAACTGAAGTATAATATCCCCCTTTTCAACATGATCCCTTAGAAAATGAAAACGAATGTCAATGTGCTTAGTGCGTGAATGTTGTACCGGATTTTTAGCAATGTTTATAGCACTTGTGTTGTCACAAAAGATTGAAACTTTATCAAAACTTAAACCATAATGTTTCAAAGTTGAAATCAACCAAAGAGTTTGTGAACAACAACTTGCAGCAGCAACATATTCAGATTCAGCAGTTGATTGAGCAACATTAGATTGTTTTTTAGAAGACCATGCAACAAGAGAAGTACCAAGAAAATGACATGTACCACTTGTACTTTTTCTATCTATTCTACAACCTCCAAAATCCGCATCCGAAAAGGCATGTAAACTTATAGAAGATGAACTAGAATACCATATCCCAAATTCAAGAGGATGTTGTAAATACCTTAAAATGCGCTTGATGGCTTGACGATGTGACACACGAGGAGAAGCTTGAAATCGAGCGCACAAACACACAGCAAATTGTATGTCTGGCCTTGATGCAGTGAGATACAACAGCGATCCAATCATACTTCGATATTCCTTTTGATCAACAGCCTCGCCTTCTTCGTCTGGATCCAGAACAGTAGTAGATCCCATTGGTGTTGAAATCGGCTTACAATTCTCCATCTCAAAACGTCGTAAAAGATCTTTTGTGTACTTTGTTTGATGTACAAATGTTCTGTGTGCTGTTTGCTTAATTTGCAATCCCAAAAAGTAACTCAACTCTCCCATCATACTCATCTCAAACTCCCTGCTCATTGTCTCAGAAAATTCTACAACCAAAGCATGAGAAGTACAACCAAAAATGATATCATCTACATAAATCTGAACGAAAAGTTGATCATTATCACGCTTTAGAACAAAGAGAGTTTTATCCACTTTTCCCATTTGAAAACCCTTTTTAAGCAAGAAATTTTTCATCTATCATACCATGCTCTAGGTGCTTGTTTTAAACCATACAAAGCTTTAGACAATTTAAAAACATGATTTGGAAATTTTGAATCTTCAAAAACCAGGAGGTTGTTTAACATAAAACTTCCTCCTGTATAAAAACCATTTAGAAAAGCACTTTTAACATCCATTTGAAATAATTTAAAGCCTTTTGAAGCAGCAAAAGCTAACAAAAGTCTAATTGCTTCAATCGAGCAACTGGAGCAAAAGTTTCATCAAAATCCAAACCTTCAATTTGAGTAAAACCTTGTGCAACAAGCCTAGCTTTATTTTTCTTACTATTAAACCATCCTCATTTTGTTTGTTTTTGAAAAATCCATTTAGTTCCAATAATATTATGACCAGGAGGTGGTTCAACTAAGGTCCAAACTTTATTTCTTTCAAAATTCTCAAGTTCTTCATGCATGGCGTTAATCCACGATTCATCAGTTAATGCATGTGACACACTCTTGGGTTCGAAAGAAGCAATGAATGCAGAATGAGCAAAGAAATCAGTAGATATCACCTTAGATCGTGTAGTACGTTCATGTATGTTACCGATAATTTGTTCCAGAGGATGTTGACGTTGAATGTGCAAAGGAGCAGCAACATCATGGGTCTAAACCTGAATTGTCGAAGTTGCTTCTGGAGATCCATCAGACTCGATCTGGCGTGAACCCGAGCTCTCTGGACCCTCCCGGTCTAACCGGCTCTCTGCCTCCGGTCGGACCGTCTGGTTACCATCGGTGGGACTGATTTGAAGGCTAGTCGGACCTGCCACCCACTTCGACCTCTTCTTCTTCGTCGCCGCTTTCATCTTCAAATATGCTTCCATCCTCCCCCTGAACCTGTGATAAAGTACCTGCAATTTCTGGTCTAGTACCCGGACTAGCCTCATCAAAAGTAACTTCACAAGTTTCTACAATCTTGTTAGTTTCCAAAACAAACACACGGTAACCACGAGAGTGAGCGGAATATCCAAGAAAAAATTCCATCAGTTGAACGTGCCTCAAATTTATCCAAATTTTCCAGATTTTAACACAAAGCACTTACATTCAAAAACACGCAAATGTGAAACTCTAGGTTGATGGCCAAAGCGAAGTTCAAAAGAAGTTTTTCCAAGTTTAGATCTCAAGAAAACACGATTGGAAATATAACAAGCTGTATTAATAGCTTCAGCCCAAAATTTTCTTGGAGTGTGATATTCATCAAGCAAAGTCCTAGCCATCTCAATCAAAGAACGATTTTTCCTTTCAACAACACCGTTTTGTTGAGGAACACGTGGAGAAGAAAATTGATGCTCAAGACCTTTTTCAGCACAAAATTGTTCAAAAGAAGCATTTTTAAATTCTCCACCATTATCACTTCTAATCATTCTCAAGGATCCAGGAAGTTCAAGAGCCAAACGAAGATATAAGTTTCGAAAATGATCAAAAGCTTCATTTTTAGTTGTCATAAAATAAACCCAAGAATATCGAGAATAATCATCCACAATAACCAAAACATACCACTTTCCTCCGACAGATTGCACTCGAGCTGGACCAACAGTGTCCATATGTAAAAGCTGTCCTGGTGCATCAGTCATTACAGAAACAATTGGGGCATGTGAAGAAGCAACCATCTTAGCATGGCGACAAGGGGAACAAACCAAATCAAGATCCTTTTTGAGTTTTGGCAAACCACGAACAAAATCCGAACCACTAATCCTAGTAAGATGATCAAAACCTATATGTCCAAGTCTACGATGCCAAAACATTAAATCCTTTGATAATTTTGCAACTAGACATGTAATCTCAGAAGAAACACAATTCTCAAAATCAGCTTTAAAAACTCTTCCATAACGAGAAATTCCCAAAACACAAGATCCAGAAGAATCAAGAATTTTACTTTCAGATTTCTTAAATCTAACTTCAAAATCCTCATCAATTATTTGAGAAACTGAAAGCAAATTGTATTTCAAATTTTCAACCAAAGCGACATCTTTCAAGGTAAATTTATCACTTACCTTAACCGATCCTGAAGCAAGAATTGTACTTGTAGAAGCATCTCCAAAGATAATTGATTCCGTCTTAGATGCCATTTTGAGGAAGGAGAACCAATTTTTATCACCAGTCATGTGTCGCGAACAACCGGAGTCCATTATCCACACGTTCTCCTTCCGTGCCGTAAAAGCCTACAAACACGCAGATGTCGATGCCTCAGTACTGGGGTTAAATAAAAGAAATTTAGGAATCCAGCACTGAGACATACGACTAGATGAACCAATAGGTATAACCGTACGAGTAAAACCAGTACCATATTTATTTTTCATAAAAACTAGCTGAGTCCGGTCTGACTGGTAGTAGTACTGCGGTTGGACCGCTGGCTGGTCTGATCGGCGTCTGTATGTCGGTTGGACCGGAGCTCTCAAAACAGTACGCCTTTTCTGCCACTCTAATTTTGCAAAAGCAATTTCTCTTTCTTTTTTCTGTTTACGAGCAAGTCTAAAGCAATAACCAACCAAATGTCCATCTTTTCCACAAAAAGTACATGTATACTTCATACGAGAAGATGATTTTGAAATTGAAGGTTTTGCAGTAGAAACATCTTGGTTTGAAGAAGAAAGAGAAGACATAATTCCAGCAGATTTGAAAATAGTTTCCTTAGGTTCTGGTTTTGTCAAAATTTCTCCATTGTTTGTGACACTCAAAATAGAAGGTTGATGATTAGTAAAATAAGCATGTGGATCAAAACCTAACCCTCTATTATGTGTGCTTACTTTTGATTGATCTAAAATCATGTTAAGTTTCTTTTTACCATCAGAAAATCGTTCCAAGGAACTTTTTAAATAAGAAACTTCTTTTGTCAAGTTAGCACATTTTTCACAATCTACTAAAACTCCTTTTTGTTTTTTACAGTTTGAACAAGAAATTATCTCATGAGTTTTCACAATATTCTCCATATACTCAACACGACCAAGAGCATTTTTTACTTTTATCTCATTCAAAGAACATGTTGAGCAAGTTTTAGAACTTGAAATCTCCTTGTGTTGTCTAATTCTTTTAGCACATAAAACATTGAACAAAGAACTTGCACCAAAAGCAACTTTACATTTTTTTAAAAGATTTTTTGTCAAAACTAACTCATTAGTAATACGAGAATGTAAAACAAGACTAAGAGCCAAAGAAGTTTCAAAAACTTTTGTTTTCTCAATTTCAGATTCTAATCTCAAACAGTTATTAGCATGAACATCTCGTAAAGAAGAAATTTCAGAAAATAAAACTTCACAAGATGTACAATTATCATCATCAGGAATTAGAGATTTTAATCTAGAAATTTCAGCATTAAGAGATTCAACAATAAAGTTATGTTGTTTTATCTTTTTCTCATATTTTTGAATCTTAAAGCCAAGAGAAACAATTATATCTTGAAAAGATGTTACCTCAATGTGTTCGTTATCAGAATCAGACTCTCCAGATGTTGATCCTCCACGAGCCATGGAGAAACTCCATTTAAAATATAATTGCGAGCTTTACAATTATTTTCAAAATCCAATTTATTAGCTGTAGTAATCTCTTCAGGAATAACATAGGGTTTTGAAACTTTTTTCCAAATGTCAAAGCCTTGGGACATAATATAAGATTGCATCTTTTTGCACCAATAAGGAAAATCAACTCCATCAAAAATATGCGGCTTGGTTGAAAATCGGTCAGGTATGGCTAAATCTCAAGATCGGTGAAGATCAAAAAGAGAAAACAAGGCTCTGATACCACCTGTAGGATCGAACACAAGAACCAAGCCTACCAGAGGGGGGTGAATGGCAGGAACACCAAAAACCAAATTTTTTGCGGAATAAAAGATACCCTCAAACCTGGATGAAGTGCACCGGTCAGACCATCTCTGTTGCGCCGGTCTGACCGTCGTATGTCCACCAGTAGAACCGCCGCCGCGCTCTTGTTGGATGAACCGTTGGAATTCAGAAGAATACACATCAAAGATGCTCTTCAAAGTAGATTAACTTTATTGCATCAAGATGTGTTTACAAAGTGCATACAAAGCACTCCTCTCTCTCAAAACTAAACCCTAACTTTTCTTTCTTCTAAAAGTTATACTACCAGGGCCTCAACCCCTCATCTATTTATACCTCAAACATCCTACACAAAATAGGAGTAGAACTCCTAGTTCCACTAAGACTCAAACTTTCTATTACCAAATCTAATTACAATTTACCAAATTAAATTCTCCTTTCCATAGCCAACTCGGACTCCCTCACGTGCAGAAATCACTGTAGCACTCCGGCACTGTAGCACGAGTCCGACACTGTAGCAGCGAGTCGGATTACTGTATCAGTCCGATTTACTGTAGCAATAACCGAGTACTGTAGCAGTATCTCTCCTATTTTCTTTTCTCCGAATTTCTCCGTGATTTTTTCAGCGCTTGCACACACGACTTGTGAAGCCCGTTACGAATACCTCCCACACGGTGTCCAGCCACCGTGTGCCACCTTGTGTCCAACCTCGTCACCCGGTATTCTTGACCGTTCTGGACCTCGACTCCTTCCTGAGTTTTGTCCCGATCTCACCGTTGACTGATATTGACTACAAGATAAACTGACTTTAGTCCAACCTTGTCACATGGCATCTCGACCGTGCTAGACCTCGGCTCCTCCCTGAGCGTAGTCCCGGTCCTCACCATTGACCAAAGTTAGACCTCAAGTCACCTGCACACCCATAATAAAACAAACCGTTTCTGGGCACAGATATCGCAACCTGACCCACATTAGTCACACACTCACACCAATACAACAACAACAACAACAACAACACACTCACACCAATATTCACAGTTATTTTCAAACCAAAGTTCATTAAATAAATCATTCGCAAAGCCAATTGTTCATCACAAAATATTAATCATGACAATGATTCTACACCATGGAGGACAAGATGCGTCAGCTCAAGATTGCCTAGGGTCAGATTTGCTGCCCCAAACTCTGTCGCGTCTGCCGCAGCATGAAGATCACCACGCGCAAGAGCACCTCTAGACCAGCCATCATCCACCAATCTCTCACGAGGCCAGGTTTTTTGAGCAGTGCCGGGCTGATCCAGAGCCTTTTGTTCCTCAGGAGGATGGCGCCTTTGGCAGTGGCAGCACCGATGACGTCTTGATGATCACCCTCTACCCAGTGCTAGTCTTTCACAACAGTAGACACGTAGTGTTAGACACGCTTGTTTTTCATCATTTATCTTATAAGGAGTTTTTGCCTAGTGTGTCCTTTTTGGGGGTATGGTTATATCGGTCTGTTGTGATATAGTCTTACCTATGTGATGCTAAAACTATTTGAACACCTTAAGCAACCAAAATTGTATCAATAAAATTTAAATAAGTCGGTTTAAGCTGTTGTCTTAGCTTGACCTCTTCCTCCCTTTTTTCCCTTCTCTTTGGTTTATTTTAGCTACAACAGATAGTGAACACAAGGACGACTATTAACAACGAGGACAGAGCGCAACAGGAGGGGAACAATGAAAGTGCCCAGAACCAGGAGAACCCCAACCTCCTCCACAGCCCAACATGGATAGCCCCATCCTCACTCAGATCCTTAAATAACAAGCCAATATGATGGCAGTTTTTCTCCATCATATCTAGAACCCACCCGTAACCGCAACCCACATTCCACCGCCTCCACCACCGCAGTCCAGGCTCAGTGAGTTTCTCCACATTTGCCCACCCACCTTCTCCAGTACCACCAATCCCATGGATGATATTGACTAGCTCCACGCCATCAACAAGAAGCTTGACATCATATAGTGGACTGAAACAGAGAAAGTCACCTTCACTGCTCAACAACTCCAAAGGCCCGCTTCTGAATGGTAGGATCATTTTTAGGTAACTCAACTCGCCGGGCAACCAATCACCTAGGGACGTTTCACTTCTACTTTTCAAAGAACTCATGTGCTAGCTAGTGTCTTGGTGTTGAAGAAACAGGAATTCACAGACTTGAAGCAGACAACCGCTTCATGACTGAGTACCTCCATGAGTTTAATTGGTTGGCCAAGTAGGCATCGAAGGACGTGTCTGAAGATAAGGACAAACAGGAGAAGTTTCTGGCTGGACTCAACCCGAAGCTGTCTGTCCAATTGATCGCCAGCGATTATGTGGATTTTCAGTGACCCGTGGACAAGGCCATCCGCCAAGAAGCTAAGCATAAGGAGATTAACGCTATGGAGCGTCGTATGGCAAATTTCAAGGCACAACAGGGACCAAGTCAGTGGCTTCGCTACACAATTCCCTATCGGGGTGGATCTTCCTCGATTCCCTGAATCGCCAGACCCCGCAAGCTCGTCCACAATATGTCAGCAGGCCAGCACCTCAATAGCAGAACACCCTAGCTCCTGGGATGCCAACTTCTGCTCCAGCACCGGCCTCTGGGGGAAATGTCGGCAGGGATAGCAGTGGAAATGTTCTCCTCTACTACAACTGTCAAGAGCATGGGCACTTCGCCGACAAATTCCTGAAGCCCAAGCACCCTCAAGGACAAGAACCTCCTCGTAGCAACAACTGCAACAACTCGACCAGAGGACGTGTCAACCACGTCACAGCGGAGGACGTTCAGGCTGCTCTAGACGTCATTCACGATACGTTCCCAATTAATTCTGTACCTGCAACAGTTTTATTTGATTCTGGAGCAACACATTCATTTATATCTCGAAGATTTGTGGGGAAACATGGTTTGAGAGTAGAACGTCTTAGAAATGCTATGGTAATCACTACCCCCGATGGTCAAATGCCAGCTCGGCATTTTTATCCCTCAGTGTCCATAGAAATCCAAGGGGTTCCTTTCTTGACCAATTTCATACTTCTGGACACTAAAGACCTAGATATCATTCTTGGGATGAATTGGCTTACCCAATTTCAAGGTGTGTTGGATTGTGCCCAGAATGGTCGCCTTGAACAATGGTTCAGATTAGCCTGTGGCATTCTATGCTCAACCCACTCAGACTAGTCAATAGGTCCTTAACCAAATCCTCCTTGAAGAAATCCCAGTAGTGAAGGAATATCCAGATGTGTTTTTGGAAGAACTACCAGGAATGCCAAAGAGAGAAATTGAGTTTCGGATTGATTTGGTACCTAGAACCACTCCCATCTCCAAAAGATCTTACCAGATGGCTGCCAATAAGTTGGCAGAAGTGAAGAAACAATTGGAAGAATTAAAGGGAAAAGGGTATACTCGCCCTAGCACATCACCGTGGGGAGCTCCTATCATCTTTGTGGAGAAGAAGGATAAAACCAAGAGAATGTGTGTGGACTATCGTGCCCTTAATGAGGTCACCATCAAGAACAAATATCCACTATTCAGGATAGATGATCTCTTTGATCCGCAAAAAGGAGCTAAGGTATTCCCTAAGGTCAATCTCCGATATGGGTATCACCAATTACCGATCAGCGAAAAGGATATTCCCAAGACGGCCTTCACAACCAGACATGGACTATACAAGTGCACTGTTATGTCCTTTGGATTGACGAATGCTTCCGCATTCTTCATGAATCTGATGAATAAGATATTCATGGAATATCTGGACAAATTTGTGGTGGTCTTCATCGACGACATATTGATTTACTCCAAGTTACAAGAGGAACACGAGCAACATTTCTGGTTAGTGTTGGAGAAGCTTCGAGAACATCAACTCTACGCCAAGTTCAGCAAATATGAATTTTGCTTGCCAGAAGTGAAGTTTCTAGAACATGTCATCACCGCTCAAGAAGTTGTTGTGGATCCCACCACAGTTGATTCTGTCAACAATTGGAAGCAACCTTTGTACGATGAGTCAAAAGGTGGTGACAAGGAGTTCATAGTATTGCGTTTAGTACTTGAATTTTTGATATTGAAGGCCAAGAACGGTTGGTCCGATAGCAGTTTCAACAATCTGTTGGGTGTCTTGAAGAGGTTGTTGCCGAACCGTAACTCCCTGCCAACCAACACATACCACGTGAAGAGGCTTATCTACCCATTGTCGCTAGGTGTGGAAGGGATACACACTTGTGTCAACCACCGTATCCTGTATCATAAAGAGCACACAATGTTGGATATGTGCCCAACATGCAAAGCTAGTCGGTACAAAACTGGTAACCAGTCTCCGGAGGTTGATGCTATTGGTCAGGAGGATAGCTCTGCTTCAATGGAGCAAAGCAAGAAGAAGATTCCTCAGCTAGTGATGTGGTACTTGCCACCCAAAGATCGCTTGAAGCGTTTGTTCTTGAACCCTAAGGACGCTGAACTGATACTTTGGCATCATGAAAAGCGCAAGAGGGACGGGAAGCTTCATGGCCCAGCCGATGCTCGATAGTGAAAACATTTCGATGCAATACACCTAGAATTTGCAGAAGATCCAAAAATGTAAGGTTCTTATTGAATACAGACCGCATGAACCCTTTCGGTGATTTGAGCAGTTCATATAGCACTTGGCCAGTTCTTCTAACCATGTGCAACCTTCCAATATGGCTATATCAGAAATAAAAATACGTTTTATTATGCATCCTTATACAAGGCCCCAAGCAACCTGGTATCAAAATAGATGGGTTTCTTGAACCGTTGATGGAGAATATGGTGGATCTATGGAACAAGGGGTTTCGAGTGTGGGATGAATTTTTACGACAATACTTCACCCTTAGAGCCATTATTTTTGTAACGGTTAACGACTATCTAGCAATGTTTTCTCTATCTTGGTAGATTAAAGAAAAGACGGGATGTGTTATATGTTGCGATGGAATAGTATACAGGTACCTTTTTCGATCTAAGAAGCTAGTCCACATGCGGCACTAGCAGTTCTTAAAGACAAATCACAAATACCATATGAAGGCCAGACATTTTGACAACACTGAGGAGAATGAAGCCGCACCTACTTCTCGTGATGGCAAATGGGTGTTCAAAGTGGCGGAGAACATCAAGGTTGTTTTTGGAAAGGTGCAGAAGAAGGCAACAAAACGTATTAACGAACCCGACGTGCCATTTAAGAAGCACTCTATCTTCTTTAAGTACTCGCTGTACTGGAAGGATTTGGAGGTTCGCCATGCCATCGATGTCATTCACCTAGAGAAGAATGTATTCGATAACACCATTGGGCTCTTACTTGACATACCCATCAAAACAAAGGATGGGCTGAAGTCATGTAATGACCTGGTTGATATGAATATCAGGAAAGAGCTTCACCCCATAGACCTAGGTAATGGCAAAACCTATCTTCCCCCGGCTAGCTTCACCTTGACAGAAGAGGAGAAAAAAGCATTGTGCAAAAGTTTACATGGGTGAGAGTACCTACAAGTTTCTCGTCAAACATTAAGTGACTAGTCTCTATGAAAGATTTGTCGATGTCCGGCTATAATTCTTAAGATTTCCATGTGATGTTGACGGTGTTTCTCGCTACTGCAATCAGAGCAATCAAACCAGTTTATGTAAAGGTGGTCATCACAAGGATGTGTTACTTCTTTAATGCCATTTCACAAAAGGTCATTGATCCTGAAGAGTTAGGTCATCTTTGTATATTTATGATAGAGACTATGTGTTAGCTAGAAATGTGCTTGCCTCCATCATTTTTTGATATGATGGTACATCTCATGGTTCACATCGTGCCACAGATAATTGCACTTGGTCCATTATACTAACATCAAATGTGGCCGTACGAGCGGGACATGTCCATTCTAAAGGGATACGTACGGAACTGTGCTCACCCAATGATAGAGGTATACACTACGGAAGAAGTCGTAGAGTGTTGCATAGATTACTTATAAGATGGGAAAGCAATTGGTTTACCAGTGCCTCGACATGAGGGGAGATTATCTGAAAAGGGGACGCTCGCGATAGTAGAGCCATACATAGAGCAACATCTGAATCAAATAAGAGCTCAAAATGCTGGCTGCTCAGAAGCGTGGATCATGAAGGAGCACAAACATCACTTCACCGATTGGTTAAAAGACCAAAATCTACCATATGGAGAAACTGCGGCAAAGAAAACAATGAATAGGTTGGCTGGTGACCCATCAAGTTTATACACCTCGTGGCAAGCATATGACATTAATGGTTACACATTTTATACCAAAGCAAAGGACAAAAATAGTGTATCCCAAAACAGCGACGTTCGAGTAGAGGCAGTCGACACAACGGGACAAAAGAGCACATACTATGGGTTCATAGAAGAGATCTGGGAACTTGACTACGGACTCAATATACAGATCCCATTATTTTGGTGCCAATGGGTTAAACACCCAACTGGTGTGTTCATGGATAACTTCAGGCTGATAGTTGTTGACCTCGGCAACGTAGGCCACAAGGATGACCCATGGGTACTCGCCGATCGGGTTGCTCAGATTTTCTATGTAACGGACCCAATGAATTTGTAGAAACACATAGAGCTAGAAGGAAAACCAACAATCTTGGGAGTTGATGGCATCGAAGATGTCGAAGAATATAATCAGTACGCTACCATGCCTCTATTCATGGATTTTCGAAACAAGATTAAGCTCGTAGAAGCTACCATTGGTGAATCTCTGATGCTGTATATGCGGGAGAATGGAGTAGGGAAGACTATGAGAGGCTAATATATGTCTGTGTGTAGCATATCCTCGTTTTTGTACCAAATTATACATATTTGCTCATTACGTCATGAAGTTTGTAAATTTGCATTAGAAGAACTTAAAATAAATTTGTCAACCAGTATGTTCATGACGTCATGTCTCAAAAGCCAAATGAAAAGATCATGTCTCAACAAACAAACTACTGGTGAGCGGGGTGAATTTTAGAAAAAATATGAAAGTTGAACGGAGTCAAACGGACCTACGGATTGCTAGATATGAATTTTTGAAGTTTAATTGAATTTTTGGAATTTCGTAAACGATTTTTAATCTCTAGACAAGGATATCCCGAGGGAATATTCGCACGGACTGACATGTGGGGCCCTTTTGTTAGTGAAACAGAGGCCCCTATGTCTTACTAATAGGTGGGCCCAGACTAGTTTTCCCTAGCAGCCCACATAAGCATCCGCCAGAGTGAGAGAGGCCCCTATGTGTCACTGCAGGTGGGCCTAGACAAGGTTTCCCTGGCGGCCGACATAAATACCCACCAATGAAGAGTGTGTTCTCGAGCGGTCCACTTAAGCGGCCGCCATGGGCCGCCAGAGATAATGATCTTCTCTGGCGGCCATTTAAGTGGACCGCCAAAGATAACTTTTCACCTATAAGAGAAAGCGCACGGGCCAAAAATTTCAAAGTCCCGGATTTAGCGAAACCCTAGCGCCGCTAGGCTACCAAATTTCACCGCCGCCAAAGAACTTGCCTGTGCCCACCAACGACATGCCCATGCGCCTCGGCCACAAGAGCTAGTGCATATATAGCCTCTTCAATGACCCCGGGCGCCGGCCGAGCCCCGCTACGCCACCCCCGCCTCGACAGCCCTGTCGCATCGCCTACACCTCGACAACCCCGCTGTGCCACCCCCGCCTCGGCAACGCCGGCGTGCCGCCCACACCTCGACGAGCATGGCCTCGATGACCCCGCCGCCTCCGCCGTCGTCTCGGCCGTCTTCTCCCATGCCGCCTCTGCCGTCGTCTCCACCTGTCTCCTCCGTCTTCTCCCATGCCGCTTCCCCCGTATCAGCCGTCGTCAACCCCACGCTGCCTTCGCCGCGCGCCATCCTCTTGGCATCCTCTCGTCATACAGTAGGTCAATCATCTAATTTTGATGTTAATTTTGATCCCATTTCCTTCAACAGAGGTCCACTTCGATGTTAATTTTGCACATTTGTATGAGTGATGGAGGTGACTTGAATGCGATGATGGAATTCGTAAATTATGGTCTGTTAGTGTAGGTTTTGATAGCATTAAGGTGATTATCTGTCACGCCCAGAAATTTAGCCAATTTCTAGACTATTTTGTGTATTAAAATCCCTGTCATGGAATCAAGCCAGGGTACACAAAATGACAAATCAATAGATAGATCCAAACGTAAATAAAGCGTAAATACTTACAAACGAGGCACTTAGTCCTCACACAGAAGAAAATAGCAGCGGAACGGCAACTAGCGTGACTTCAGCTCCACACCACAAGCAAACTCAACTGGGGTATAAGCCAAGGTCTTCTAAACTCAACTTCGACATGAACGGCCTTCACTTCTAAAAAGGGGGACATCGCAAGACTGAGTACCACCCACCGTACTCAGTAAGCCACACCAATGATGCATCTGTGCACGGGATTTCAAAGGGAGGCTAGTGGCTCATTTGCGTAAAAGCAGTTGTAAACCGTAGTAGTTCGCAAACGATAAAAGGTTGATTAATTGAACAATATTAATCCTCCACTGATTAACGTTACACCACGTTAACCAAGCCCAACCATCCCCTACTGATTAACGTTATACCACGTTAACCAGCCTCCACCGATTAACGTTACACCACATTAACCGGACTCCACACCATCCACCTGAACCATACTAGTTCCAATAAGTCATTTTAATTAAATGGAGGTGAGACTAATCACGGTGAGTCTTGACCAACGTGCCCATAACCGCGGGCGCAGCTATTCAAATAGATTTAACTCTGATCAGAGGTGTACAACTTTACCCACAAGACACAGCCTCAAACACGTTTTCGTGCGCTGTTGCATCACCACGATACCCTGTACGAGGCTATGACAGGACCGTTCACGCAACCTCTCCCAAACCATCCACACCACGTTGAGGTTGCACTTGCCAATAGGACACCCCATATTGGCCAGGCTACCCCCCTTGCGCCACAATAGATCCGGAAGCCAATCAACCCTACCCCGGGCCGACCCAACTCCATCACGCCCATCCTCACCATCGGTGCCTAGGAGAGGGAGAAGAGATGCTACAAGTCCAGCCGTTGCCCACACTGGCTTGTGGAAAGTACGAGTATCTGCCCAAGGGGGTCCCGCGAACCGGTCCTTACTTGCCATAGGTGCGACATGCAAAACTATGCACCCACAGCCCACCATTTGAGTCACATTTTAGTTGATTAGTTACGACCAATCACCATGGTCAAACATCTCGAGCACGCGGCTCATCAGGTTGCCAAATATAGAAATAATGTGATTATCCCTTTAGTGATCTAGTGGTACTAAGCATGGCTAAGCAGGTCCTATCTCTAGCTGTGTCACCAAATGAGACATAAGCTAGTCCAATTATCACCTAAAGTTATCAAGGAATAGATAACAAATAAACAGGGTCTCAAGCAAACGGATAGGTTGTCCCATATCCCATGTAATTGGCAAAACATGCAATTTATTTATAAATCATAAAATGTTTCACAAAGTAGGTTCAATATGCTCAAGGATGATTGTGTGACTTGCCTTGCGACAAAACATCTTCGATTGCTCTTCCGAACTCCTCCGTAGACTCTGCGATCCTCTGATACGGCAATTAAATGCGACTACACGCAAAATGATAAAAACCCTAAGAAACTCCAAATAAACAGTACATAAAAAATACATAAACAAATAGATTATAATTTTAGATGAATTTAGGAAGAAGAACGGGTCGATTCAGAGTTCGTATGGAAAAGACATGGCTTCCGGAATATCGAATTTAGAATAAATCCAAAAAAATTAGAAAAGAATATTCTAGGGAATATTCTCTCAGAATTAAATTAAAAGAATTATTTTTGAATGGATAAATGAGTGGGGATCCACTGTCATGGACACAGATCCTGTGGATTAGGTTCATGGATCGAGGGGAAAGGTGAGGCGGTGGACTGGGGTGATGTGTCTGCCTCGTGGACAAAGAAACGACGTTGCTACTGGGGTGGATGCCGATGTGGCACGGAATGTGAGATGGCGATAAGGTGGATGATGACAAGGAAACCAGAACTAAGGTGACAGACAGGATGGACTGGCTAGGACTGACGTGGCATCGGATTTAGACGTGGGAAGGTAACTGGATTAGTAAGATCCAATGACCCAAATTGAACTCGAACGGATCGGACGGACGAGATCCGATCAACTGTTTATGAAGATTGGATGGCTTGGATTAAATTGAAAATGACCGGACGACTGTGAATGGATCTAGAATTATAGACCGGGCCCACATGTCATGCACTGATGCATTGGGGAGGGAGATGTTGTGAGGACCATGTGCCGGTGGCTCTCGGCCAGGCGAAGCAGGCATCGGCAAAGGCGGCGAGCGATGGTGGCGTGACACGGTGGACGTCAACGACAGGCGGCGGCCAGCCGACGATGAACGGCGAACAGAGGAGATGCTCAACGGCGACCGCAGCGAAGGCCAGCGACGACTTCGGCCAGTGACATGCAGCAATGACAACTCACGGTGGCGCACCAAAGAGGGAAATAGAGGGGACGCCGTTCCGGAGAAGAGAGGCCGAGATGGGACCGACGCCCTGCGGTTGCGGCGGCTAGGAGCTGCGACGAACGGAGGGGAAAACAGAGGTGACTTCAGGGATGCTCACCAGTGGCGGGCGACGACCCCGCGGGTGACGACGACGACGGCAGCCTGGGCAGGGCACGCGGGGCGGCGGCATCGGACATAGAACAGGCGGCAGGCTGGCACAGAGCAGGCAGTAGGCTGGCACAAGGCACAGAGCAGGTGCAGAGCAGCAGAGGGGCGGCGCGTGCAGGAGATGGGGCGGCTCGGCGGGCGGCCCTGGATGCGGCGGCGACGGCGGCGAGGTGGCGCAGGCGATGGCGGCGAGGAGGGGACAGCGAGCAGGCTCGGCTTGCGGGCTCACCGGCGGCAGACGAGGGCGATGATCGGCGACGAAGCGACGAGGACGACGGCGACTCGACCGCGAGGACGGAGGGCGGCATCCGGCAGGCAGGACGGCTATCGGCACGGCCGACGGGCTAGGCAACCGCAACGGCACGGCTTGGTGCGGCGGCGTCGATGACAGACTGGGGCGGCGCGAGGAGGCGACGGCGCGGAAGGAGGAGGCGGCGCACGGTGCGCAGGGGCGTGGGGCGCAGCAAGGGCAGCGGCTCGCACGGGGAGGCGGTGGAGCAGGAGCGGCGACCGGTGACGACTTGCAGCAACACGGCGACGGGCGGGGTGGCGACGAGGCGCAGAGGACGACGACAATGTTGACGACACAGTGACCGGCGGGCGAAGCCAGGCGGCGATGGCTTTGGGCTCGGGGAGCAGAGGAGGCAGCGGCGCTGGTGACAGTAGAGCGGCGCGAGGCAGTAGAGGCAGGCGACGGCGCACGGGGCGGCGAGCTAGGGGCGCGGCGAGCTCGGCTAGATGAGGGGAAAAAGGAGAGAAAGGCACAGGGATTCCATTTGTGAGCTCGGCGAGACGAGGACATGACCGGGCGAGGCGGATTTTGAGGGGGAGTGGGCGCCAGCCACCACGGCGACGTGGGCGCGATCCAGTGCCGTTTTTCGGGGAAGTGGGGGAGAAGGAGACGGGAGGTGGAGGAGACCGGGTCCGGGGCGGCGCAAGCTGGGCCCGGAGAGGAGCGCAGCCGAGGGGCTCGGCCCAGGCGATAGCAGCGGCTCGGCTAGCTGGCTCCATCGGGAGAACAGAGAGAGAAAGGGAGCCTGAAGAAGATGAACAGGAGAGGGAAATAAAGGAGAAAAGAAAAGGAAGCAAAGAAGGGAAAAGAGAAGAGAGAGAGAAAAAGAAAGAAATGGAGGGGGTTTTCATAAATTCTCCAAATTTAGAATTTAAATTTTAGAATTTTGAGAAGTATCAGGAATATCGGAAATTGGGCAAAAAAATGTTCGGAATCTTGGAGGGTCGCGAACGTTGGTGTATATATATTAGGAAAATCAAAAGCGTCGAAACACTTTTGGAAATAGAAATATTTCTTCGGAATCGAGGAAATTCGCCGGAATTTTTGGGAACACTCCAAGTATAAGAATATTTTTGGGAATTTCTAGAATATTGTAAGAAGTTAGCAGGAATATTCTGGAATCAGGAAAAATTGGGAATTTTTACGGAATCAGGAACTTGGGGAAAAATAGAGGATATTTTGTGTCGACCGAGAAATTAAGATATTTGAGGAATATATTTCACGGAGTTTAGGAAACGGAATAAATGAACGTCCAAAATATGGGGAATATTTTGGGAGTCAAGAACAGGGGAGGGAATAGTTTAGGAAACATTCGATCGCTTGAAATATCGGTATATTTTGAGAATCGGAACATCAAGGAGGTTTTAGGGTTTCGGGAGCGACACGAAACCCTAGAAGAAAAGGAAGTCAAAATTCACGATGAATGGGGAGATTTCAAAGAACTGAACCGAAACGACCCGAACAGGGGATAAGACAGGGTTTTTATTATAGATTTATCTAATAATAGAAATGATCTTTGTCCCATTAAAATTAATTCTGGAGCTCCGAAAATTCCGAGAAAATTTCAGAGAGCTTATGAAATCGTGGGGAATTTACCAGAAATAAATACCACCATGAAATACCAAGAATTTATTATTATAAATACTTAAATGCTTAAAATATTTCGTAAAAACCCCGGGAATATAAAAGCATCCAAGTATTTATTTTAAAATTTTCAACTTCGGATTTTTAATATTGAAAATTTCAAAATTTTATTCAAACATGTTTCTCAAACAAAAATTTTCTAGCGTATTCTTATATTTCGATTTACCCAAAAACAAATTTTAATTAAAGCGATTTTCAGGGCGTGACATTGTCGACGTTTTATATCGGCAATAATAACATGGGGCTATTCATAAGACTTAAACTTGATGAATTGCAAAGAAACATGAAACAATTTATCCTGATTCAGGCTCTCGATGTAAGGTAATACTCTACTTTCAGCTGTGGTGTTTTGCCTTTGAGATTTCTCTGGTGAGATTCTATTCTTCTCTCTTCTTCCCCGAGGGGCTCCCTACCCCTCCTTATATACTGTAGAGGTAAGATTACATAATAGGAATCTTAGTCAGTCTCTGACCAAGGGATTTCCTTCTAGGAATACAACTTACCCGACTAGGACTATATCCCTTTTCTTATCATATAAGATAATATACACCGAGTCCTATCGTATCCCTAATTGTGGGATTAGGCCCATCCTCTATCCGAATGGCCACAAGGCTTCCCGTGAGGTATCCGGGGCTCATGGCCTTCATAGTAGCCCCGGAGACCTTCATAGATGAGTCACAGTTGATGCCGACTGCTCATACTCCTTGGTAAAGATTTCCCAAGTGCCTTACTCCCAAGTACTCATTGTCAGAGTGCTTCTTCTCCAAGTTCTACTTCATATCGGCTGGCAACGAGGCTATGAAGGGCTTCATAGAACAATATAAATAGTGTCTACCGAGTAGGCACACCTATTAGGTGTAACCCCCGACTTTGTGCTTAATTGTGAAACAATTAAACATAAAGTCAAAGATCTTTTAACATTTAAGTCTTTCCCGAGTGGTATGTTTATCAGAAATTAGACTCCTCGACATCATATCAGCTAAAATATTTTTACTCAAGGCAATTTTGGCTAAGCATGTAAGCCAAGTACCACTTCGTGGATTTTAACCCAATACATGGTTAGGTGTACTTAAGAGATACCTACATCCCTAATTTTAATGGAGACCAGCTATTGATCCTTATAAGGATATATCCTCAATACCTGTTAAATAATTCAGATATCTAAATACATGTGTCCAGCAATTAGAGTTAACATAAAGCATATCTGATTATTTTAATCGGTTTCTGTAAAATATCATCTGTGCTGTGATTTTAACACAGTCAGCAGTCGGCCCAATAGGACATGCAATTTAGAAACTCATATCTTACGGCCCATCAACGAGAAAGCCAGCCCATGCCCACTAATTTAGCGCAAGCCTTATAAAGCGGTGAGAGAGAGAAAAGATTCCCCTTTCTCCCCCCAATCTGCCAAATCACTTCAGCTCCGAAAACCGTGCCCAAGCTTCGTGCTCTCCGCTCTGCTAGGGTTTGCTGTAGATCGCGCTCCCAACCTGAGATTTGCTAAGAACTGCCTCCCAGTGTCGATTCTATTGACGCCGAAAACCGCCGGGTGTGCCAAAAAGCTTGCTGACGATCTGGTTCGGCGCCTAGAGACACGCGAAGGCCTGGGAGATCTGCTTAGCTCCAGTGCAGGTCCTAAATATCTGAGGTTCGCGGGCGTGCCAGTCAATTTGACCCAGCAATTGACAAGGAGATAGAAAAAGTTAGACAATGAACCAATCGGCCAACCAGCCGATACGGACTTCCTCCAGCTGATCGCCAATAGTAACTGTACATCGGCTAAAAGCCGATGATGATATAAACCAATAAAAAGCTAGCCGACTAAAATACTGTCCGTACCCGCGCCCGGGTCCTCATCCGTTCTCGTGCCCGGGCCCTCGTCCGTGCTCGCGCCTGGGTCCTCGCGCGTGCCCGACTACCAACAGCACTTGCGCATCGGCTAAGAAGCCGATGATAGAATCGGTGATAATATAAACAGTGAACCAGCCGACTACCCGACTACCAAAAGCACATGAACAATCGGCTGGAAAGCCGATGATAGTGTAGATAACAATAATAAAGATAATACAGTCGGCTTTAAAAGATAACTTACCGGCTAAGCACTCCGATAAAACATCGCATAAACACCCATCGGCTCAACAAGGATAAATCTATTACTACCAATCTAGTAGGTCAAACTGAATTGATGCAGCACAGATTAATAATGATAGAGGAACCTCGATGAGCCGATAGATCTAATGCAATCGTGATGTATGATAACTTATCGGCTATACATTCCGATAAAACGCTTGCACAAGATCCATCGGCCTAGCAGGAATAGCTTATCGCTAAGTTTAGTAGGTCGGACCGAACCGATGCAGCACAAACTGATGATAAGCTTTCCCCAGTAAACCGATAAAAACTATGCACGCGTGATGTGATATATCTACTCGGCCTATGAGATCAAACCTAACTGATGCAGCCGTAGACAGAGCAGAATATACCGTGGTAAGCCGACTGCCATAAACCGACTAGAATATCGGACCTAACCGAGGAAGTCCTAGTCGATAGGTAGTCGGGGTAACGAGACTTACCCTCTCGCAGGAGTTCGGACCTAACCGATGCAGCCCGGCTCGAGAAGCAAGAACCCGTTGGTAAAGGGTGGCGATGCACCGAATTTGATTGATCGTTGTGATATATTACAAGGTCCCCGGGCATACGTATTTATACCCCGAGTTATTACAACCCTGATTGGACACGAAACAGTAGTTTCCTATCTATAAAAGGAAAATTATAAGCCCTGATCGGACACAAGATCAGGTTTATCTAAAAAGTATAAAAACTACCTAATTAATAGATAAGGTAATTGACTCCATGCCGTGGTCTTCACGATTCTTTCCCAAGCTCAGGCTTTTCTATATCAGCTTCCAACGGCTGATATGGCTCCTTTCCTTAACCGAACATGGCAATGAACCGTACCAAATTTTGATGTTAACAGATTCCCAGTAGCCAAAAGCTTCTCCGCTCAGCCCCTCACCTCCAGCGATGCCAAGATCCCCCTTTGACATCCCAGACATGTCGTCCGGAACTTGGCCGACGTCGGACTGCAGCACCATCAAGCTGTCAATCTTAGAGAAGAAGATGATTCTACAACCCAAGGAGATTATTAACTGGCGCCCCGCCGTCGGTCATTCAGTCCCCGCTCTAGGCTCGGACGAGACCGTGGTCTTCACTTCTTTTTTTGATCGCGGTCTTTTTCTTCCATCTTCTAATTTCCTCCGCCATCTCCTTGACTTCTACCACATTGAGCTCATCAACCTCAATCCCAACTCCATTGTCAAGATCTCTATTTCCGTAACCCTCTGTGAGGCCTTCCTAGGGATTAGCCCCTATTTCAATCTTTTCCGGTATCTTTTCCACGTCAAACCCCAGCCCTCAAAATCCAAAATCCAGACGATAGGGGGAGCAGGCCTTCAGCTCTGTAACGAGATGAAGAGGGCCTATCTCCACGTCCCCTTGAAGATGTCTCTCAAGGGGTGGTATTGGGAGTGGTTCTATTGCTCAAATATTGAGCCCTCTCTCCCCCCTTTCACGGGTAATCCCCCAACTTTCCTAGAGAGCTGGACCTCCGTGCCGTTGCAAGATGAAATGGGCCAAGCATACCAGCTACTGGAGAAGATTGACATGCTGAAGGGCACAGGGCAGACTAGTCCATGGGTGGCTAGGACTTTCTTGAACCGGCGAACTTGACCCCTGAAGGCTAGAAGCCACCTTGGGTTTGACTACTGTTGACGCCGAAAACCGCCGGGTGTGCCAAAAGCTTGCTGACGATCTGGTTCGGCGCCTAGAGACACGCGAAGGCCTGGGAGATCTGCTTAGCTCCAGTGCAGGTCCTAAAATCTTGAGGTTCGCAGGCGTGCCAGTCAATTTGACCTCGCAATTGACAAGGAGATGAAGAAATTTGATTACTGATCCAATCGGCCAGTAAGCTGATACGGATTCCTTCCAGCCGATCGCCGCTATGCTCGTGCCCGGGCCCTCGCCTGTACTTGCGCTCCCGGGTCTTCGCTTGTGCTCGCGCCCGGGTCAGCAGCAACTGCACATCGGCTATCGGCCGATACGGGCTGATGTAGGCTCCTTGTAGCCGATGGCCGATGGCACCTGTGTATCGGCTAGGAAACCGATAACGCTATGAGCAAATAGACAAGATGTCAGTATAACATGTGCATCGGCTAGGAGCCGATGATAAAATAGATAAGCAAGATAGTAAGCCAGCCGACTGCCAAGGAAACGCATGTGCATCGGCTAGAGAACCGATGATAATATAGATGACCAAAATAGTAAAAATAATACAGTCGGCTTTATAGAAAGATAACCTATCGGCTAAGCACTCCGATAGAACGTCGCATATACACCGATCGGCTCGACAAGGATAAATCTATTATTATCGATCTAGTAGTTCAAACCTAACTGATGCAGCACAGATCGATAATAGTAAAGGAACCTCAACAAACCGATAGATCTAATGCAACTGTGATGAAAATAACTCACCGGCTATACATTCCGATAAGACGCTTGCACAAAGGCTATCAGCCTAACAGGAATAATTTATCGCTAGCAGTTTAGTAGGTCGGACCCAACCGATGCAGCACAAACTGATGATTAAACTACCCCCGGATAAACTGATAAAAACTATGCACGCGTGATGTGATGTACCTGACCAGCCTAAGAGGTCGGACCGAAACCGATGCAGCCGTTAGACAGATCGAGTACACCGTGGTAAGCCGACTACCATAGACCGACTAGAATATCGGACCTAACCGAGAAAGTCCTAGCCGATTGGTAGTCGGGGTAACGAGACTTACCCTCTCGCAGGAGTTCGGACCTAACCGATGCAGCCCCGCTCGAGAAGCAAGAACCCGTTGGTAAAGGGTGGCGATGCGCCGAATTTGTATTGATCGTTGTGATAATTTACAAGCTACCCGGGCATACGTATATATACCCCGAGTTACAAGAGTCCTGATAGGACACGGTACAAGACTTTCCTAACTAGAAAAGGAAAACTAACAGACCTGATCGGACAAGAGATCAGGTTTCCTAAAAGATAAAACTATCTAATAGATAAGATAAATAACTGCCATAACGTGGTCTTCACGATTCCTTCCAGGCTTGGTCTCTCCCAGATGAGCTTCCATTGGCTGACATGGCTATTCTTTCCTTAACGAACATGGATATGAATCGTGCCAAATTTTGGCGTTAACAACTACCAGGGGAAGAACGATCCAACCCGAGAATATCCCGACTTTGTTGACAAGAATAAAATCGCCAATACCTTGCTCGGTTTCTTCGTCAGTGGAGTCATGGAGACTAAGGATGAAGTAAGAGCCTCCAAGTCATACTGCAAGGGCAGGCCCCGGCCAAAGGTAATATATGATGCTGTAATTGTCTTGATATCCATCTGTGACGAGTGATATGAATATTACCCAGCCATGCAGTGTGCAACATGTAATATCTGAATGCTTGCAGGATTGTGAAGAATTTGACTCCGACCCCCAAAACCAATCTGCCGGTGGGACTAGGAAGCGCCCGGCCAGTCCCTCGGCAGCCCAACCTAGCCCCAAAAGGGCTGGGAAAAGACCAGTGACAGACCAGGCCAAGAAAAAAGACAAGCCGAGTAAGGCTTTTGGCGGTCTGACGATTAAAGACTGCAACAGTGCCGCCCCCAAGCCTCCCAGCCCCAGGACAACACCGCCGCCAAGTACTGCCACCCCCGGTCGGCTGCGTCAAGCACGTGCCGACTAGGCCAAACACTCCACTGCCGACTACCCGCGCTATGAGCCCGACAGATTGGTAGCTCACCGCCGCAAGCAGGCTGTCAAGCCCCTGCAACCGACTGCCTCGGCCCCCAGCACACAGGGGTGGAGGGTTAAAACTTCCAAGAGGCACGAAAATCTTCAATCCTCAAGAAAGCTTGAATGATCTCACAATATCTTGACCATTGTTTAATTTCTGTAGGAAGTTGAGTGACGCTGACCCCAAGGGGATAGTGCCACCAACCCCCATCGCAGCCCCTGTCCTGACTGAGCCCGAGCCAGTCTTGCCGCAGGCCCAGCTGGAGGTCATCCTTGCCCTTGAAGCTGAGTGCGACAAGAACACCAACGACCGAGCCACAAGTGTCACCTAGTCAGGACATCGAGGTTGAAGCTCCTGTCCCTAATCTTGTCCAGGAGCCCATGCCACCAATCGATCCGAGACCCAGAACTCCATCGCCTCCACTATCATCATCTAAAATCTTTATTTTTTTTGTTTTTTTTTTTTTTTGTTTTTTTTTTTTTGGTTTTTTTATATTTTTATTAATTTTTTTTTTTTTTGTCGAACGAAGACGATCTCCCTAGGCTCGAGGCTCCCCCACCAAACTTTCCTCGGAGTTCTATTGGGTTACTCCAGAGGGGGAAGCAGAGAGCTTCGAGCACAACGAGCAGGCAGCCCAAAGAGAAAGAGTTAACTTAATGTACGCTGCTATCGCCACGTCAAAGGGGATCCAGGAACACAGTCAATCTTGCTATGTTTGCTGATTGGTGGTTCTTCAGGACTTTGCACTCTTGTTGTTTGTTTTGCTTGACTTCAATACTTCCTAAGCAGAAAGTGGTCGATCGGTCGAAGAAGATGGGCCGAGTTTTATCCGAGCTCACCCCTCAGCTTACTCAGCTCTGCTAGCTCCAGATTGCCAAGGACAATGGAAGAAATCCAACAAGGAGAGGAGAGGAGTGACCTGAAGGGATTGGTGGACAAAACTCAGGGACAAGAAATGGGCTCAGGCAGGGACTTTTAGAAGTAAGTTTCCCTCTCGCCCGAGTGGCTTTGAAGAAACCTTTCTGTGTCGTCAAGTCTTGAATCTATTTTGCCTGTAGCTCTCGAGACAAATCTCAACACCGTCCCTGGAAATCGAACACCTAAAAGAGCTGAAGGAGCTCGAGAAGGTGAAGTCAAAGGTGGACACCGAATATGCGAGTAAGTCACACATCCGCCCGTATACTAGATCTAACTAGACATCTTGGTTCGCTGATGTATTTGTCTCTGTGTTAACAGCTTTCAAGGCCAACTCGCAGATCCAGTTTAAGCGTTTTGCAGAGGAGATCAAGGTCAAAATGAACCGCGGTAAGTCATTTTGACCTCGGCGACGGACTTTGCTGGAATGAAATGGCAATCATGACAACCGAACCTTGCCCGAGTCCAGGTCCAGCTCGGACTGCTCAGGTGGCGCAACGCCTCGAGGACAGCTCTAGGATCACTCCTGAAGAATGTACTCGACGACGAGCGCATTGCGTTGGGATGTGCCCAGGCTCTAGCCATGACCAAGTCTCTTCGTACCCTCGGGTAGATATTGAGGCAATTGGGTGAAGGCTTTGATGAAGGCACTACCCCGGAGGAGGGCTTGGAGCTGATCAGCCAAGTGAGGGCAACTTGCCGAGGTCAGATTGCTAAGATCTGACAATGTAAACAAAAACATTTATGTAGTCGGTGTCTTCTACCAGAAGAAACAATTTATGTAAATATTTGTAAATGCTTTTGCTGCTTGTTGTTAAACGCTGCCAAGTTCTTGTTTCCTCTGAGCCATCACTAGTTTTAGCCGACTAGGCAGTTTATGCCGAGTGGTTCGAGATGGACTTAAATAAAAACGTTCATCTCACAAGACTGTACTCAGGAAAACTTAACATAGTTGTTGTAAGACTTCATGACTTAGATAAAACAAGATCGAACTTTATTGACGACAACAGGCATGTATTATTATGTAGCATGAACTCACTTACTCGGTTGAGACAATTGACGTAGTGATTCAGAGTAACAAACTTTATTTATATGTATAAAAAGAGTAGAAAACTCAGGTATAGAAAGGACGTAGTTGTTCTATATTCCATGAGTTGTTGACTATGACGTCGTCTTCTATCTTCAGTAGATAGGCACCCGACGTGTTTTAATCTCAGCGATAATATGAACGGCCCTCCCATAAGAGAGATAATTTATACCTGTCTTGGCGTTTGGATTTTTCTCAAAATTAGATCCTCCCACGAAAAGGCACGGCCGAACATTTGACTGTGATAAGACGTAGTTCTTGGAGATCATCTTGTCGACTGGATAGTTTGACGTCCTTATTTCTTCTAACTGATCTAATTTGACCAGTCAGTCTTCGGTTGATTTTGCTTTTGAGTGGCCAACCACTCCTGGCAGAGCCCGAAACTCCAACTCGGTTGGTAACACAGCTCAGCACCATAGAACTATAAAGAAGGGGGATTGCCCTATGCCCGACTAACTGTGGTTCTTAAAGATCAGCGGAGAACAAATGAAAAGCTCTTGCACTACGGTTGTAGTCGGTCAAATACCCTAGTTTGATAAATACCTTGAAAAAAGACCATGCCATTGGCATGCTTGACTTGCCCATTGTTTCGTGGGTGTGCCACAGAAGCATAACAGATCTTAATACCGAAGTCACCACAGAAATCTTAAAAAGCAGTCAAAGCACAGTAAACTAAGTGCCGTTAGTCAGTTAATGAATGATTGTAAGATATAAGGAAGCTCCAAATTGGATAAATATAAATACTACATAGATGAAGTCTTTTAATGCCCTTGTTGCTGTTAAGGTATCCGGGTTTTGCCTCGATCCACTTTGTGAATTTGTCCACTGCAAAACAACGAAACAAAAGTGTGAACCCTCTGGCGCTTTTTCGAATGACGACCATGTCAAGCCCCAAACGCAAAAGGCAAGAGATATTGGGATTGTTTGTAGTTCTTGAGCTGGAAGATGTGTTTACCGGGCAAAGAACAACTGGCATCCCTCGCACGTTGAACTATGTTTTAGCGTCTTAACCAAAAACAGTGGCCAGAAAACATGCTTGTCTAAGGCCTTTCCAACTACGTCCTTGATGAAGATTGCCACATGCCGAGTGGATGGATTGCCAGAATCTGCTTGTTCTCCTCCGTGTGACGTAGCGCATGAGGACTCCGGATGCACTTTCAACGATAAAGAACCTCTCCGACTACAAGGAAACATTTGCTTCGACGGTGATCCGCTCGGCTTCACCTGCGATTGTCTGGGAGCTCGTCATCCAAGGGAATTTGATTATGGATCCGCCAAACTGAAAGATACATAAGTACTTCATTTTTGCCAGAGTAGTTTCAGCCCCCGACTGCTCAACTGTTAGGCTTCTTCTGACTAACGCATCTCTCTCTT